>MU225738.1:1105851-1132131 GCA_018584345.1 Thuja plicata | reverse complement strand
TTTTCAGAGAAGTGGTGAGGCTACATGGTTTTCCAAAGACCATAGTTTCAGATCAAGACACTAAGTTTGTTGGATATTTCTGGCATACGTTGTGGAAGAAGTTGAAGACAGATTTGAAGTTCAGTTCGTCACATCATCCACAGACTGATGAACAAATAGAGGTGGTGAATAGGTGTTTGGGGAATTTGCTGAGATGTTTGGTTGGAGATAAGCCAGTAGGATGGGATTTGATTTTACCACAGGCAGAATTTGCATACAATAATTCTGTCAACAGGAGTACTGGTAAATCGCCATTCCAGATTTTATATGGAAGTAGTCCAAGAAATGCATCTGAATTGAGAAAGATAGATAAAGAAGAAATAAGTAGTTTTGAAGCTGAGGATTTTGCAGAACACTTGAAGAACATCCATGAGGAAGTGAGGAAGCACATTACCTAAATTAATGCATAGTATAAGGCTAAGGCAGATGACAAAAGAAGACATAAGGAATTTCAGGTTGGGGATGAAGTAATGGTTCATTTGCGAAAGGAGAAATTTCCAGTTGGTACATATAACAAGTTGAAAATGAAGAAGTTTGGGCCATGTAAGATACTGAAAAAGCATGATTCAGGAAATGCTTATGAGGTAGAATTTCCTACTGAGTTGAATATTTCACCAGTATTTAACATTTCAAATTTGATAGAGTATCATGAAGGAGGTGTTGAAGATGAGATCACAGTGGAGTATTCTAGCAAGTAGTTCAGATACCAAGGAGATTGAAGACATACTGAACAGTCGTGTTGGTAGAAGCACAAGGAACAGGACATATGTAGAATATCTAGTCAAGTGGAAAGGACGACCTATAGAAGATTCATCATGGCTATTAAAGGAGGAGGTTGACCAGCTTGGTTTTCCTCTGCACACCTGAGGCGTGACAGGGCCACTTCTCAAATTACCCTAGGTGTTTGATGCAGGAGCATCCTGGGTGTAAGGGCAATCTTGCATCACCCAAAAATATGTGTTTTTCTATTCAATAAGGGCTATTTTGTACAAAGCTGCTATTTTTGGAAACTTACTATTTTTAGTAAGATGGTCGTTTGAACTCAGAATGTTCTAATTTTCCAGGTGAAGGTTCATCTTAGTCATATAAGAATGTCAATTGAATTTCATTGCCAGATCATTTGTATTGGCGAAGTTATTAAGGATTTACTATTGAGATTTTAGGGTGCAAAACCTTTGAGCTCAATTTTCAGGACCTTAGAGGCTCCAAATCAAGGTCGAACCCCCGGCTAACTGGCACTTCACAAGTAAGGCACTATAGATCGTGATCTCCCCTTTCTAGAAAGTGGTTATAATAGCCAATCGGAGCTACGGTTCAAAAGTTATGGCTTCCGGAAGTTGGGCTACCTAATCTCATGTTTTGTAAATATTTCAAGCTGGCCCTTTTGTAATAAAAGTGAAAAATAATTAAATGCTAAGGGTAGTCGGCCTTAATGGCTAGATTTCTGGAACCTTCTCGGTTGGTGGAAAATTGCCTATTTAAGGAAGGCCCGTGGTGTTTTCTAGGGCAGTTCTGGGTGGTTATTTGAGGCTTTGTCCTACAAATTATTGTAAGGGATGCCCATGTGGCTTTTAATATTGTAATTCTAAAGTTTGTAATTCCACAATTGTGGAGCCAATAAGAAGCCAATTTTTTGTTTTTGCAAATTTTTCTTGTTTCTCTTTGTTTCTGTCGTGTGTTTGTGGTATTAAGGGGAGCACCCCTTCGTCACTAAGTTAGATTTCTCAGATACCTAATAGATTGATATCTTTCAAAAGACTGTCCCCAGAAAAAGGCTCAACCTTCAGGAGTCAAGGTTAGATTTCCCTGATACCTGTCCATAAAAAGATAGTCAATAGAGATTTTTAGGACTATCTCCAGAATGAAGCTTAGTTCCCCAATATTAGGTTAGCTTTCCTAGACACTGGTTAGATCAAGTTTTAGAATCATCTCTAGAACGGAGCTTGATCATTCAGGAGTCAGGGTTAGATTGCCCCAATTCCCAATAGATGAGATTTTGAGAATCATCTCCAGAATGAAGCTTGATCCTCAAGAATCTGAGTTAGATTGCTCAATACTTAATAGATTGAGATTTTGAGAATCATTTCCAGAATGAAGCTTGATCTTCAGGGATCTGGGTTAGATTGCCCCGATACCTAATACATGACGAGATGTAAGGAACAAAGATGCCCCTATTTATTGTGGAGTATCCATTTTTGACTATGAAGTATGAAAACTAAACATGCCCCAAGTGATGAGATACCCCTTGCAATGAGGATTTTTGAAAATCAGATCAGATTGATTGGAATAGATTCAATGATGTAATCATCCTGTCCCCTCAAGAGCGAAATAGAAGGATGACATGTCATAATGGTGATAGAGAGAGAGAAATAATAGATAGATGTTGATTCAGAGATCAAGAAGAACTCATAATAGATTATGGAAGAATCCAGAAGGTTCAGAAGCAATTTCAAGTGATGTCAAGGTCTAGGTTGACCAAGTTTGACCAGGGTTGACTAGAGTTTACTAGAGTTGACTTTTGGATGAAAATTCAAAGATTTTGAGAAAATGATGATAGGATAAGATTCTAACAAGCGATATCAGAAAGTCAACTGCACAAGCGTCTGATCGTGTCGGTCCCAAAAATTTTAAAATGCGATTTTGAGCTATATAGAAGTGTCAGATTTTGATTTCGATCCCGAAAATGGGTTGAGCATATAGCTGAAGATAGAGAGCGAGGATCAAACACTTGGGCAGTCATGATGAAGCCAGGATGCTGAAGAAGAACCCCTCAATGTACTAATCTAGGAGAACGCAATGAAGTGAGCATCAAATTGCTGCCACAATGCAAGTTTAGATTGAAAATGCAATTCTATGCTAGATGCAATACCTAGGACATGGTTGTGAGACCTATCATATAATCATCATCATTGAGAATTTTTGGAACATTGTATTTGATACAATCCTTACTGGTGCCACTGCGACCATGAGAATATGAATATGACTTTCGTCGGATAAAATGTAGGAAACAAACGTAAGCACTAGGGCACAAAATCCAAGATGACTTGAACATTATTTCCAGTTGATGTTGCAAGAGTACACCAGTATCAAGGAATTCAAAGCCAAGATAACTATGAGTGTGATCATGCATAAAAAAATAGAGCAATAATAGTCACGGAGATAATACCAACCTCACCATGGTGAACAAATAAACAAGATCGAGGGATGTGAGGCTTTTCCACCTTAATGCAGGAGCTCTTATCACATACACCATGTTTATTTGACATAGCCAGATCATCGGGACTACACCAACAAGCAGTAGACAAATAAAATGTCAACAAAATCCATGAGAATAGATAGCATACAAAGAAAAATTCAATCATAGCTCAGCCAGTTTCAAAGTTTTCAAATATGTATGTGTATAGGGGTGTTGAAAAACACCGTTGTGCCTGTGAGTGCATTATGTTTGATTGTTATCAATAGATGTTTACATTGCGGTATCCAATGTGTACTGAAAAATAGAGATGTGTCCAAAGATAGTGTTGATAAACATTGTTTTAACTGGGGTGTTGAGAAACACCAGTTTGTGTCAGTAGCGAGTTGTCCTTCAGAAATGAAAATATTGCTGACTCTGGTGTAAACCAATGATGCAATCAGATTTGGGGACCCATGCCCCTAGTAGTAGTGACTGACTAGATATATGTTGCAAGGAAAAACTAGATTTGGTTTCCCCCAGGCGTATGGCACTAAATTAGTGTCAAGTTAGTAGGGTTCGCAGAGGAACCAGAACGTCGCAAAAGTGACTGAAAGCTATGTACAAATTAAAGAAAAGAATCGTGAAGACTAAGTATCAATAGATAGAGCGTTTGAGTACAACTCCAATTCCAACAAATTGATGTCAATATACAAATATATGTGTAAGAAATATCCTCAATACGGCGATAGTAGTCAGACGCAAGGAGAACCATTGGTGACTAACGCGAGAAAGATACTCAAGTTGAAAGATCGTAGCAATATCTAGGCATCAGCAGGAAGATGCAGTAAGAACCACTCGTGAGTGATGTGAAGAGTAATAGGACCATGCCCCCTAGACCAGGAAGGTTTCCCTGAGATTATGACCAATTTCAATCCATGTAAGTTGGTGTCTTGACAGGAACTGAGAGCATGTGGAAAATAAAATGAAAGTAGGAAAGTAGGAAATCAAATGTATAAAGCCAAGTGGTGTTGCGATAGATATAGCAATGTGGAACAAGAGGCACCTGTTTACAAGGTTTTCACCTTCTTGGCATAAATTCCTTTTTTTTTCTACCATGATGCCTTTTTTCTAGGTTTTCATCAATGACACTTTTCCTTTTTCTCTTTTTTTGTATTTTTTAATTTTTTAATTTTTGGAATATATAATTTTTTTGGAGATACATAAAAGCGCCTATTTCTAGGTTTTCACTAAGATGATCATTTTTTTAGGAAATTTTCTAATTTTTAGAATTTTTTTAGGACTTTACTATATACATGAGCACACTGAAGATGTCTCAGCTGTAGAATCATTTTAGATGAAGAGCGTTGATCGGCTCCTTGAGTTGCTCCCCTTCAGTAGTAGAAATTTGATAGATGCTAGACCCAAATACTGCAGTGACAACATACAGACCAAGCCAATTTGGTTCAAATTTTCCCTTCTGGACTCGATGTTGTTGATTCTTAGGGTTCTCCCTCAAAATGAGGTCACCCACCTAGAAGTCCCTTGGTCAAACCTTCTTGTTATATCTCTTGGACATCCTTTTCTGATATGCTCTAAGGTGATTGATCACCACTTGTTGATGTTCATCAAGTAGTTCTAGCTCTTGTAGCTGAGATATTTTGTTATCATCATTGGTAATGAGGCCTTTTAGAGAGACTTGTAGAGAAGGAATCTTAACCTTAATTGGTAACAAAGCATTTTCTCCATAAACCAAAGTATAGGGCGTAGCCCCTACTGGTGTTCTTATGCTTGTCATGTATGCCCAAAGAGCTAGATTGATCTGGAGATGCCAATCTCATCCAGGTTTGTGGACTATGCGATGCAGGATATTAAGGACTATCTTGTTTGATGCTTATGCCTGTCCATTACCCTAAGGATAATAGATGGAAGACCAGCGTTGAGTGATTTTAAACTTAGAGCATAGCTCCGTCAAATCCTTATTTTTGAACTGCCCCCCATTATTAGTGATTATTATTGAGGGTACACCATACTTGTAGATGATGTAGTTGAGAATGAACATTGCTACAAAATTTCCATTGGCCACGGTAAGAGGGAATGCCTCCACCCACTTGGTAAAATAGTCTATAGTTGTGATGATGAAATTATGTCCATTTGAGGATGAGGGATAAATTTGACCCACCAAATCAAAGGCCCATTGTTGAAATGACCATAAATTAATTAAGGGAATAAGCTCCTTTATTGGAGCATGAATCAGATTTCCATGTAGTTGACACGATTTGCAGGACTTAGCAAACTATGTATCTTCTTTTCCATATCTAGACAATAGTAACTAGCTCTAATAAGTTTACGGGCCAGTGTCAGGCCATTAGAGTGAGACCCATAGATGCCTTCATGCACCTCTACTAACACATGTTTGGACTCACTGGGTTCTAAAAACCTAAGAAGGGTACCATCTAGACCTCGCCTATACAAGTCGTTAGCGATGATGACAAACCATAAAGTACTGTGGATTAAGTGACGTTTCTCATTCTGGGTGTAAGTGTCCAGAATAATCTAGTCACAAAGGTAGGAATAAATATGATGGTAGCGGGATGAACATGTTCAATGATAGAACAGATCATCTGGGACTTAGGGGAATCATAGGTTGGGTAGTGTAATGTCTCCACTAGAAATTCATGTCAGAATTCATTTTCTGGCATTTGTAGCATGGAAGCAAGAGTAGCCATTGCATCAGCCACTTTATTATCTGCCCTTGGAACCTATTGAAATGTGATATGAACAAAATATTTTATGAGGTCATCAACCAGCCATTTATAAGGCACTAGCTTGTCATCTTTTGTCTGATAGATATCATTTACTTGATTAATAACTAATTATGAGTCTCCAATGACATTGAGATCTTCCACTCGCCACTCAAGGGCAATCTTCATACCATTGATCAAGGCTTCATACTCGGCGATATTATTTGTACAAGGAAACAACATCTTGTATGCTTTTGGTAAAGAGTACCTTTGAGGTGTGATGAACAGTATCCTAGCACTTGACCCTAGTTGGGTAAATGAACCATCAAAGAACATAGTCCAGGATCGATGTGTGAGAAGTAATATGGACTCATCTAAAAATTTGATGTTCAATGGTTGATGATATACTAGAGGTTCTTCCACCAATTAATCTATAATTGCTTGCCCCTTGATGGCTGTTCTTTCTACATTATCAAATTTAGTGAGAAGCATGACCCATTTGGCTAGTCTACCTATGAGGGTAGCTTTACTGAGAAAATATTTCAGAGGATCAATCTTAGCAATGAGGCGTGTAGTATGAGCCAACATGCAATGTCACATTTTTTGTAAAGTAAATACCACTGTGAGGCAAGCCTTCTCTATAATAGAATAATTTTTTCATATGAGACCATAGTTCTACTAATGTAGTAGATAGCCCTTTCTTTGTTGTTCTGATCTTCTTGGGCTAATAAGACACCCAGTGATGTATTTGTAGCAGAGATGTAAAGTATGAGCGGCTTCCCATGAATAGGAGGCATCAATATTGGTGGGTTCACAAGATATTGTTTGATTTGTGTGAACTCCTCATCAAACTCTTTGTTCCATTCGTAAGCCACACCCTTGTGTAAATTCTTGGTGAATGGTTGTGACTTGTCCGCCAATTGTGAGATGAAGCGCCAGATAGACTGTAATTAGCTTTGAAGTCCTCTCATTTGTCTGATATTCTTTGGTGGCAGCATTTCCATGATATCTTGGAGCTTCTCAAGATCCACTTCTATGCCTTTGGCAGAGATGATGTAGCCAAGCAATTTTCCAAATTTTACATCGAATGCACATTTCTTAGGATTGAGCCATAGATTGAACTGTTCCATGTGATCCAATATAGGACCTAGATCCACAAGGTGTTTCTCTCATTGCATGCTCTTAGCTAGAGTCTCATCAACATAATCTTCCATTGTTTTATGCATTATGTCATGAAATATAGTGGTGATAGCTCTTTGATATGTAGCACTAGCATTTTTGAGTCCAAAAGGCATGACGTTCCAACAAAAAGTTCCCCATGCACATGTGAAAGAAGTTTTCTCTTGGTCTTCTGGCACGATCTTTATCTGGTTGTAGCCAAATAAATCATCCATTAGTGAGTATATTTTATATCCTGTTGTCATGTCTACAATCATATCAATATTGGACAATGGAAATTTGTCCTTAGGACATGCCTTATTCAAGTCTCTAAAGTCGAATTCCTTTGACTCCTAGCGACCATAGTAGATGACACATTAACATCAATGGAATCAGACTTGTTTGACCTTACACTAGACCCTTAACCTACTTTAAGAAGGTTTTCATATGTGTGTATGGTATCTATATCCCTGTCATAGGTGGCATATGAAAAATCATCAAACTCATACTCATGAGAGTTTGTTTCATCATTAGGCATCGTATCAAGAACATGAGTGAAATCAACCCTTTGTCCCCAGTTCAGATGAGTTCTTCCTAGAACCTTTGCTATGGTTAGATGAGAACCTTTTGACCTAGGTGCCTCATCACTACTTGTAGCATCATCTGCTTCTTTTTTAGTGAGAAGTGGTTGGGTTTTCTCCTGTTCAAACTGCTCTTGGAAGTGTGGTGGTATGTACAAATCACCCTGATGACCTAGATTTACAGTTTGCATTTCTTTCCACTGCTCATAGGTTAATTGAGAAAGTGAAGTGGTTTCATTAGAGTCGCTATCAGTCTTGAATTTACTGAGATGTGGTATAAAATCATTTGTCTTAGCAAAGAATGCTACCAGATCTGGAGAAATGGGACAAGGGAAGCAGTCCTCCGTAGAGCTTTCTTTGGACTCTTCAGTTTTACATGTACCTTCAGGTGTTGGTTTTTGATCTATTTGAGGTAAAAAAAAAATTATCCCTAGTTGAAATGTGAGCTTCTTGAAGCCTATACCTATAGAGTCACATGTTCATTGAACAATAGCTTCAAGTGGTGCGAGCAATCCTTTATGATTTACACCTATAGGACCATTCCCTCTGTAGCCAAAGCGTTGCATAATAGTTAGACCCTTGCCATATTGTTCATGTTTTATGTCACAAGGTGTAGTGTTTTGTTCAGATGTGTCCTCCCCTTTATAGATCCAAGCTTTGATAGCCCTTTTTTTAGCTTCTTCATCTAATGGAGTCATGGTCTATAAAAAGCTACCACCATATTTTTTTTGAGGAGTTGTAGAAGGTATAGTGTTCTCAGAAGGTCTCCATTAAGAACGTGGAGACAAAGGTAGAGATGTAATAGATAGCATGGGTTTAATATGATACCCTCCCATGTCAATTTCCTTGAGCGTCAAAACCTTTTCCATTTCCTTTAGTTTAGTCTCGAAGAACCCAGTAGATTCTCTTTTTGTGGGCACAAAGATGTTAGCAAATTTTGTGAGTGTGTTGCAATCATAGCATGTATTAGCAAGTACAATCACTTCAGATCCTTGGAATGGAAACTTAATGCACTGATGGTATGTTGAAGGGATAGCCTGAATTTTGTGGATCCATGTCCTTCCCAACAAAATATTGTATGCTAAAGTAATGTCAAGTACTTGACAGATAACATCCCTTTCAACAGGGCCAACTCTGATTGGTAACACAACTAGCCACTTAGGTTTTTTTTCTTCTTCATCATAGGCCTTAATAGTAATATTTTTGCGGGCATATATGCAGTCTTCTTTGTAGCCTAACTCAGTAAGGAAGCTAGTAGATAAAATGTTTAGGCCAGAGCTGTTATCTATGAGGACACGGCGAACATGTTTTGGGCCAATCATGACTTCAATGTGCAAGGGGTTATTGTGTGGGTGACTCAAAGAATTTCATCTTCTTCAAAGAAAGACAAGTAATGGGAGGAGGTCAAGTGACCTACCATGGATTGAAACTGGTTGAAATTGAGATCTTTTGGAACATTTGCCTCAGTGAGGGCTTTGTCAAGAATCTCCCTATGAGAAGGGGAGATTTTTAGCAGCTCAAAGATGGTGATCTGAGAATTGTTACGTTGTAATTGGTCTAGTATGTTGTAATTGGTAGCATTAGACCAGGTGGTCAATTTTGGATTCTTGTTGGCAGATCCAATAGTAGCTTTGTCTGCAGGTTGTGTTGGTGCAAACGTAGAAGGCTCAAGGCCTTTAAGAATGATCTTAGCAAGATATCAAGTAGTAGTGTTTGTACTAACCTGAGACTGTTCTTGTTTGGAGGGCTGAGGCACAGACCCTCACAAGATGAAAGGATTTTTGGGCTTGGGAGTATCTTCCCTTCCCTTGAGAATGAAAATGTTATAGTATTTAGTATCAACAGGCTCAACCATATTAATGACATTGTTATTATTCGTGTATGTATAGTTGACCTTGGCATCAGTATTCTTGCCTTTAGATGATTCACCTTTCCCATGAGGAGGAAATGGGTCTTTGAAATCTTGATGATTTGAGTTCTCGTTGTGACCTCCCATAGAAATACCTCACTATCAATAAGGTTTTGGATCTTGTGTTGTAATTGAATGCAGGTAGCCATCTTGTGACCCTTTTTCTAATGGTAATCACAATATACAGATTCATTCCACCAAGATGGTTGATGTTGTGGATCAAAAGGACGTGAGTTATCTAGAGGAGTGAGTAAATAGTTGTCCAAGAGGGTCTTGTAAACCACATCGAGAGTTTCTCCTAGAAGAGTGAACTCATGCTTGGGTCGAGGAGCCCAAGGTTTAGATCTGGAAAAATGCAAAGTACTTGGTTTGGATTTTGTCATAGCCTATTCAGTGGCTTTGGCTGCCTGCATAGTGGTAGTGAGATTAAAAGCAACCTTTAAAGGCTTGGGAGTCACATTGTCTACAACTCCATCATTCACAACATTCTATTTCTTGTTTGGAAATTTGGGTTTATCTTTGCTTGAGGAGGAAGACCCTTGTTTATTTTCCTTATGTAAGGTCAGTTCTCCTTTCTTGACCATTAACGTCGCAATTCTCATAGCTTTCTTAATCATGTCAACGAAGGTTAAAGGACCTTGTAGCTATACTTGATACCCAAAGTTGGGAAGAAGATTGTCTAAAAAGATGTCCAACTTTTTAGATTCGGGTATTTTGTAAGAATATATTGTATAAAGTTGTCTCCATCTCTGGAGAAATGTCAAGAAAGGTTCTCCATGATTTTGTTTCAAGTTACAAAGATCTCAGATGTGAACTAGACATTGGATGTTGTGGGAATAGTGTTGCAGAAACAAGTTGGCAATTTTGTCAAAAGTCTTGATGCCATTTGGTAGCCTAGAGAACCACTCCATAGCTGACCCTCCCAAACTATACAGGAAGAGATGCATGAGGTAGGTTTGATCATGTATGAACTCCATAGAGAGCACCAAACTCTCTCAGATGATCTTGGGGATTAGAGGTACCCAAGTATTTATCATACTTGGGAAGTTCAACTCCTATATGAAAAGGAGGCATGCATAGACTCTTATTAAATGGGAATGGACAAATTCTTTCCAGTGTGAATTGTGTATTAGGTTTGTCTTTATCCTTCATGAGTTGAAGAATTTGTTCTTGCATACTTTGAACTTGTTTTTGTAACTTGGAGTTTTAAATTTACTCCTCTTTAGTGACAAGCGTCTCTACATTGTAGCTAGAGAGTAAGTTAGCCCCTTGATTGGCTAGTTCAAGAATATATTTCTCTTTTTCCTCAGCTAGGAGAATTTCCATCATCTTGCAAAAAAATTTATTGGCACGAGCACCTTCGATATCTTCTTGGGTTATATTTGTCTCCTCATCATTAGGGGGGTCTTGATAATGGAATTTACCCCTAGTTTTATAGTGATCATCATCTCTTCTTTGTTCACCCTATAGATTATGATCTACCATCTTGCTAGAATGCAAGTGTTTAGTGTGCAAAGACTCTATACGAGGAGGTTGAGTGTCCAGGGGTGTTGTACCTATGGGAGCTCTTGTTGTGTTACTAATGTCAAGTTCAGGAAACAACTCCTCATAATTTGTATGTTCTTCAAACAAAGGGTTTTGAACCTGACTAAAATCCACTGGAAATGATCATTTGATGTAAGGGGGATGTGAGGATTCCCCACTACAGTCAAACTATGTGAAAAGTTTAGAATGACTTTCTGCTTGGTTGATAGGTCTACCCTTACCTTGTTTAATGACACATGAAGGGATTGTTTTTCCACTTCAAGTTGTAACAGTCATAGACAAAGATGATATAAGGAATGTGAACTAGGAACATGCTTGAAACTGTCTCAAGGTAAATGCACAAAGTGCCAAAAGTGTGAGGCATATCCAGTGCAAATTGTCAAAAATAAGGCTAGAATAGCTGAGAGGTGACTATCGCGATGCAAGATATCATGACACAGTAGAAAGAGAACAAAAGATATGAGACGAGACAAGTTTAAGCAAGAATCACGTAATTCTCAACCCAAGAAATCTCATTATAGAATGTGTGTAGACAAAAGGTAGATAAATAGACCCAGAACAAGAACCAGATTTAGCAGAGGTATGCTGGACAGACGTGAAATAGCTCACTATTTTGGAAAAATGGTATCAAAATTGTATGAAGAAGCACTTTCTTGCATGAAGATTCACATAGGCTCGTGTGAGAATTTGTAGTCCAGTGTGAAAGATCATAGAAAAGAGATGATAGAATAGTGAATAAATAGTAGTAGATTTGCAAAATGTCATGCGATAATTCATAGTGTGTCGCGCAAAGTTTCTCAGAGAATGATGCAAAGATGGAAGAATATCGCATGAGATTTTGCAGTGAAATAGATGAAATTATATAGAATCAGACAGTTAGGACCAGATTGTGTTTTTTGAGATAGATTATGTTGTGTTCTGAGAGAAAATTCAAGTTGCAGATTGTTTTGGACATGTTTGAATTTGGCAAGTTGTGTGTTTTGACATTTGTTTCATTTTTTTAAATGATTCGTCCATGAAAAACACATTATTAAGCAGAATGTTTGTAGTAACAGAACAGACACATCACAATCCTAGGTGAGCCAGGGTAGTATCTATTGAATTCCCACTTGAACTGAAGTTCAGCCATGCCTACTCATAGTGGACAACTTAGAATCTTGGAGGCATAGGTTGCTCCTTACATATGCACTCACTTCTTAGGCACACCAAGCTTTGAATCCCAAGAGAATTGCTTCCCAAAGGATTGTTGTCTCTACTAAGAGCCATGAAAGTGTGGGATGTCTTATTCAGTCTCTAACCTTCCACTCCAATAGATAGAGGGATTTTGAATACTATAACAAAGGTTTTTAGTAAGGACATTCATTCAGGTGGTTGTGATCAAGTCATTTTCCCAATAAAGGGGGTTCTCCCAATCCTTTCAAAGCAAGGTTTTCACCTCAACAATGTACGGACTTTAACACATCACTAGGGTACTGGAGGAGATTTTGATTGCCACAACAAATTCACACTTGTCTATTGTGAGATTAATCACAATGGCATTTTTTATATACCAGTTTGGAAGGG
This sequence comes from Thuja plicata, assembly GCA_018584345.1. Lineage (NCBI taxonomy): Eukaryota > Viridiplantae > Streptophyta > Pinopsida > Cupressales > Cupressaceae > Thuja > Thuja plicata. The sequence goes on along the minus strand of MU225738.1, from coordinate 1,119,420 downwards.
CTTGGCTTTAGCCTGTTACCGGTTGTGCAATCCACTCTCACTAGCTCTATTAAAGCACTTGGGAGGTAGCCACTCTAGAAGAATCATATGAATTTCTCTTACACCCAATATCCATAAAGGCGAGGGGAGAGGATACATTCATATATTTCTTTGGAATTACAAACTAGAAAACACTTCAAGCACGCAAGACAATGATTCATTTTAAGCCCCAAGCTGAAGCATTTTCTAACTACTAAAAATAGACATGAGACTTTTGTGAAAACATGCAAGGTCTTCAACATCCATCCTGTAGTAAATACATTAGTAGTTTTTAATTTCTTTCTTCATTCTCAACATCCAGCAAACCACTGTTAAGATGTTCCAAAAATAGAATCAGACAAATAGAGAAGTCAGGAAACAGCAAATGGTTAGAAAAATTGAGATAAGAAATATCAAATAAAGGTCCCTAGTGTCAAATTTCACACGACGATTCTCACAGGATCATGCGAAGAAGTACAGATAATCCTGCGAAGAACTAGAAAGTTCATGCGAGATGCTGTGAAATTTCGCGCGACATCTCTGATAGAGATGTACGAACAGAGCGCAAAAATGAAAATAAGTGCAATAAAATGATGCCAAAAACTGATTTTTCAACCCCACGCTGGGTGCCAGAACTGTATACATTAAATGTGGCCTTCTTATTCAACCATACACTTCAACATATTCCTTATTCATAAGCCACATACATAAGTAAATGTGATTTATTCATCCTGCATTCTTGTATGATTTGACATGTTGCCTCCTATCCCGACGGGGTTTTGAATGGCTCTCAGAATGAGAGTCTCACAACCTAGACCAATCCAAGAACGGAGGATTTTTCTCCATGAATGCAATGCAAGATTAATCTAAGAATGAAAGATGCAAGATTAATCTAAATGAGATTAAACTATGACATGATTAGAAATAAATGCAATGCAAGATTAATCTAAGAAAATGAAACTAATCTATTGCAAATGAGAGCTTTAATGTAAATGAGATTATGAACTATAAAATGCAGCAACAATTTGTTATTCTAAAAAAATGCATCTTCTTGAATGAGAAATGGGAGTTCTTTTATAGACTGAGAATCTGCTCAGAATAGAAAGTTTCCTTTTGAATTAAAACAGATAAAAAGCCAGTTGAGATTAGCAAGTTTTCTTTAAAAGAAAACAATGAACTATTTTATCTTTGTTTTTAACTATTTTCTTTTTTATTTTAACTGTTTTCTTTCTCTTTTAAAGCACATTAATTCAAAGTTTCTATTTTTGAACTCGAGAGAAGATTTTTGAGAGAATATTTAATTAAATAAATAGAATATGACCTCATAAATGTATTTTCTCAATTATTTGAATAATTAAATTCAATTTTTGAAATGATGATATTTATTTAATAATTAAATATTATTCAATTCCTTTTTATGTGTTTTAGCTAAAAGGGGTGAATTTAATTTAATTAAAGTGCTAGGATTTTATAATTAAATTAATTCAATCATAGGGTTTGTTTAGCTAATTGATTGATACTTAGGAATTAAATATAATGTATGATTAATGCAGATTTAGGATTTTCTGCATTTGACACTTAGGTCGAGTAGAGTCAGTCAAAACTCAAAATTACCTAGTACAATAGGAATTTGATGATTCAGAAGAATGACAAATGCGACAAAATTGGTTAGTGTTGAAAGATTCCAATTTTGGAATGTTACACCTCTAAGCTTTGATTTTGCTACTTTGATCTTCTAAGCTTCGGTAACCCCATCACATTCAAAGTGATTTTCCATGCCCTCAATCTAGTCCATAACTAAATCTGCCTCCATCTTCCCACTAAAAAGTGTTATTCCTTCAAGTGCCTTCCCACTCATAGCCTTCAATGTCTTCAAGAAAGGCTCCTCTTGCAATACAGGGTCAGGTTCAAGGGTCTTGTCTTCCTCTGCAACCTCTTTACCCTTAGATTATTTCCCTTCCAATTTATCACTAACCTCATTAGTCTTGGTCTACACTGCACTTAGTGCTTGTTCAAGTTGAGCTATTCTTTCCCTTAATAGCTTATTATCTTCCTCTTGTTCATCAACCTTCTTTTTCTATTCCACATTAGTCACCATGATTATGGACCCACTAGAATCACAATCTGACATACACTAGCAATCCCAAATTTTTGTGTTTCTCTGATACCAATCTGATAGGGAGGTTTGATGAATCACTCACTGATTCATTCTCTTAGTCTTTCTTGGAAAAATTTTAGGGTGTCTCTCTCCACCACTTACATTCTATAGGATATTCACCTTCTTAGGATCTCATGGTTCTTCTTTACAACCCAACTATCATCAAAGTTCCTTCTATCAAGTCAACACTTGATACAATCTTGCAACACTAACCATTAGCCCTTAAACCTCCTTAAAGACTTCTAACCTCCAAATTCTTGAAATGGTTTTACAAAGGTGTGGGGGTGGTTATAAAAACTTCAATCCATCCTACTAGGGTTATTAGGAGTCCACCTAGTTCCACTTGCAATTTTATTACACCAAACTTCATAATTAGGCCTAAAAGGCTACTAGCCCTATTAGGTCTCCTTCTCTGAGAAATCAGGGATTTTCCCTAAATCCTTCCAAATAAAATCCCAATATTTTCTTGGGATTCCTGGTTCATATGCCCACCCCTCAAGTATTTTTTGTGTCTTGGGGTCACAACTGGCCGTATAATGCCCTAATTGAAAAAAGAGCAAAATTAAGGTTTTTTAGGCCTTTCCTAGCTCCTCTACAACTTGCTAAGTTTTACCTTCTTGAATGGATTGATATAGTCTCTCCCTCTTCACCAAATCTGTGTAAGACTCATATCTTTCTTCTCCAAAAGGAAATTGGTCTCTATGTAATCACCTCTGCAAATTAAGTGCTCTAAACTGTTATCTTTCCTAGTCGGGCTCACCTCTGGCTCGCCTAGGGAAAGAATCCAAAAATAGATCCTTTGATTTCAAGGGCCCCAATTCCTCTCATATGTACACTCATGGATTCTAGTCACTATTCCCAAAGTTTCATACATTTTTTACGGTGGGAGAATGAGCTAGCACTCCATTCTTTACAAACAACCTGGTTCAAACTAGTGACAGTGTAGATCACAAAATATTTACAAGAAGTGATTAAAAATTTTAAAAAAATGACTATCCAATGCCACACATAATTCAAATAACACCTACTCTAAAATTATCATGGGTTATAGTGCCAAAACTAATCCATTGAAACCCTACTGTAATCAAGAACTTCAAAGTTGCACAGAAATTCACATAACTGTAACTACTCCTCAAAAACTATGTTCATACACTGAACATCCAACCTTGATACAAGGTCAATTTTCCCCTTAAATAGGGTGTTTAATTGGTTATAAACTCCTTATGGAATATTTTTCATGATTTTTCCAATCTTGCAAATGTTGTCGAAGCAACATTGCAAAGTTGCAAAATGCAACTTTTACAACTTTTTCCTATTTCTTGCAAACTACACAATTATGTTTCAAATCTTCACTAAAATTCACCAAAGACCTAAATAATGGTTGAAACATAATTAAAACCTACCCTATACCCTCCTGACCTCATGATCACATCATCACCACACATGTGCCAATCAGAATGTTTTATAACTTCTTAGCCCTAATTATACTTTCTAAAAGGGTCCTAAGACTCAAACTAAACACATCCTATCTCACCTATGCTATGGTCAATATGACCTTAAGCTTGACTCAAGATTATTACAACCAAAAAAAATACCATAAGGAACATACACACAACTACACTAACTATATTTCCAAAACAACCTATGGGTGGTCCTACACCACAAAGATTGATCCATTAAAGTATTTTCTTAGTAAAACAACCCTAACAGGAAGAATTGCTAACTGGGTGATGGTACTTAGTGAATTTTACATTGAGTATGTGGGCCAAAAATCTATCAAGGTCCAATTCATAGCTAATCAATTGGCTTAAAATCCTTTAGTGTCTACTCATCCTATTCAAGTTGAATTTCCAGATGTCGAGATAGTCAATGTAGAAGCCAAAGCATGGAAATTGTATTTCGATGGGTCCTATACTTAGAATGGTTCAGGAGCTGGAATTCTATTGATCACACCTCAAGGATACACCATACCTAAGTCTTATAAAAAAAAATTCCCATGCACGAACAATATTGCAGAGTATGAAGCTTTAGTCATAGGCATTAAAATAGATTCAGAATGGAACGTCACAAAACTATAATTTTATGGGGATTCTCAATTAGTCATCAATCAAATCAATGATGAATATCAAAAAAGGATGAAAAATTGATTCCATATAAGAGGATGGTGGATGACTGGAAGAAATACTTTGCTTTGATTACATTTGAGCAAATTCTAAGGGACAAGAATAGAGTTGCACATGTTATGGCTACTTTGGCTTCTTTACTCCAAATGCCTAATCAAAATGTGAGGTACAAATTCTTGGTGGAAAAGTTGGTGAAACTGACTTTTGACTTACCTGACACCCAAATCATCTCCCTTATTAATGGACATGATTCACCTTGGTATAGACCCATTTATTCCTATCTCAAAGACCAAGTTTTACCTATAGACCAAACTTGTTCCCAAAAATGACATTTTATACGCCAAGCAGCTCGTTACACTATCCTATCAGACACATTGTATCGCAAAGGTCTTGACGGAATGCTTCTTAGGTGTCTAGAGGATGATGAATAAAATTTAGCTTTAAAATAAGTTCACAAGGGGATTTCTGGGTCACATTCGAGTGGGTTGAATTTAGCTAAGAAAATCCTTCGTATGGGGTATTTATGGAAAACATTAGAAAAAAATGATTGTCACTTTGTGAAAGTATGTTCAAAATTCCAATATCATGGAGACATGATCCATGTACCTACACAATATTTTCACCCATTCATCACACCATGGTCATTTTACCAATGGGGTTTTGATCTTATTGGAATGATTTACCCATCTTCTTCCAATGGTCACAAGTATATCATCACAGCAACATAATATTTTACCAAATGGGTAGAGGTCATACCTTTGACAATTGCGATGGGAAAATAGATTTCTATGCTTACCCTTAATCACATCATTTGTAGATATCATTTTCCTCATTCCATCATCACAAATAATAGGAAATAATTCAAGAAAAAATATGTGGATGAAATATGTGAAACCTTCCATATAACACACCATTATTCTTCCATTTACTATCCTCAAGGTAATGGACAATCTAAAGCTACCAATATGAGTATCCTTAAAATCTTGGAAAGATCAGTTGATAAATCAGGAAGAGATTGGCACATTCAGATAAACCCAACATTATGGGCCTACAAAATTAGCATTCGAACACCTATAGGGGCTACACCATTTTCCTTAGTTTATGGGGAAGTAGTTGTTCTACCTTTGGAGGTTGAGATCCCATCCTTAAGAGGCTCATTACATGGATTAATCAATGATGATGATTATAGGGTCTCCCAACTTCAACAATTGGAATTGTTGGAGGAACAGCCAACACAAGCTTATGAACATTTGAAAGTGTATCAGAACAGAATCTCAAGAAACTATAACAAGCATATCAAACCAAGAATATTTCAAGTGGGAGGCTTAGTGTTAAGAGAAAACCCTAAAAACCAAGCAGATAGAGAAAAGAAGGGAAAATGGGAGGAAAATTGGCTTGGAATTTTTGTAATTACTTCCTCTTTTGGAATGGGGACCTACAAGCTAGTTGATTATGAAGGTGATGAGTTACAAGAGCCTATTAATAGCATCCATTTAAAAAAGTTTCATACATGATCATATGAAAGATTATAGGAAGAAAGAGTATCAAATGAGTGTGTTCAACATCATTCTTTGCACATGGGAAATTTCAAAATCCAAAAAAAACATGAGAAAAGTTCAAAATCCAAAAAATGAGAAATATCAAAAATTCAAAAACAATGGAAAAGAAGAATATCAAAAAAAGGAGAAAAATGAGCATGAAGAAAGCAAAAACATTCAAAAGAAAAATTAAAAAAATAATTTGAAAAAATAATAAAAATTGAAAAAGAGAAAAGTGCCTTGGTGAAAACCTAGCAATAGGCGCCTTGGTAGCAAAAAAAAAAGAGAAAAAAGAACAATAAATCCAAAAGGTGAAAACCTAGTAAACAAACGCTTTTTGATCCCTTAGGTCTTTCCTAGTTTCATTTGTACATATTGCATTTTCATCATCTCATTTGTATATCCTCATTGCATCCGTCATTTGTGTATAGTCATAATAAACTCTCTCAATTGCATTGTCACATACTAGGTTTCATTTGCCCAAATTTTTCACATGATCTCATTTTTCACTTGGGGGAAAAGCATTGGTTTTTGGTACCAATGGATTCACAAGTGCTACATTTTGGTCACATATCAGAAGCATATTTTCAGAACTTCAGAAGAGTGATATTTTGGAACCTTTGATGGATAGCATTGTTCAACCCAAGCATTTGATCTTACAACTTGATCCTTGAACTTCATGACTTTATTATCATGATTAAAATTTGACAAAACCTAAATGATTAGAATGTTTAGAATTCTATTGAAAATCTTGATACAAGGCAAAAAACTTGAAATTTTGGATGATCTTCATTGACTTTTCAATTCATATCTTTTTAGCTAATCAATGATGTTTCAACTCAATCGGCGATGATGAGGACATAATATTTTCTTAACTTATGTGTGACTGTTTTGAGGAAGATCCACCAACTTGTGTGGATTTATCTAAAGATATGGTCATACACCTTCATGAGATTATTTTACTGATGAGAAATCCTATGGAATAATAAAGACAATTTAAACTAAGAATTGCAAATAAATCAATAAGCATCCCATGGCTCTCTATCTAAGCATGTTAATAGAGCTCTCAGCCTTAATCTCTACTAATGACAGTCCTAGAATGAGAAAAATGATAAAGATATGCCAAGCTAACTCTCAAATTCTCTCAATTGCTTCAAATTATGAACTCAAATGCTCTTAATTTCTATGAAAAATGATCAATTATGCTTTAATATGCTTTGATATTCTATGAAAATGGCTATAGTCTAGATGCTTTGCATTCAGATTTCTAGGATATGTTTATGCTTGCAAAATGTTTTGTATTTATAGGATTTTCCCAAGTGTAGGGGGTAGAGTCAATTGATCATGATTAAGCCTTGGTTGAGTGAGAGGATTTCAAATAGTTTCAAATGGGGAGAAAATTTAAATTCTTGTCTCAAAGGTTGGGACAAAGAGACAAATTTGAGTGATTGAGATTGAAAGTTTAAAATGAGTGATTGAAATTGCGAATTTGGAGTGATCCATGTGCTTTGATTTCTCAATTCTCATTGGTTCCTCAAATTCATGTTGAAAGATATTAGGATTTATTAAATTCAATCAATTAATTAAATTATCCATGTAGGGGAATAGGTTGGATTTGATTTTTTATTTAAACTATACAATTAATTGATTAAAATAAACTATATAGTTTGATTAATCCCTTTAGGATTATATTTAATCATTTGATGTCATTTGTTAATTAATCCTTTGATTTTATTGATTTATCCCAATTTGATTGATAAATGTCCATTTGAATTGATTTGATCCATTTTGATGAGATTTAGAGCATTTTGCTGAGATTTGCAGATTTGCTTTATTAGAGAACACCTGCCTGATGACATGTAACTGATTAAATGTTTGAAGATGTTAAGTTGATAACTGAAATGAAGAAGGATAATGAAAAAAATTAAATCAGTTAATGGATTTTATTTTCATTGATGTCAACTTGATATAATCTAATCAATTATAATCAAAGTGTCAAATACTTTAGAGGATCAAAGAGATAAAGATTATGCTTTCTGTAATGCATAAAAGACAATAATTTACATTGTGACTACAAACATCGATGGTCAATAGAACCTAACAGATAGAGATCACTGAAATCCAAGTCACAGTAATGCTTGAGCAAGAAAACCAACGAGCATTTCTGATGAGCAGAATCACAAGCAAACCCGATGGCTAGAAACATAGTGTAAACCAACGGAGAATCCCAAGGAGAACTAAAGTGTTGACCGAAGCTATCAGAGAGTTAAATTGAAAATAACTGGAGTTCACAAATGACAAAATATCTAGCTGGAAGAGATAAATATAGAGTTAACTATTAGTTCTCATTGTTTTCATCGACAATATAATCTAGAGATAAGTGATTGATTTAAAGTTGATTTGTCTAGTTGGCAAAAAACATCTTAGTGAGATAAAATAGGAGTTTTTCTTTAAATCTAATTGGAAAGAAATGTGTATCATGCCAAGATAAATAAAATCAAGAACCTAACAAGGATGATATCATGTCTATTTAAGAGATAACTCAATTCATTACAAATTGGTGTGGGGAGAAAGAGAATAGAGGATACTGAAGAGAAACTTCATACAGTGTTGATCAACAAGCTGGGGAAAGAGCTAAATAATTCTATATACACCAAGCAAAAGAGCACAGAATCACCAAGCACAATCAAAGTGGAGCAAAGGTATAAAGAGAGTTATATTGATCAGAATAGTTTGTGATATTACAATAGATCTGAAAATCTGCAAGTATAGTTGTATATGTGAACATATCATATTGTTTCAGTTTAACCATTGATTCAGAAAGTCTCTTAACTGAGTGGGATTTAAAGATCCTTTCTATATTGAGATACATCCAATGGATTATCAAAAAGTTTGATCATGAAGATAGCATGAGATGTCAGATACCTATTGACGGGCCAAGTGAGTATTTGATCAAGGATGGTAGCATAGAGATGCCCGATATCAAGTGATAGACTAAAATTTTAAATCCTCTAACAAGGTCACACCTAACAGTGTGTTTGTAACCTTTAACAGGGTTGGCTCTTCACCGAGCTCACTTTAGAAGAGTGAAAATTTTGGGTTACCAGCCCCAAGTGGTTTTTCCCTTAATAGGGTTTTCACGTTAAAAATCCATGTGTCAATGTGTTTATGAGTCATTACTTTAGTGTTTTGCATTAAACTTAACTTAATTGGATTGATTGGTATACTCTATATAATTTAATGTCTTTCAGTAAGTTGACAGACTGCTAATTGGTAAATCTACAGTAGAAGGTTTTACAAAGCATTCCAAGGAGTATTAAATTGATTTAAGTATTTGGAGCCATTCATCTTATAGGACTAAAGATAACTAGAGGTATAATTCTATGGTACTAAGTTTTAAGGGTTGATTATTAGAATATTTTTTAGGCCATTGATTCACCNCATTGATTCCCCCCCCCCCCCCCCTCTTAGTTATTACTAACAATTGGTATCAGAGCTTGTGTGCTTAGAAAGGGAGTTTAACAGCTCAAGCAAAAGATCACAAGATGAATAGACAAGATGTGCCCAAATTGAATAAAGACAGCTTTGCATCATGGCAAAGTAGAATAAGAATCCATCTATCAGGTATTGGAAATGATATTGTTCAATACTTAGATACTGAATATGTGTGTCCTACACGACCTCATACTCTTGAGAAATTAAGAGTCAAGCATGGGCATAAATGCATGATGATAGAACTTGCATCATCACTCTCTGATGTTGAGTTTGAAGATGTCAAAACATGAACCTCTGCAAAGAAAATGTGGGATAAGTTGAAGCTTGTACATGGAGGAGATGCCAATGTACTAAGAGTAAAGGTTAAAAGCCTAAGAGGCAAGTTTGATGACCTAAGGATGAAAGAAGGAGAAAACATTACTCAGTATAGCTGTAAACTAAAAGAGGTAGTCAATTCTATCTGAGGAGTTGGAGGTACACTTGAAGAGGAGACAATGGTAAGAAAAATATTAAGAAACTTATTACATGTTTATGCTATTAGATTTTCTACTATTCAAGAAATGAGAGAGTTACAAACTATATAGTTACTCTAGATAGTCTGATTGGTAGACTAATTTCATTTGACATGAATAACTTTGACAATAGTGTCTTACCATCCATAGAATTTGCATTCAAATCTTCTCTAAAGATAAGTAACTCAAGTCATAGACATGTTGTTAGAAATGATAGTGACAGTGGTAATGAGGATCAAGAACTTGATGAAATTGAAGCACTTATGGCTAGAAGATTGCAGAGAGGCAAAGGAAAATACAAAGATAAATTACCACTTGTATGTTTCAATTGTAAAGAGGTTGGACACTTTGCTATAATATTTCCAAACCAAAAAAAAGATGACAGAGGAAATGACAGATCATTTAAGAATAAGTTTGACATAGGTGAAAATAGAGAATACTATAGAAACTAACAATCTGACAAGAGAGATACCCGAGACTACAAGGACAAAGGGAAGAAAGCTTGTTACCTAGCTAAGAGAAGAGCTAATGACACTGATACCAAATCAGAAGAAGACATCGAGATGGTATTTGTAGTAATGAAGGATGATTTAGATGAAAATGAAGAAAGGTATGTAGAAACTGCACTCATATCTAAAGTTAGTAAAAATGATGTCTGGATCATAGATAGTGGTTGCACTCACCATATGACTGGTGATAAACAAAAGTTTGAGAATTTTTAATATTATAATGGTGGTTTAGTGAGACTGGGTAATGATACACCTTGTCTAGTTGAAGGTAAAGGAACCATAACGTTGAATAACCTGATAAAATGTGAAAATTCTTACTGGGTTAAATGACTAAATTATAATTTGTTAAGTGTTTCTCCGTTGAACAATTTAGGTCACAGCGTAGAATTTGAAAATAAAAACACAAAGATCTTCAATGAATCAGGAAGGTTGATTGGTACCAGTGAGCATACAAAAGGTAATCTTTTCTATCTTCATGACACTAAAACCATATGTTTGATGGCTAGAAGTGAAGACTTGTGGTTGTGGCACAAAATATTGTGTCATGTGAACTTTGACAACATGATAAAGATAAGAAACAAAAGTAATGTCAGAGGGTTACTGAGGATGACTAAGCCAAAGAATATCATGTGCAAGAATTGTCAAAAAGGTAAGATGAAAAATTATAGTTTCAAGAGAAAAACCCATACATCTACTCCAATTCTAGAATTAGTCCATACAGATCTATGTGGACCAATGAGGACAAAGAGCTACTATGAACATAGGTATTTTATTCTCTTTGTTGATGATTTCTCTAGAATGATGACAGACATTTTTTTAAAAGATAAATTAGAAGCATTTAAGATGATTAAATGGTACAAAGCAATGGTAGAAAAACAAAGTGAAAAGAAATTGAAATGCTTAAGGTCAGATAGAGTAGGAGAATTTACTTTAGAAGAATTCACTAATTATTGCAATGAGCATGGCATTAAAAGACAGGTTTTTGCACCAAGGACACCACGGCAAAATGAAATTGTTGAGAGGAGAAATAGATCAATTGTTGATTGTGCAAGAATATTGATGATTGAGAAAAGAATCACTCAAAAATTCTGGAGGGAAGTTGTCAGTACTGATGTCTATACACTAAACATAGTACAATTGAAGAAGGACACAAAGAAGGCACCATATGAGCTTTGGTATGGTCATACACCCAATGTAAGTTACTTCTAAATCTTTGGTAGTCAATGTTATATATTGAAGGATGATAGAAATGGAAAAATTGACTGCAAAAGTGAAGAAGGTATCTTGCTAGGGTATTCAACCAAAAGCAAGGCCTATAAATGTCTTAACAAGTCAACTAACTAAATCATTGAAAGTGCAAATGTGAAAATAGATGAATTTGTAGAAAATAATGATAAGGAAAGAAAAAGGAACTAGAGGACTACAATAGGTTTGTTTATACAAAACCTGACACTCCACCCAAGAAATAGTGTGTCACTCCCGAGCATCAAAACATTGCACCCGAGTATCAGGCTGCAATTATCAACGATCAGAATAATACTCAAGATGATGTTACAAACAATGGAGATGAAAATGAAGGTGAAGAAGATAATTAGAATGATGAACACATAGCTGAACCGAAGCTTCCCAAGTATTTCAGAAGAAATCATCCATAGAATTAAATCATAGGAAACAAGAAGGCTAGAACAAGAACAAGAAGTAAGTCACTTAACACCAAATGCTTACTTTGTGATTTTGAACCTAAATATATTTACAATGCACTTGAGAATGAAGAATGGGTCAGTTCTATGAATGAAGAGATAGAACAGATTGAGAAGAAAAATACATGGACACTAGTACCAAGACCAGATGACAAGAATTTCATCGATACCAAATGGATATCCAGAAACAAGTTGAATGAGAATGGAGAAGTCACAAGAAAGAATGAAAGATTAGTATGCAAGGGATATGAAAAAGAAGAAGGTATTGATTATGGTGAAACCTTTGCACCCATTGCTAGACTAGAAGGAGTTAGAATTCTACTTTCTTATATTGCATTTAAAGGATTCAAGGTATACCAAATGGATGTCAAATCTGCATTCCTAAATGGAATACTTGAAGAAGAGGTATACATTGAACAACCAGAAGGGTTTGTTAATCCAGACAAGAAAAACATGGTGTGTAGACTACACAAAGCCTTGTATGGATTGAAACAAGCACCAAGAGCCTAGTATGAAAGACTTCACTCATATCTCATTAGCATAAAATTTGTTAGAACAAGTGAAAATAGCAATCTGTACTTAAAAGAAGATACCGATGGTAATATTCTAATTGCTGAAATTTTTGTTGATGATATCTATTTTGGAGGGAATGAATTGTTATGAAAATCATTTGATGATGAAATGAGCAAGTAATTTGAAATGTCTATGTTTGGAGAGATCAAATTCTTTCTTGGTCTACAAATTATTCAATAACATGCAGGAATATACATCACTCAGTCCAAATACATCAAGGAAGTATTGAAGATATTCAAGATGGAAGATTCCAAACCAGTTGGAACACCTATGGCTACTGGATGCAAGTTGATAAAGAAGGACAATACAAATGAGTTAAATCAGATCCTATATAGATCAATGATTGGAAAATTGATGTATGTTGTTCATGTTAGGGATTTTTCTTGTATGAACCATAGTGCTTGAAATGACTACTTGAACACTATGCCTTCTAATACTGATTTAGAGACAAGAAAAGCCTAATTGCTAAGGATTAGATAAGATCCTTCTTCGTTTTTGAGCTCCACATATACTCAGGCAGGTTTTAGCTCTTATGATTGCTGTTTACATAGTATGTATTAATGTGGACACTGATTTGCTAGTATCTTTGTTAAACCAACTGATAAATCACCTTGCAAATGACCAAGCATAATCAGATACAAGATTCAACCATACAAACCATGATTGTAAATATAACAAGAATAAGTGATACAAGGATTTTCATCCTTCTTCCTTTTGATGTAGGAGGGATAACCTAAGGGATTCACTCTCTAAGGAATCACCAAAATGAACACTGTCCTTCTGACAAGAGTCCTTAATGAATTCGGCTCATAGTTATAAAAACTAGATGAAATTGATTAATTTGTATATGACTGAATGGAGAAAACATTTGCTCAGTAAACTCTAGATCAGTGCCTATTCCTTGGGCAAAGAGTCAATGAAAACATATGTCAACAATAAGAAA
>MU225738.1:1060000-1101324 GCA_018584345.1 Thuja plicata | reverse complement strand
CAAATTTTTATCTTATGAAAATCATCCGAGCACCTTTTTCAATCACTGGCACTGAGCCTTCTCACACAAAATTTCAAGGGTATTCACTTTTGCTTGTCTGAAAATCAATACATGGTCACTCCAAATTTGTTCCCAATTTAGGAGTACCAACAGTTCACACTAGACCAAATATAGCACATGCAATGGGGATAGTTGCTAGATTCTCTGTTAATCCCAAAGAAACATATATGACTGTTGTCAAAACAATTTTAAGATATCTGAAGAACACCAAGGACTATGGCTTATGGTACAAAAGAGATGGAAAATTTGATCTACAAGTCTATACATATGTTGATTGGGCTGGAAACATTGATGATCGAAAGAGCACAACTAGAGAATCATTTTTCATGGGTGACAAACTTGTCACATGGATAAGAAAGAAGCAAGGATGCATCTCTCAGTCTACTACAGAAGCATAATCTGTGGCTACTACTGCAAATTTCTCTAATATTGCATGGATCAAAAAAATATTGGAAGGTATGCATATGAAGATCCTTGAACCAATAATTATCTATTGTGATAATACTAGTGAAATAAACATTTCAAAGAATCCAGTCATGCATGCTAAGACTAAGCATATTTCTATCAAGTATCACTGTCTAAGAGAACAAGTGCAAGAAAAAGAAGTGACACTAGAATATGTTCAATCAAAGAAACAATTAGCTGATATATTTACCAAGTCATTACCGAAGGATACTTTTGAGTATCTAAGACAGAGACTAGGGGTTCAACCCTTGTCTATCAGTCAGTAATCTGACTAGGAGGTTGCATCAGCCTATACAATATATGAAGATCAATCATGTTGATGCAAACACTAAAATGGACAGCAATAGATACATCTATACACATCAAGGTACAAATCTACGCTGAAAATTAGAACATTGTATTGCTGATGGATAGGGAAATTCATGGTGTATATTATGTAAAGGGATGGAAGATGATATAGATGATAAAATAAGGAGACATATTTATGTTTGGAATTATTGTCAAAGGGAGAGAGATATTCTCATTATCATACAAAAGGGAGATTTACCATAAGGGAGAGAAATATCTCATTTATCATACAAAGGAAGAGATGATCTCTATATCACATAAAGGAGAGATATGATAAAAGGGAGAGACTATATCATTATCCATGAAGAGAAGTTCCTAACAATCAGAAATGAAGAGTTAATCAATATTCTAAGGGAGAGAAATTGATTACATATGAAATATCCATCTAAAGGAGAGATGTAACAAAGGGAGAGAGTTCAGTCAAAGAGAAAGAATGATGTCAAAGGAAAAAGAGATTATCAAGAAGAGGAATAGTCAAGGAAAAGCACATATCAGACCAGAGATATCAGATGATACATCTATCATAGAAGGGATAAAATATTGAAGACAACTACTTTGCATGAAATAAATCCAAGCTAATTTTAAGCTTACCAAGAACCAGACATTTGTAATAGTTACATTAGGAAAGCTTCATGAAAATGTATATTTCATATTTTATTAGTGATAGTATAGTATGATAATGTAGTGTGTTGCCATCAATGCCAAAGGGAGAGATTGATGACATGTAACTGATTAAAAATTTGATGTTAAGTTGATAACCGAAATGCAGAAGGATAATGTAAGACATTAAATCAGTTAATGGTTTGTATTGTCATTGATGTTAACTTGATATAATCTAATCAGTTATAATCAAAGTGTCAAAGAATTTGGAGGATCAAAGAGATAAAGATTATGCTTTTTGTAATGCATAAAAGACAAGCATTTACATTCTGACTATAAACATCGATGGTCAATAGAACCCGGTGGATAGAAATCATCGACAGCCAAGTCATAGTAATGCCCCAGCAAGAAAACTGATGAGCATTACCAACGAGCAGAATCACAAGCAAACCCAACAACCAGAAACATAGTATAAACCAACAGAGAAGCCCGAGGAGAACTGAAGTGTTGACCGATGCTATCACAGAGTTAAACCAAAAATAATTGGACTTCACAAATTACAAAATATCTAGCTGGCAGAGCTAAATATAGAGTTAACTAGTAGTTATCATTGTTTTCATCAACAAGATAAGCCACAAATAAGTGATTGATTTAAAGGTTATTTTTCTAGTTGGCAAAAAAATCTTAGTGAGATAAAATAGGCGTTTTTCTTTAAATCTAATTGGTGAGAATTGTGGATCATGCTAAGATCAAGAAAATAAAGAACCTAACAACAGTGATATCATATCTATTTAAGAGACAACTCAATTCATTATGAATTGGTGTGGGGAGAAAGAGAATAAAGGATGCTAAAGAGAAACTTATGAAGAGAAACTTCATATAGTGTTGATCAACAAGCTGAGGAAAGAGCTAAAGAATTCTGCAGACACTGAACAACAAAGTACAATATCACCAAGCAGAATCAAAGCGGAGCAAAGGTATAAATAGAGTTATATTGATCAAAATAGTTTGTGAGATTATAATAGATCTAAAAATCTACAAGTATAGTTGTATATGTGAACAGATCATAATATTTTAGTTTGACCATTGATTCAGAAAGTCTCCTAACTGAGCAATATTTAAAGATCCTTTCTATATTGAGATACATCCATTGGAGTATCAAAATTTTGATCATAAAGATAGCATGAGATGTGAGATACCTATTGACAGGCCAAGTGAGTGTTTGATCAAGGATGGTAGAATAGAGATTCCCAATATCAAGTGACAAACTAAACTTTTAAACCCTCTAAAAAGGTCACACCTAACAGTGTGTTTGTAACCTTTAACAGGGTTGGCTCTTCACCGAGTTCAGAAGAGTGAAAATTTTGGGTAACCGGTCCCAAGTGGTTTTTCCCTTAACAGGGTTTCCACATTAAAAATCCATGTGGCAATGTGTTTATGATTTATTACTTTAGTGTTTTGCATTACACTTAACATAATTGGATTGATCATTATACTCTATATAATTTACTATCTTTTAGTAAATTGATAGACTGCTAATTGGTAAATCTAAAGTAGAAGGTTTTACAAATCATTCCGAGGAGTAGTAAATTGATATAGGTATTTGGAGGCATTCATCTTATAGGACTAAAGATAACTAGAGGTATAATTTTGTGGTACTAAGTTTTAAGGGTTGACTATTGGAATATTTTTTAGGCCATTGATTCACCCCCCNATTCCCCCCCCCCCCCCCCCCCTCTCATTTATTACTAACACTGCCTAGTTTTAGGTATCTACAGTAAGGAGAGCTTTGTGTAATAACCAAGTGGACGAAGAACCTATTCTGAGGAGAAGTCTTTTCAAGACCAGATGTAAGATGGCATGAAAATGTTGCAAAGTGATTGTTGATAGTGGAAGTTTAGCACACCTGGCATCAGAGGAGCTGGTTGAAAATTTGCAATTGCAGAGGTTGAGACACCCTGAGCCCTATCATGTTTCATGGATCAAGGATGAGCATAAATTGTTGGTAAGTGAGAAATTTGTGAAATTCAAGATTGGAAATTACTTTGATGAAGTTCTATGTGATATTATGCCTATAGATTGTTGTCATATTCTATTGGGTAGACCTTGGCAGTATGATAGACATGTTGTTCATGATGGTAGATTGAATCAATATACTATTTGGGTAAATGGGAAGAAGAAAACATTGTTACCTTTGATTGAGGTTCCGTATGAGATAAACTGTACTACTATAAAAATTTGCATGGTTAAGGGAAAGCAATTTGAGAAAGAAATGAAGAAGAATCAAGTATGTTTTGCCATAATTCCTAAATGTTGAGTGAGAAAGAATAGCAATTTTTGAGTGATAGAAAATGGTAAATTTCAAGTGACAAAAGATAGTGAAGACCAAGTGTGCATCTGAAAAGTGTCCAAATACTTGCAAGCTGCAAACACACACTTTGATGAATCATTGTCGGGTTAGCTAGTTAGAAAATGATAAAATTAGAATAACAAAAACATTCTAAGCTAACCGACACTGACTCGTTGCCTTCTAGTAGGTAGGAGTTTGAATCTTTCTCTCAGGTCATCACAAGAAACAATGACTACATCTATTCTAAATGAAGGATTTTGAAGAAAGCTAAATGATTAATTTACATGGTATGCAAATGCAGATTTGTTGTTCATCCAATCCTAATTAAGAGTTCATTTTAAGAAGCACAAAATGAAGTTTTTTTGATATATTTTAAAACCCAAAATCAAATGTGCTTTAAGATTATAGATTGAATGCTTAAAAAAGTAAACTATCAATTAACAATGCTAAACAAATTGAAAACTATGAAATGCAGGAAAGCTAGAATGTAAAAACTGTATAATAACGATAATAAAAACTAGGATCCTTATGAAGGAAAAGAGTTTCTCTTTTATAGAAAATCTCTGTCGAATTGACAGTTGAGATAAAAAGTGGACATGATTTGATTTGAGGAAGCAGAATCCATGTGCAAAGATTATGATTGGTTGAAACATTTAGTTGACTGAACTGACTGATCAGTCTTTTTAGAAACTTCTAGAGTCATTTTAGTTAACAACTTTGTTTCCAAAATGAGAAAAGATAAGAATAAGTTAACTGAATAAAATATATTTGTTTCCAATTTGATAATCAGTTAACTGAAATTGATGACATCATATGCATTTTTAAAGATTTAATTTATTTTAAATGCACATTTTGTTTTTAGTTAATTAATTTAATTCCTAAAAGGATTTTATTGACAATTTAGCAATTTTATTTAATTAATATATTAGAATATCAATTAAATTATTAAGATAAGGTTTATTTGCCAATATATTGTATTTTTAGGAATTAATTAATTAATCAAGTACAATGATTAATTAGGACCTAGGATTCAGGTCAGATTAGCTTGAATTTGATGAATTACCTGTTTGGTTTAGGACTTAGAAATAATCAAGATTACGATTTCTTGATAAACAATTGAGATTAGGGGTCTAGGGTTTAGATGACCATTTCTAGGTCATTATATTTTGCCCTCTTTGAATTGATGTGTGATTAGTGCATTGATTAAAAGACCTGTTAGCAAGAAGACCCAAAATAGTTTGATTTGAAGTGATGAAACCATCCTTTTGAAGAAGACCAACTCAGAGCTTGATTGGATGAAGATAGATCAAAATATATAAAACATAATGCTTATTTTGATTTGAAGTGATGAAATTGAACATCTATTAATAACTCTTAAACCTTTTGATTGGTTTGAATGAATAACCAGTTTGATTTGAAGCGATGAAACTGATTAATGTTAAGATATTTTATTAGCAAGAAAATTGACTTGATTTGAAGCAATGAAGCCAATTTGATCAATGTATCTGGTTCCAATAATGAATATCTCATATAAGACTGATCTTGTCTGGTTTCGACTGTGTTCACAACTATATAAGACCATTGATTAGGTTACCTTTGATTTAAGATTATCTCAACTTGATTTGATGTGATGAAGCTGAGATACCCCAAGCGATGGGATTTTGATTGAAGATGTGATCACTGGAATGTTGATGTCCTAATCCTGTCCCCTCCGGAGGGAAATCAAAATATGGATAGGTTCCCCAGTGATTGGAAGCAATTCAATTGATAACATGATGCAAGAAGAAGCTAATCTGATTAGAAATAGGTATCAAGTGGTTAGGAAAGAAGATATACTTGATGGGAGGTCTTGTTGACCAGATTTGACCAAACATATGATACATGGATTGAGAGGAAGAAAAGCATGAGAGATTTCCATTGGTTGTGCAAGTGGTCATTTGTAGTTAACTAAAAAATTCAATTATAAAAAATGACAAGTAAAATGATTTCAGATTTTGATTTTGATCCTGAAAATAGAATCAGGATAGTCAATTTAGCTAGGGGTGTCATCTTCATGTCAATCAACGTATAACAGATCACTTGGAAAAAAGGAAGATTAATCAATTTGAGCCTCAAATCCTTCACATTGTAGATAGATATCAATATTATTCAAATTTTAACACCATGTAGATTAAAATGCAACACTAACATGAATGCAACCTAAGGTGTAGTCACTGAACCTTTAGCTTTGAAATTTTTCATCATTGAGATTTTTTGGAACATCGGAGTTGATACAATCCTTACTGGTGCTACTGCAACCATAAGAAGATGAATATGACTTTCATTGGTTAATATATGAGAAACTAACATAAGCATCATGATAGAAAAGCCGAGATGACCTGAACATTATTTCTAGTTGATGTTACAAGAGTACAATAGTATTGAGACATTTAAAGCCAAGATATCCATGAGTTCAATCTTGCGTAAACAAACACAACAATAACAGTCAAGGTGATAGTTCCGACCTCACCTTAGATTGCAATAAAATAGGATCGAGGGATGTGAGGATTTTTTGCCTTAATGTAGGAGATCTTATCATATACACCCTATTTATTTGACATTGTCAGATCATCGGGACCACACCATCAAGTAGAAGAAAAAAGAAAAGATTAACGAAAATCAATTAGAATAAACAACATACAAATAGAAGTCTAGCATACTTCAGCTAGTTTCAAAGGTTTCAGATGTGTATATGTATGAGGTGTTGAGAAATACCATTGTTATTGTGAGTGTGATGTGTTTGATTATTATAGATTGATTGTTTACGTTTGCGGTATCAAATGTGTGTTAAGAAACATAGATGTGTCCAAGGATAGTGTTATGAAACATTTTTAGATTGGGGCATTGAGAAGCACCTATTGTGTCAGTAGTGGGATGTCGTTCAAAAATGACAAGATTACCAACCTTGGTGTAATCCAAAGATATGATCAAATTGGGGACCCATGCCCCATGGTAAAAAACACTGATTGCAATGAATGACTTGACTCATACTACGAGGACAAAGCCAATTCGATTGCCCCCAGACTATGACTCTGGATCGATTTCAAGCCAGGAGGGTTCTCAGAAGAACCAAAGTGTCACAAAAGTGACTAAAAGCTTATGTACAAACTAAACCAATGGATTTCCAAGAATGAGTATGGATAGATGGAGCACTGAGTACAAGAGGTGTGTGTTTACCAGGTTTTCACCTACTTGGCAAAGATTCTATTTTTTCTACCAAGGTGCCTATTTACCAAGTTTTCACCAAGGCACTTTTTCTTCTTTTTCATTTTTTTGTATTTCTCTATTTTTATTTTTATTTTTATTGATGCATCAAGGCACCTATTGCTAGGTTTTCACCAGGATGATCATTTTTTTAGGTCTTTTCTAATTTTTAGCTTTTATATCTTTTAGATTACTCATTCTCATGCCAGATCACATTGGTTTTCCCCCAATGTCTAGCAAGGTGGAGGACATTACAAATAGATTAGAAAGTTGATGGATGAGGCAAATAGACAATTATGGATGAAGAGGGTGAATGAAACCCTCCAGGACAATCTCCTCAAGATTAACCAAGCTAGGGAAAAAAGAATATAGAAATGTAGTCTCATAGAGCAGTGCTAGATAGCATATAAGATAATGACCTAATGTCATGAAAATCATGTAGTCCAAAAGAATGGACATGTCAAGAAGTTTTTGAGAAACAAGTTTGCATATTTTTGTTCTTCATTTAGATCAAGACCAAGGGGTCAATTAGATAGGATAGTGATGGGATAGCATGATTGGGAAAAGGTGTGATGGAGGTATAAGTGAATGTTTTGGGATTAATGCAAAGGATGTTTATGGATAGTGAGTATTGACTTAGGATAAAAAAATATCATGATAGGGTACCATGGATGAGAGCATGTGAATAGGCTGATAGAAAGGCTAATGAATGTCAAGATACATGATGCTCATGGATATGCTCAACCTTGTCAAGATCACTAGAAGGAACACGGATGCTCATGGGCTAGCTGGATGTAAGATATGATGGATAAGATGACATGGAAGGAACTTTCCCCCAAGTGAAGAGTGCAAGTAGGAGGAATTATGCATGACACATGTTTGCTAGGTTTTCATCATGGTACTTATCCAAGGTGCCACAAGAAGTGGTTTTCACCATAGGAAGGATTTATTTATCTTTAATTTTGGTACCAAGGCACCTGTTTACCAGGTTTTGACCAAGGCACATTTTATATTTTTATTTTGGAGGAACTTTAAGTCTCTTTCTCTTTAGATAGTTCTCCTTTGAAAGATATGCTATGATGAGACAAGGCCACTGAAAGTATGCTCAAATATGTTGATAGGGTGATGGTGGGGAATGAAATGGAAGATAAGGGAGATGGTAGTCAAGGATTTATGTGATGGATTGGATAAGAGTAATGGAAGGATATAGGATAGATGGGTAGGTGGTAGGTGAGGGATATTGGATAGGGTATTGAAATGTTTGTGTAGGGGTAGATTAAAATGGTGATAAGATCAACATTGACACACCCCTTGAAGGGTAGTGGACGAATGGAGGAAAAATGGATGGAACTGCTTGGCTTTGATGTATGAGTGGATATGGATCTTGGTAAACATGGACCCGAGATGAATGGAGAAGAGGGTGAAGTATTCAAGGTAATGGATTTTGAGACATGAGGACCCAAAATAGAGTTAGAAGATGGGAGATGTTTAGATGGAGATTAAGTGGAAGACTTTGGAAGCTTGGATTCCAACTCTGATTTTTCCTTTTTGTTCAAGTCTTTTTAGAGACACTTAGGAATCCATATAACTTTTGATTTTCTTTTTGTATCCAAGTCCTTTAGAAGAGACTTGGGAATCCACATAGCTTTTGATTTTCCTTTTCTTTTGGACCATTGTGGTCTCTTGAATATTTCCTTTTTCTTTGTGGTCACATGTCGATTAGATTGGACATAGTGATCTTCATATGCAAGTGGATTCTTGTATTTTTGAATTTTTTGTTGCACATCCAAATTACGTCCAAAAGATTTGGAAAGTGTCGATGAATAAGGCCAATATGGATGGTTCATATGGATGGTTTGATAAGGATAATTCAAGGATGCATGTCTTTTTTTATCTTGATAGGGGATAGGGTAAGTGGATGACAAACTAGTAGTTATAGGCATGCTGGATGGAGGGATATAAGGACCCAATATAGATGGAAGGTTTGATTGTTTCAGCTTAGGGATATAAGGACCAAGGATGGATTTGGAGGATGGAGAAGGATAATTCTTACATTTGAATGGATGGAGATAAGGTGTGGAAGGGATACCAACATCTAGAGAGTGGGCTGCATGACCAAAGCTCTTCTCTTTAGAATTCATCTTTATATCAATAGGTGCATGGATAGCTTGGATAGGAGCAATTTTGATAGGAGAAGTTGAAGCTTGAGGGGATTTATTTTTATGCAAGGGATTTAGAGGAATGATGGTTTCTTGAGGTGGATATGAAGGGGTATGATATGGAGATGATGAGATGCTCTGAGCTTGACAAGGATCTTTAGATGGTGCATAAAGGGCACTTTTCTCTTGATTTTCAATAGGCTCATTAGAGATGGTGGAAAGGATATCTTGATTTTTCTTGGGATATGGAGGGATATCTTATTGGAAGAAATGGAAGGGGATGATAAAATCATCATGGGAATCTTGAGATATATAACTTTGGTCAACTGTTGGATAAGGATGAATGGTATCTTGATCTTGATCATTACTGATGTTTATTTCTTCACACTTTGGAGTGTCATCTTGACATGGAGCCACTTCTAAGGATGAGGTAGGAGTTTTGATCTGCATGAGGGATTATTGAAAGGATAAAGGAGTATCATTTTAAGTAGGCGTGATAGTCATTGAAGCACATGGAATATTTGGGTCTATGATTTTTGAATCATGTGAAAGACTTGCAGACGTATGTTGATTAGCTTGGATATCTTTTAGAGGTACTCCTTGAGGGTAAACATAGTCATCATTAGGCTCATTATTTGATAGAGATGGTGTGGCTGGTTTTAAAGCTTTAGGAGATGGAGTAATGGAGGAAGAAATAGATGTGATATGTGAACCATTGATAGACATGGATTCATGATATTGATCATGCTCGAGATTAGATGAATTATTAGGATTTTTCACTTTGATTATGCCATCATCTATGAGATCTTGGATTTTATGTTTTAATCCATGCAAGATGAAGTTTTATGCTAATTGTGCCAATGATATGCACAATAGGTAGGTAAAAATTTCAATCCACATGATGTGACTTGAGGTAATGTAATGAGATTATGCTCAAGAAGTTCTTCCAGTGCTCATTCATAAGATTGTCCTAAAGGAGTGAAGTCTCTCTTGCATTTAACCCAAGGTTTTTCTTTCATGAGGTCACTAATCCCTTTGGAGGGAGACTTTTGTTAGAATGAATTTAGAATAATTGAGAGGGGTGGGGTGAATCAGCTATCCTCACATCTAGATGTAGCAAATAAAACTTTTCTGTATTTCAGATCTACTCAGCAATAGTAGCATATGTCAACAACTTTAATCATGCAGTTTACTGTCAATTAAAATTAACTTATAGTAACATAACAGTAAAGAAAACCATAAACATTCACACAAGTTGACACAAGTATTTAACGTGGAAACTTACTATGGGAAAAACCACCAGTAACATGCTACCAAGTTTTCACTCTTCTAAAGTGATGCCCTGTGAGGAGCCAACCCTGTTAAAGGTTACAATAACACACTGCTAGGTGTGACCTGGTTAAAGGATTTAATCACCCTGTCAGGAGTGGCCTTGTTAGAGGACTTAGAACATTCCAATCTAAATGTCACCTTTTAGAGGATTTATACAAATGACTGTTCAGTCAACCTTGTTAAAGGATTTAACTGATACAATGGTAAGAAAGTAATCAGTAGTTTGTGATCTGGTACATATAACTTACTTTGCAATTCAAATCCAATTATAGCTATGATGTTAACTTACTAGATAGCCTACATTGACATTTCAATCTTCTAATCTGCTTGGAAATCTGTCAAGCAATCACACATGCAACTTTCTGCCTCTACCTTTTGCCTTCGATGCTAGATCATGCTAAATAGTAAATCAACTATGCAAACCTTTTCCATACACATACATTCATCCACACTTTCACACATAATGAATAACCCCTAAGGTTATCATATACCTCTTTTTCTAGGTCAGATAAATATTTTTCCGCTTAAACAAGATAGTAGATCTTAGGTTAGGTCAGATCCAACGGATTATTCCATCTTTGCATAATATTTACTTCTCCAAAGTAGTCTCTAATTAAATCTTGAAACTATGCATTAGTTACAGTTACCCATACATTAAATGACATGGATCAATCTTTAATTAACATTACATATCCCAATAAAATCAACTAAGTCAGCCAGTGATCTCAAATCTCATCAACAATTAAACTTCTGTAAGTCTGCCTTCATTACTATTTTCACTCGGCAATTTCAATCGTGCTCGGTATTGAGCAACATTTTTCTCATCACAAGCAACTTTACTCGGCACAAGAAATTTTTCTCATCATAAGAAACTTTACTTGGCACAAGCCAAACTTGCTCAGCACAGAACAGCCAGAAAAACAATCTTTGAAAGATAAGCAACAAATTACTTTGCCAGAGTGCCAACTGATTAGATACCCTTTGAATTACCTTAACTCAACCATTCACTTGGTCTTCTTGTTAAATCTTCTTCATCAACAATAGATATGGTACTCAAACAGATAGCAATAGTCTCACCAGTAAAGGTTTGACATCAATCACAAAATAGGAATTGCTTGCAATGTCACTTTCCAACAATCTCCCTCTTTGGCATTGATGGCAACACAAAATACTAAAACAATGATTTAACAAATATAGTTACCAACTGTTATGCCCTGCATCCCCATCCCTACATTTTGTGTGCAAAATGTTGGGTCCCCTTTTTTTTTGCTTTGTTTGCTTTTGCTTGTGGCTTTGCCTTGTCTTTCTTTCCCTTTTGGTTTTTTTTCTCCAGGGTTTTCTTCCCCGGTGTGTTATTTTGTTTGTTTGGTTTTCATCTCTGGGACTCCGGTCCCAGAGGTTGTCCTTCGTTGGAAACCAGATTCCAGACTCTGGAATTATTCACCATGATGTTCTTAAGGAAATCATCACGAGGAATCCCCACGCCCAGAGTCCGGAGGTTTTGCTTGTCCGGGGATCGCTGGAAGGAAGAGGATTACCTTTTTACCGTGGGTATAAATAGAAATTATCTGTCACTTTCACATTTACCACGATTAAAACCTTCAAGCACTTAGAAAGTGATTAACAGAGCATTTGTAGAGATTTTATGATAATCAACGCTTAACATTTTCAGTCATTCTCAGGCAATTGCGAGTACTTTATGGTGGTGATTCTGACCATTTGACAACTCGAGCTGTTGCAGAGCTTCTGTGGTAAACCGTTTTCTTTCCTCCACCTTCTGCGTTCTCAGGTTGGTGTTTTCATTTTTTGCTCTATTTTTTCTTCCTTTTCATTTGGTTTTGCTTTGTCTTGTTTGTGTTGTCATTTCTTTTTTTGGTTTGTTTTCTATTTTTTCTAGTTTTGCCGCCCATTGGTGGGTCAGCTCTGCCAGAGGGTTGTCCGCCCTCTGTGCAAAAGTGGTTCATTTGTAAAGTATGTAGATAGTTGTATATATGTTTTTTCCTTGTCAGGTTTTTCTGTGGGCGTCGTCCTACGTTGTATATTCATGTATATATGTGTATAACTATATATAACCTCTATTTATCTCCTTATTTCTATGTATATATCCCTTGGCTCCATGTATATCCTTCTAGGTGGCTTGAAAGACTGGTCGAGTCACCTCTATTTCTAGTTTTCCACCTCTGAACTTGCTTCAGGGCAAAAAATTGCCTGTTTGAAACTTGGCTCTCGGTCGGTTTCAAGCAGGTGGTTTTCTCTCTCCTCCATTAAGTCTGTCAGAACCTCATTTATGTCCCATGCACACAAACAATTCTAGCCAAGTGGCTTTCCCTTTTCATGCATTCAAATAGTTGGCTCCGATGCCATCGCCATAACTTCCATTTAATACCTATGCACGTGGCGCCCACGTGGGCTCGATGACCTGGCTCTTTACACATCCTCACCAATGGTCATTTCTCTAGGTTTTGGGTCTCCTACCACTATCCATCCTGTGTCCTTACCAAATGTGATAAAATCCCCAGACCCAGATGTTTAATGAAGATATTAAGTTTACAATATGTTTTTCTTTTCGGTTACCTTTGCATGATACTAACTTTTCAGGAAAGCAAACGTCACGGTGGTAAGATCTCCAGACCCCGGAATAATTATTTTGATGAACATGTCCTAACGGTCGCTTTGTCTCATAGGTTCCCAGAGTTTATCTTGTGAACATGTCTGAGGCATCTGCGTCATCTCCGCCCGGAAGTTCGGAACTACCAACCGTAGCAGAGACCAGGGCAGCTGTAAAGTCCAAGATGGAGAAGGCCCTGGAAAAGCTGCCCCTCACCATGAAGTTTGTATAGGATAATGTCATTGTGGGCTCAAAGATTGAGTCCAAGGTAAAGCTGATAACCGACACTAATGTCAGAACATGGGTAGAGATGCAAGCCTTGGTCAAAGTAATGCACATCCAGCGACAGGCTGGGGATCAACTAGCAATCAACGTCGGGAACTCTGGAATCCTCCGGGCAGCTTGCTTCCTATGCTCCATGCAATCTCTAGAGCTCATCTTAACACTGGCTGCCAACTACAACTCCTCTATCTGGGCCGTTATGCTCACGACCGCGGAGCCCACAGGCTACCCCACTCCACTGGTGTCCCTTGACCCAGTCACATTTCAGGCGAGTCTAGGCATCCCATAATTTGATAGGGCCACGGTGGTTACAAGGACTGATGCCCTAACCCAGTTCACACAGCTAGAGGATGTTGCCTAGGTGTACATGAATACCCATTGGCTCAAAGCCCCGAAGAGGGACCCAAAAAGGATGAAGATAGAAAATCTCCGCTCTCAATTCAAGGAGAGCATCTAGATGGGGATAATAGCATTAGCCTGAGTCTTTGGGCAGCCCTCCACCTAGGAGTTTTCCAAATGGATGTACTATTTCCTCCTCAGCATCTCCACCAAGGGAGAATTATTCAACTGGGCCACAATAATTTCCAACCATGTCGACTCCCAGTTCCAGCAGTTGAACCGGAAGAAGAAGTTCTACATGTCTTCTTATGTTTTCTAGGCCCTGGCATAGCAGAGGCCCCATTCCCACGACCTACTCACTGACGGCATACTCAGGATTGGCCCGGGACAAGAAGCATCATGGGACTATTTCCCACAGATTCAATGGGAAGCCAGCTTCCCCAGTTTCTGCCGAGTAAACGATGTATTCGTTTACTACCATCTGCTCACACCCACCCAGGATGCCGGATACTGCCTGTCTACTGAGGTGATGAATCTATTCCATAGTTATGGACATTACTATATGCAGTTCCAATAGCACACATACATTAGGGTCGCCGGCTTCTCTGGGAAGCCCTACTTGTTGCCCAGGCACTGTAGGGACAAGATCGTATTGTTGGAATATTGCAGGCAAATAATGGAGGTGCATGCCTTCTTTGCCCTCAAGAAGATCCTGAACATCCCATTCCCAATCACCTATAGGAACTACACATGCAGTCTAGCCGCTGCAAAGTAGGCAGACAATGAGCTAAAAAGTAATAACTTACAAGAATTTTATCTAGCGCAGAAAAATTTTGATCTGCATGGTAGAATTGCAACGGCAATGCCCCAGGCTTCAGAGCCCCATCGCATATACATGGAGGACTTCTAGGAAGACTACCAAGATGATGTGGATGTGCGAAGCTGGCACTATATTAGAATGACAGCCGGCATGATGCATAAATTGAAGCTCCATAAGTTCCCGGTGGACTTCTCAGATGCCGCCACCACCGTTGATCCCCAGTACAAGGAAAAGGGGATCGATAAAAAGGCCCTTCCACCAATAAATTGGGATGCCCAGGAAGGGCCCACTATTGAAGACTTCACTCGAGAGGTGGTCGAGCGGAGCCACACCTATTTCAAGAAGGTGTGCCCTGGGAGTACCCGCCGAGCAGCCCAGCCGGCGCCAAAGTTAACTCCGCCACCGGTACCTAAAATGACCCCGGGGGCCGGGACTTCTTTGCAAGGGGAAGATAAGGGAAAAAGAATTGCTACAACCCCTTCCGTGCAAAAATTCCCCATCATGGAACAAATAAAGTAGTCGGTGGCGGCCTCCCAACAAATGAGGGAGCAATTAATAACGAAGCTGGCCACCCCACCACTTATGACCAGGCCACTTCGTCCTCCTTCCTCCCCAGCGTTAGCAGCCTTAATGGTCAAGGCGATGGGGGTGGATCCCCTGGAAGCAGTGGCTCAGCAAAAAGCCTAAGGTAGAACCAGCGCCGGAGGCCTCCCGACCCCAAGAAGTGGAGATTCTTTCTTCCAGTTCCCCAGAGCCAGAGAAAGAAATAGAGCCTGTAGAGGTCCCAGCCAGTCCTCCTCTGGAAGAGGAATTTGATGTATTTGCGACCAATGAGTTTGAAAATTTGCACGGGGATGATACACAAGCAGAGATGAAAGTCCCGGGGGCAGAACAAGAGGCTACAGACCAAGAAGACTTGGGACAGGAACCTGCATAGGGACAAGAGTGGCAGGTAGAAGAGAAAGAGCTAGAGTCGGAGGTTATCTCTAGGGCTCAAGACATGCAAGGTTTGGGAGTGGACCAATAAAAACCAAGTGACGAATGGCATCCTCTGGGGGAACCGGACCTTCAAGAGTTACCATAACCCCAGCCACCACGTTCCAAGGGACACCCCTGGGAGTGACCTTCAGACAAGTGATCACGGCGGCCCAAACTTTAAATCTTGGCCCGACACCTCCCCTACTACCAAAATAGGTGCCAACTGAGGGGGAAGCCCTGGCAGAAGAAGAAGAGCAACAAGAAGAGCAGCACAAAGAAGAAATTCCCGAGGAAGCCTACCAGGGTCCAGACCCAGTGATAGACATATAGGACCAGGCTGAGGAGATGGATATTGAAAAGAATGTTGCTGCAGAAGAAGTTGAGGCAGGCAGAGGAACGGATGAGGTCCATGTTGTTGAGGAGTGACAGCCACAGGACACTGGGGAAGAATCAGGAGAATAAATTTTGGCAGGAAGGCCACCCTTACCACCTCAATGGCTGATAGAGAGCAGGAAAAGAAAAGCTTAGTCCACTCCTGTGATTCCTCTCTCCCTGGCCAAAATAATGGCCCAACTTCAGGCCCCGTCGAAGGCAAAGAAAGCTCAGATAGTTCACACTCTTCAAACTGGGCCGGGCGGAGAAATAGTTGTTGTTGTGGCAACACCTCCCCCAGACACCGATGAAGCAACCGCAAATCCCGCAGACTACAATCTTGCAGAGGTATCCCTAGATAAAAGGGGAAAGCAAGGTGAGGTAGACTTGCTAAAGGAGGCAGCAAGGGCAGTGGAGGCCCGATATGAGAAAGAGGCCCAGAGGCTCAAAGCTGAAAAGGAAAAGAATGCAAACCTTATGGGGTTGCTTACTGAGCTGGCTCGACCCATCAGTGCCGCTCCATCGGAGGCCTCCACCTCAGAAGATATACCGCAGAGTGACATAGATTCCCTGCGAGTAATGAAAAAGAAAGCCCAAGCAGTGGACGAGTAGGTCACCCTGCAGATAGGAAACACCCGGCATTTCCTGGTGTCCACCCTCCCAGATCTATTCACAGCCCGACAGGTTATCCATCAGGAGAAAATGCTTATTGAGAAGTGGGAGGGTGACGCTGAGAATTACCACGCATGGAAGTTGGAGCTCGAAGAGCTTCTTACCTTAGGAGAAGATATGATTTCTGAATCCAGAATTTTAGGTGATGAATCATTTGATTTTGTGAGAACCCAGCACTCCAAAATTGACCTCACATTGGAGGTAACCAAGCAACTGGTAGGGTCCCTACAAGATAAGGTAAATACTATGAAATATTCTTCCAATTTATACAATTCTTTGGTAATAAAGACTTCCGGGGCTGATCCCCTTGAGCATAGATACATGTACCCCCGAAGATTCAGTTTTGGGGAGTTTTGATGAAATAATGAAATCCTGGTATCAATCCCCAGAGGGGATAGATGGGGCCTAGATGGCGAAATTAACTAGAATGATACTCAAAGGTCATGACACGGTGAGGATGGAAAATGAATTCAAAGAGAATGTTCCAGACCTGGTGGAACAAGTTGAAGTGGCCAAGCACAGAAGGGCCAGCCTAAAAGATATAGATGAAAATGGTATTTCCCGCCTCCTCCAGGCTTTCAACGATAATAAGAAACCTTGAGCTTTCTCCGGAGGCTAGGGATAACTCAAGTGTTGGGAATTCTTTATTCTTTGGAGACGTAAGTTCCCATATCCCAGAGTCCCAGATCCAAAATTTTTTATTCTTTCAAGCGATCCATGTCCCGGTCCCCGAGGCCGACCGGTCACTTTCAGAAGTAGTTAATAAAGGCTGTCAGAAGGTAGTTGGCCACATCAAGAGGCGTTGACTCAGCAGTTGGTTTTTTAACAGGGTGGTCTTCTTGAGGTGCCACTCAAAGGTACACCTGGCACATTAGAGACAGGGCACCACATTTCCCATTTATGAGGCATGTGGCCTCGGTCCCCGGGGGACCTACCTTCTTCTTTCTCCTTTCTGGCTCTCTTCTCGAGATCGATTCTTCCGATGAATATTCTTGTCTTATTCTTCTGACATGGCAGACCTATTCCATCTCCAGGTCCTTTGTAGTGTGCCATAGGTAGTACCGGCCCCCAGATATTATATTTTATTGAAACATGATGTAAATAGGGTTAGGGTTAGAATAAATTTGTATAAATAGCTGAACCGGCCCATTTCCAAAAGGGGGGGCAAAATTGATTATTTTGTTGTCCACGATAATAGCAAAGTGATTTCTCATTTCAGTTGCAAAGCTCAATGCTCCATTGTTCTATTCTCAATAGTTAGATGCTCCCCTGGAGCCACCATTGTATCATGCACCAGTGATTGCTGGAAGGAATATTAATAAAGAAGGAAGAATTCTTGGCAATGATGTTGTTGGCATTCCTGCTTCTGAGTTAATGGTATTTCATGTTTTAATGTTCCTTATGTCTTCTACTCTGATATGTTAAAAGTAGATTAATGACCACTTTTCCATTCCTACTGATGAGGTTCTAACTGACGGTTATGTATTTCTTCGTTATTTAGTATAGTCTATCAAAGTATTATTGATGTTTTAGATGTTTAAGCATGACTGTAGTTAGATGAAATGTTTCTAACCATACAGGATCTTTTTCTCTTTATTTACTAAGTGTGGAATGCTAGGGGAAACCTTATTTTATCGAATCTCCAGAGAAAATGAGTTGAAGAAACCAGCTATCCCCCTCGAAAATAGTCACTTCTCCCCAACCGAGCCCCGCACCGTCATGACCCAACACCCAGGTGCTTGAAGGCCCAGGGAATATAATTCTCCTGGACAACCTTTGCAGGTGGAGTTGGCCGGTATCCCCAGAACCCGGTGACAACTTATGACTGTTGGCGGACCCGGTCAGCAAAACCCCGTCAACAAAAACTGGCGCTAGAAGGAAGGCATGAACTCATCCCCTTCCAGAGACTCCAATTTTACACCTCTTGAGGGTTCCCTGAGTTATATTTTTAAGAGACAAGCCTTCAACGAGATTGGCTCTTTTTCCCCAGCTAAATTTGAAAGAGTCCTTAGGTCTACCCTGAATCCCAGAAAGTTTGTCAAACTCGAGCCTCTTGCTCGAAAGAAGCGGACCTCGAAAATCATACCAGCCACTATTGTCTGGGGATCTACCATACCTCCGAATACCCAAACTCCCTAGACAATCCCAGGGACCAGTGCCCAAACTACCCAATGTATAGTTCCCCCAATGGCCGCGTATTTTGGAAACATCGGGTCCCCAATGGAAACTTTTCTAGGCGCAATCAATGACTAACCTTCTCACCCGGAGAAAATTTGCCCACAATATAAGCACTTAGGCTCACGGACCACGGAAGAATGCTTACAGGCATACAAAGATGCCATGAACTGAAACCGGATACAACATGAAGATGTTGTGACTCGTATGTTTCCCTTATCTTATGGGCAAGGTGAGTTGAACTGGTACCTTAACCTTCCTGCCAACTCCATAAACAGTTGGCAGGACATGGAGGATGCCTTCCTGGCTACCTTTCGCGTGCATGTGGACCCAGCCTAGTCCCATAGCTAGTTCATCTTCATTAGGAAGGAACCCAATGAACCTCTTACAACATTCAACCATCAGTTCCAGCATGCCCTAAAGTTGTGCATAGGCCCTTTTATTCCATCCCTAGAGGTAACCATACAAACCTATCTCAACGCGATGGACCGTTTCGTTGCCACTCTCCTTTGGAGAACAACCACCGCGGGCGACTGGGACACCTTGGCACAAGTCTACAACCTAGCCCTAGAGCTGTCCCATAGTCTCAACAAATCCCTGGGCAGGATTGGGTAGAGCACGCCCTTCAACATGATCCCTGCTGGAACTGCATATGTCGGGGGATACAACCCCAATCTGGCAATAGGTGCCCCGGTGATGGCGATGAATCCTCCGCCACCCCTGATAGACCAACAGGTGTGATACATTTACCCAGCCCAGACCTAGATGACACTGGGTCTGGAAGTATTCCCTTGGAATCAGCCATAGTAGGTACAACTACCTCAGACACAACCGTCTGAAGTGCCCTTCTTTCAGTCATCTACGGCTGGGGGATTGCTGCCCTCAACTCTGGCTAATGCTGCTGCCTTCCTGGGAAGCCAACAACAACCACAGCTGTCACATTGTGACACAAACAATCAGTTGACCGTCGAGGTCAAATCCCTCTGGAGAATGTTGTCCACCTTGACTATGGACATGGGCCAACTAAAGCCAGGGTCCTATGCACCCCAGAATTCAAATTTCCAGAGGGGAAATATTTTCTTCGACCAACGAAATAACAACGCTGGGGGAAGGAATTTCAACAATGAGTCTAGGCCCAATCAAAAATAGTAGAATAATAACGTGAACACCAGAGGCCCACCTCTGAACCAAAATTCCAACCAAAATGGTGCTGGACCATCACATTTTATTCCAGTCGCAGACTTCCAGCCCATGACTA
Organism: Thuja plicata; assembly: GCA_018584345.1. Lineage (NCBI taxonomy): Eukaryota > Viridiplantae > Streptophyta > Pinopsida > Cupressales > Cupressaceae > Thuja > Thuja plicata. The sequence goes on along the minus strand of MU225738.1, from coordinate 1,081,263 downwards.
ATTGGTGTAGACTACACGACACGGGCTCACATAGTGAGGTGAATTGTGCCACCTTGGAGAAGGTCATCATGATCTCCCAGCTGGACAGGAAGCAATCACATGATGCATCCCCTCTGGAGCCCCCTGCTCAAGAACCAACCCATAGTGCCTTCACCTGTGATACCATCTTCTTTGGAACTTCCAGGGAGGATGAAGAAGAATCTGAACTACAGGGATTCTTTAATGAAACTATCCCGCCCTTTGAGGCCAACGCCTTTACTAACCCACAGACTTCATACAATACTCAGAGTCAGGTCGGTAAAGGACCAGCTTACACACCCACACCTCCTCTCAAAGATACTCCTCCTCCCTGGAATAATACAACTGATCGACCTGCTCCTCCAAAAGGTCCTAGCTCTAACCAAGAAAAAGACCTCACCGAGGAAAATCACCCATTCCCGGGAGGAAGATTTGATATTACGAAGGTGTTAGAACAGACCACCACCTCCATGACCTTGATGAAGGTTTTGCTAAACTGTCCTGAGCAGAAGAAGTCTCTTCTGAAGCTCTTAAGGAACCTGGAAGCCATCAGCCACCCACCCAAGACTATCTCATTCAAAGATGCTAACGCGGCCGTCTTCCAGGGGAATAATGAGGATCCTCCCTTCCTACTAGGCCTGAATATCCATGGAAAAAACATACACAATTTCCTAGTAGACTTTGGAGCTTTGGGTAACATCATGCCCTTGTCCATTTGTCAAAATCTCAGATTCCACCCCACCCCATCTAATGGCGCAGTAATCCAGCTGGATAAGACCACTATAAAAATGGTGGGGGAATTGAAGAACGTCTAGATACACCTTATCCATGACCCTAGGATAGCCAGCATCATTGACATCCAAGTGGTGGACATCCCAGAAACCTACGGGATGTTATTGAGCCGAAATTGGTCTAAGTCCCTGAATGGATACTTTTCAACCGACTTCACCCACTTATGGCTTCCATGTGAGGGAGAATCCAATAAGATCTAGGTCAAAAGTGAGCCCTGGATGAAATAGGCCCTTACCAAAGTTGGGAGGGTTAATGAGGTCTTTTTCTCTGAGACTTCTCTATGGGTGTACCGACCTTTGGAAATCTTAACATTTGATTTCATCCCCGGAGAAGACCCCGCCGTGCTACAGAGAGCCCAAGACCTAGATGAAAAGATGAGAGTTGAAATTGGCTCTCAAGGCACCACAGCAACCCTTGGCACACTCCTATCTGGCACCTGGTGCTGAGTACACTACCAGAAACATTCAAAGCTTGAGTGTGGGCCATGCCTTTCATTCGCTAACTGGCACCTTGATACTTTCCAGAATGAGCAACTTGCAACTGATTCCCCGGGACCCAGTACTATGGGATGCGCTCCTTTGGTGCCACCTCCCCATAAATCCCAAGTCCAAACACCTCCGAAAGTAAATTCTACTTTCACGTTGGTAGCCCCGGGAGGAATCCCTAAGTCTCCCAGAAATAATCCAAAGAAAACTACTTTGTCCCAGCCCCAGATTACAAACAATGACTTATGGACCCTTAAGTTTGATGGGTCCTGATCCAAACAAGGCTGTGGGGCTGGGGTAGAACTAATCAACCCACAAGGGAAGTCCTTCCTCATGTCCTATAGGATGCAGTTTAACTATACAAACAATGTCATAGAGTACGAGGCTTTCATTCTTGGACTCTTATTTGCGTTAAGGAAAGGTATCACCCGCCTCTGAGCTCTGGGTGATTCAGAGTTGATTGTTAAACAAGTCCGGAGTCAATACACATGTCATGACAAAAGGCTGGCTGCATACCGCAACCGGGCTTGGAGCCTTATCAAATATTTTGATGCCTTTGGCATTGGCCTCATTCTCCAGCGACGGAACTATGTCCAGGATGCCCTCACCATTTTTGCCAGCACACTTGAGCCAATGGCCAGCTCACGACTCTGGAAATTTTTAGTTGAGATGGTCCCCACCCCGTCTATTCTAGATAATGTCACCCACTTTTAGGTTTTTGAGGATGATCAGCATATCCTGGCTTTCATGGTGAATGTTGGTGTCTTTGAAGATCAGATAGTGGAGGAACGAGACCATGACGATACTGGGCGGAGTGATGAAGATGATGGAATCATGGACTTGCCTACTAACACCATCCCAAAGGGGATGGTTGCACTAGAATGAATCTTCGATTCAGACCCTCGGGCCCATGAGAAGGTGTCATCCTCCTCTGAGGGAGGAAAATTTGAAAAAGTTAACATCGGCCAACCCTGTGAAGAAAAGATCATTCACATCGGTACCTCCTATTCCCCTGAGGAAAGGGAGAAGATTCTCGCGGTTCTCTGAGAATATATCGATGTAATTGCCTGGGGTTATGAAGACTTGAAAATATATGATACATCCATCATGACCCATACCATTCCCCTAAAGCCTGACGCTAAGCCCTTCTGGCAGAAGCAAAGACTGGTCAACCCCTTGATAGAGCCCCTGATTTGTCAGGAGGTAGAAAAACTGCTGTCAGCCCAGATAATCTTCCCAATCTGGCATACTACGTGGGTTGCCAACCTGGTCCCTATGAGGTAAAAGAGCGGTGAAATCCGCCTTTGCGTGGATTTCTGAAATTTAAACAAGGCCTCTAAGAAAGATAATCACCCTCTCCCCTCGTTGGATGAGGTGTTGCAGATAGTAAATGGATCTCAGATGATGTCCTTCTTGGATGGATATTCAGGATACAACCAGGTCATGGTCAAGTATGAAGATAGAGAGAAAATAGTATTTACCACCAAGTGGGGAATGTTTGCGTATAGGAGAATTCCCTTCGGTCTTATCAATGCAGGGGCTACATTTCAAAAGGCCATGGACATTGCGTTCAAGGGCCTTTTGAATCGGTGTATAATCATCTACATGGATGATTTGACCATCTTTTCCTGAGACAGGCGTGACCATGCCACCCATCTCACTCAGATCTGCGAAAGATGTCACAGGTATGGAATATCCCTCAACCCCAAGAAGTGCATATTCGGGGTCACCGAGGGGAAGTTGCTCAGGAATATCATCTCTAAGAAGGGTATATCCATAGACCCTGATAGAGTTAAAGCATTGCTAAACTTACGAATGCCTGGCAGCAAGAAAGAGATGCAATCCTTCTTCGGGAAGATCAACTTCGTCCGATGGTTCATTACGGGATTCATAGAAATAGTCAAACCACTCAATGAGATGATGAAAAAGGATACCAAGATCAAGTGGAGTCCTGAGGCAAAGCGGGCATTCTCCCAGATCAAACAGACAATAATGAAAGCACCTGTCCTAGCTAGTCTGGACTATTCCCTTCCATTTTACATTTACTCATTTTCTTCACCACATTCTGCTGCGGCAGTGTTGACCCAAAAGGTTGAAGGGGAAGAAATACCAATAGCTTTCATGAGTTCCCCCTTCAAGAATGTCAAGGTCCGGTATTCATCACTAGAAAAATAGGCATTTTCTCTAGTTCGCGCCATGAAGAAATTCTGGCATTATATTCTCTGTAGCAAGGTATATGCTATCATTCCGGACCAGGCTGTCAAGTCTCTACTGATGCAGAGTGAATTGGGCAAGAGACGGGAGAAATGGATGGCCATCCTCCAAGAATATGACTTAGAAATGCAGCCCATGAAGATAATCTGGGGCCAAGGACTTAGTCAAGCAATGGTAGAAGAGACTCCCCGCATAGAATGTCAGACTTATACGGTGGAGTCCATTACCCAAGATCCGTGGTACACCTATTTAGTATACCTATTACTAAACAACAAATGTTCAAAGGGATTACCTCCCCATAAATGTCGCACCCTGCAGATGAAAAGCGAACACTTCATGATTAAAAACTCCGCGCTTTATCGCAGAAACTATGAGGGAGTGTACCTCTGATGCATCAACAGAAACTAAGCTGTGAGAGTGATTAATGAATTCCATGGACAGTTTGGAACCGGGCATGGCTCAGCCGATGCCACTGCCCATCAGATCCTTTAGGCCAGATACTATTGGCCCTATATATTCAAAGACGTTTATGCTCATGTCAAGAAATGCCATACTTGCCAAACCGCAGTGCATCGTGAGCGTAACCCAGCCATGCCCTTACAACCAGTCTACGAGGCTAGACCCTTTGCCCAGTGGGCATTTGACTTCATCAGGGAAATCAACCCCAACTCGTCTGCCAATCACCAATACATTCTGACTGCTACTGATTACTGCACTCGGTGGTCTAAAGCTATACCTTGCAAAAACAACACGGCAGATGTAGTTATCAAGTTCTTGGAAGAAAACATCGTCACACGGTTTGGAATGCCCTTTGCTTTAGTATGTGAAAATGGTCCAACATTTTCTTCAGCGCAGTTACTCGAATGGACCTACAATCAGAAGATCACATTGAAGTTTTCCAATAACTATTATCCTCAGGAAAATGGTGTTGCTGAATCGACAAACAAAAATTTACTTGAAGTACTCAAACATCTGTTAGAACAGAATCCCCGGGATTGGCACCAAAAGTTGAAATTTTCCCTCTGGGCAGATCGTATTCACGTTAAGGCCACCCTGGGAACATCTCCATTCCATCTGGTTTATGGTCAGAACCTTGTATTCCCAGTCAACTTACAAATCCCAGTTTTACAGTTTATGCAAGAATTTAGCAGCAGGGACAACATTGTGGAGGTTCGGCTCTTAAATTTGGTGTGAATGGAAGAATAGCGAGATGCGGCTCTTGAACATTTTGTGCGTCACCAAGTAGTGGTAAAACGATGGTTTGACAAAAGATCCCAATACAAGGCTTTTCAGATTTCAGATCTGGTCCTATTATGGGACAAGGCCCAGGAAAAGAAAGGAAAGCACACCAAGTTCCAACGGCTCTGGCTTGGACCATATCTCATTTTAGAAATCTACGGGGCAAATACTTACCGCCTTAACACCCTGACTGGGGAACCCGTCACATTTCCCGTTAATGGACAGTTTCTCAAATACTACTTCGAGTAGGGTAAGTTTGTTTGAAGTTGTATTATATGTAAAGCCTTCTGCTTGTAAATATCTCTTCCAGGTGTCTTGTTGCGAGGTACCCTGCCTTGTAAATAGTCTTGTTGGCTGCCCTCCGGGGTAGTCCTCTTTTGTTGTTTCTATTTTCATTTTCAGTTTTCTTTCGGTCCCAGTATTTTGTTCTGCTTGTGCAGGAATTGGAATGCTTCACATAACTCTGGCTTCCAGTACGATGTCCATGGCATGGTGAACTTCAGAATCTATCTTTAGCACGGTGGAGTCAGCCCGGTCTCCGGGGTTGTTTTACGGGTTATGGCACATTTTGAGTAATCTCCATTGGGTGTTGTCCCCAAGAGTCTAGAAATTAGTAAACATGATCAATATAAGGAATAAGTAATCAGACACACCGGGGGTAGATCAACTGTACTGATTGGTTGACCCACGTCTGAAACTCTAAGAAATTATCCCCGGGTCCAGAATTTTATCCTCTCTTCAAACATCTAAATATAAGTGGATAGGTGAAAGAAGTACCGCCATTAAAATTATCTAAGCTTAAGCTTAATGGTGAAAGAAGTACCGCCTTCCCCACCCAGAAATAAATAAAATGACAAAAGAGGAAAAGCGGGATAAAACTCTGGTTTCTGGGGGAAGCGAACGAATTGATGACTGGTTCAATGTAATTAGAACCTCTTCTCTATTTCTCCCAGAGGTCATCGGCTTGGTTTCCTTCCAAAGCACACATGACACCACTGATGAAGGGATACAGGCTAATTCCCGCGTGGTTGGATTCTCTCAGATATGTGGCTCTTTGCCTGTCAGACGCTTCAAAAAGTGGCTCGTTCCAGTTTTGCTAACCAGAGATCCTATAGTTCTCAAATGCACTAAGCCATTTGTCCCAGGTAGTCGCCATTTGTTATGCCTTGCATCCCCGTCCCTATATTTTGTGTGCAAAATGTTGGGTCCCCCTTTTTTTTTCTTTGTTTTCTTTTGCTTGCGGCTTTGCCTTGTCTTTCTTTCCCTTTTGGTTTTCTTTCTCCGGGGTTTTCTTCCCTGGTGTGTTGTTTTGTTCGTTTGGTTTTCATCTCTGGAACTCCGGTCCCAGAGGTTGTCCTTCGTTGGAAACCAAATTCTGGACTTTAAAATTCTTCACCGTGATGTTCTTAAGGACATCATCACGAGGAATCCCCAGGCCCAGAGTCTGGAGGTTTTGCTTGTCCAGGGATTGCCGGAAGGAGGAGGATTACCTTTTTACCACGGGTATAAATAGAAATTATCTGTCACTTTCACATTTACCGCGATTAAAACCTTCAAGCACTTAGAGAGAGATTTCAGAGCGATTAATAGAGCATTTGCAGAGAGTTTATGATAATCAATGCTTAATATTTTCAGTCATTCTCAGGCAATTGCGAGTGCTTCGTGGTGGTGATTCTGACCATTTGACAACTTGAGCTGTTGCAGAGATCCTACAGTAAACCCTTCTCTTTCCTCAGCCTTCTGCATTCTCAGGTTGGTGTTTCCATTTTCCGCTCTGTTTTTTCTTCCTTTTCGTTTGGTTTTGCTTTGTCTTGTTCGTGTTGTCGTTTCTTTGTTTGGTTTGTTTTCTAGTTTTTCTGGTTTTGCCACCTGTTGGGGGGTCAACTCTGCCAGATGGTTGTCCACCCTCTGTGCAGAAGTGGTTCATTTGTAAAGTATGTAGATAGTTGTATATATGTTTTTGCCTTGTCTAGTTTTTCTGCGGGCATCATCCTGTGTTGTATATTCATGTATATATGTGTATAAATGTATATAACCTCTGTATATCTCCTTGTTTCTATGTATATATCCCTCAGCTCTATGTATATCCTTCCAGTTGGCTTGATAGGCTGGTCGAGTTGCCTATATTTCTAGTTTTCCACCTCCAAACTCGCTTTGGGGTAGAAAACTGCCTGTTTAAAACTCAGCTCTTGGCCGGTTTCAAGCAGGCAATTTTCTCTCTCCTCCATGAAGTCTGTCAGAACCTCATTTATGTCCCATGCAAACAATCAATTCCAGCTAGGTGGCTTTCCCTTTTTGCACATTCAGACAGTTGGCTCCGCTGTCATCGCCATAACTTTCATTTAATACCTACGCACGTGGCGCCCACGTGGGCTCGATGACTGGCTCTTTACACGTCCTCACCAACGGTCATTTCTCTAGGTTTTGGGTCTCCTACCACCATCCATCTTGTGTCCTTACCAAATGTGATAAAATCCCCAAACTTGGATGTTTAATGAAGATCTTAAGTTTACAATATATTTTGCTTTTCGGTTACCTTTGCATGATACTAACTTTTCAGGAAAGCAAACGTCACGGTGGTAAGATCTCCGGACCCCGAAATAATTATTTTGATGAACATGTTCTGACGGTCGCTTTGTCTCACAGGTTCTCAAATTTTATCTTCTGAACATGTCTGAGGCATTTGCGTCATCTCCGCCTAGAAGTCTGGAACTACCAACCGCAGCAGAGACTAGGGCAGCCGTAAAGTCTAAGATGGAGAAGGCCCTGGAAAATTTGCCCCTCACCATGAAGTTTGTACAGGATAATGTCATTATGGGCTCAAAGATTGAGTCCAAGGTAAAGCTGATAACCGACACTAATGTCGGAACATGGGCAGAGATGCAGGCCTTGGTCAAAGTAATGCACATCCAGTGACAAGCTGGGGATCAACTAGGAATCAACATCAGGAACTCTGGAATCCTCCGGGCAGCTTATTTCCTGTGCTTTGTGCAATCTCTAAAGCTCATCTTAACACTGGATACCAACTACAACTCCTCTATCTGGGCTGTTATGCTTGCAGCCGCAGAGCCCACAGGATACCCCACTCCACTAATGTCCCTTGACCCAGTCACATTTCAGGCGAGCCTGGGCATCCCACAATTTGATAGGGCCACAGTGGTTACAAGGACTAATGCCCTGACCCAGTTCACACAGCTGGAGGATGCTGCCCAGGTGTACATGAATACCCATTGGCTCAAGGCCCCGAAGAGGGACCTAGAAAGGATGAAGATAGAAATTCTCTACTCTGAATTCAAGGAGAGCATCCAGATGGGGATAATAGCATTAGCCCGGGTCTTTGGGCAGCCCTCCGCCCACGAGTTTTCCAAATGGATGTACTATTTCCTCCTCGGCATCTGCACCAAGGGAGAATTCTTTGACTGGGCCACAATAATTTCCAACCATGTTGACTCCCAGTTCCAGCAGTTGAACCAGAAGAAGAAGTTCTACATGTCTTCTTATATTTTTTGGGCCCTGGCACAGTAGAGGCCCCATTCCCACAGCCTACTCATTGATAGCATACTCAGGATTGGCCTGGGATAAAAAGCATCATGGGACCATTTCCCACAGATTCAATGGGAAGCCAGTTTCCCCAGTTTCTGCTGAGTAAATGATGCATTCGTTTACTACCATCTGCTCACACCCACTCGGGATGCCAGATACCGCCTATCTACTGAGGCGATGAAGCTAGTCCATAGTTATGGAAATTACTATATTCAATTCCAATAGCACACATACATTAGGGTCGTTGGCTTCTCTGGGAAGCCCTACTTGTTTTCCCAAGCACTGTGGGGACAAGATCATGTTGTTGGAATATTGCAAGCAAATAATGGAGGTGCATGCCTTCTTTGCCCTCAAGAAGATCCTGAACATCCTATTCTCAATCACCTGTGGGATCTACACATGCAGTCTGGCCACCGCAAAGGAGGTGAACAATGAGCTGAAAAGTTATAACTTACAAGAATTTTATCTAGCGCGGAAAAATTTTGATCCGCATGGCAGAATTGCAACGGCAATGCCCCGGGCTTCAGAGCCCCATCGCATACACATGGAGGACTTCTGCGCAGACTGCCAAGATGATGTGGATGTGCAGAGCTGGCACTATATCAGAATGATAGCCAGCATGATGCATAAATTGAAGCTCCATAAGTTCCCAGCAGACTTCTCAGATGCTGCCCCCACCATCGATCCCCAGTACAAGGAAAAGGGGATCGATAAAAAGGCCCTTCCACTAGTAAACTGGGACACCCAGAAAGGGCCCACTATTGAAGACTTCACTCAAGAGGTGGTCGAGCAGAGCCACACCTATTTCAAGAAGGTGTGCCCCGGGAGTACCCACCAAGTAGCCCAGCCGGCGCCAAAGTTAACTCCACCGCCGGTACCTAAAATGACCCCGGGGGCTGGGACTTCTTCGTAGGGGGTAGATAAGGGAAAAATAATTGCTACAACCCCCTTCCATGCAAGAAGTCCCCATCACAGAACAAATAAAGCAATCGGTGGTGGCCTCCCAACAAATGAGGGAGCAATTAATTACGAAGCTAGCCACCCCACCACTTATGACCGAGCCACTTCGTCCTCCTTCCTCCCCATCGTTAGTAGCCTTAATGGTCAAGGCGACGGGGGTGGATCCCCTAGAAGCAGCGGCAATAAGAGATGTGGGGCCACCTCTAGTTACCCAGAGGAAGAAAAAGCTTATCAAAAAGCCTAAGGTAGAACCAGCGCCGGAGGCCTTCCAAACCCAGGAAGTGGAGATTCTTTCTTCAAGTTCCCCGGAGCTGGAGAAAGAAACAGAGCCTACAGAGGTCCCAACCAGTCCCCCTTTAGAAGAGGAATTTGATGTATTTGCAGCTGATGAGTTTAAAAATTTGCGGGGGGATGATACACAAGCAGAGACGGAAGTCCCGGGGGCAGAACAAGAGGCTGCAAACCAACAAGACTTGGGACAGGAACCTGCACAGGGACAAGAGTGGCAGGTAGAAGAGAAAGAGCCAGAGCCAGAGGTTATCTCTGGGGCTTGAGAGATGCAAGGTCTGGGAGTGGACCAACAAAAACCAAGTGAACAAATGGCATCCGCTGGGGAATCAAACCTTCGGGAGTAACCGTAACCCCAGCCACCATGTTCTAAGGTACACCCCCGGGAGCGACCTTTGGACAGGTGATCACAGTGGTCCAAACTTTAAATCTTGACCTCACACCTCCCCTACTGCCAAAAGAGGTGCCAACTAAGGGGGAAGCCCCGGCAGAAGAAGAAGAGCAACAAGAAGAGCATCTCAAAGAAGAAATCCCCAAGGAAGCCTACCAGGGTCCAGACCCAGTGATAGACATACAGGACTAGGTTGAGGAGATGGAGATTGAAAAGAATGTTGTTGTAGAAGAAGTTGAGGTAGGGAGAGGAACAGATGAGGTCCACGTTGCTGAGGAGCGACAGCCATAGGACACTAGGGAAGAATTAGGAGAACTAATTCTGGCAGGAAGGCTACCCCTATCACCTCAATGGCTGATAGAGTGCAGGAAAAGAAAAGCTCAGTCTGCTCCTGTGATTCCTCTCTCCCTAGCCGAAATGATGGCCCAAGTTCAGGCCCCACCAAAGGCAAAGAAAGCCCGGATAGTTCACACTCTTCGAACTGGGCTGAGCGGAGAAACAGTTTTCATTATGGCAACACCTCCCCCAGACACCGATGAAGCAACCACGAATCTCACAGACTACAATTTTGTAGAGGTATCCCTAGGTAAAATGGGAAAACAAGGTGAGGTAGACTTGTTAAAGGAGGCAGCAAGAGCAGTGGAGGCCCGATATGAGAAAGAGGCCCAAAGGCTCAAAGCTGAAAAGGAAAAGAATGCAAACCTTATGGGGTTGCTTACTGAGCTGGCTTGAAACATCAGTGCCACTCCACCGGAGGCCTCCACCTCAGAAGATATACCGCAGAGTGACATAGATTCCCTGCGAGTAATGAAAAAGAAAGCCCAAGTAGTGGACAAGTGGGTCACCCTGCAGATAGGAAACACCCAGCATTTCCTGGTATCCACCCTCCCAAATCTATTCACGTCCCGGCAGGTTATCCATTAGGCAGAAACACTTATTGAGCAATGGGAGGGTGACACCAAGAATTACCACACATGGAAGGTGGAGCTCGAAGAGCTCCTTACCTTAGGAGAAGATATGATTTATAAATACGGAATTCTGGGTGATGAATCATTTGATTTTGTGAGAACCCAGCACTCCAGACTTGACCTCACATTGGAGGTAACCAAGCAACTGGTAGGGTCTCTACAAGATAAGGTAAATACTGTGAAATATTCTTCCAATTTATACAAGTCTTTTGTAATAAAGACTTCCGGGTCTGATCCCTTTAGCACAGATACATGTACCCCCAAAGATTCAGTTTTGGGGAGTTTTGATGAAATAATGAAATTCCAGTATCAATCCCCGGAGGGGATAGATGGGGCCCAGATGGCAAAATTAACTAGCATGATACTCAAAGGTCATGACGCGACGAGGATGGCAGATGAATTCAAAGAGAATGTTCCAGACCTGGGTGAACATGTTGAAGTGGCCAAGCACAGAAGGGCCAGCCTAAAAGATATAGATGAAGATGGCATTTCCTGCCTCCTCCAGGCTTTCAATGACAATAAGCAACCTTGAGCTTTTTCCTTAGGCCGGGGAGAACTCAAGTGTTGGGCATTCTTTATTCTTTGGGGACGTAAGTTCCTGAATCCCGGAGTCCTGGCTCCAAAATTTTGTATTCTTTCAAGCGATCCATGTCCCGGTCCCCGAGGCTGACCGGTCACTTTTAGAAGTGGTTAATAAAGGCTGTCAGAAGGTAGTTGGCCACATCAAGAGGCGTCACCTTGACAGTTGGTTTTCTGACAGGGTTGTCTTCTCGAGGCGCTGCTCAAAGGTACACCTGGCACATTGGAGACAGGGTGCTATATTTCTCATTTATGAGGCATGTGGCCTCGGTCCCCAGGGGACCTACCTTCTTCTTTCTCCTTTCTGGCTCTCTTCTCGAGACCGATTCTTCTGATGAATATTCTTGTCTTATTCTTCTGACATGGCAGACCTATTCTATCTCTAGGTCCTTTTTAGGGTGGTGCAGGTAGTACCAGCCCCTAGATATTGTATTTTATTTAAACATGATGTAAATAGGGTTAGGGTTAGAAGAAAGTTATATAAATAGCCGAACCGGCCCATTTTCAAAAAGGGGGGGCAAAATTGATGATTTTGTTGTCCACGATAATAGCAAAGTGATTTCTCATTTTAGTTGCAGAGCTCAATGCTCCATTGTTCTGTTCTTAATAGTTAGATGCTCCCCTGGAGCCACCATTGCATCACGCACCAATGATTGTTGGAAGGAATATTAATAAAGAAGGAAGAATTCTCGGCAATGATGTTGTTGGCATTCCTGCTTCTGAGTTAATGGTATTTTATGTTTTAATGTTCCTTATGTCTTCTACTTTGATATGTTAAAAGTAGATTAACGACCACTTTTCCCTTGCTACTGACGAGGTTATAACTGACGGTTATGTATTTCTTTGGTATTTAGTATAGTCTATCAGAGTATTATTGATGTTCTAGATGTTTAAGCATGACTGTAGTTAGATTAAATGTTTCTAACCCTGCAGGATCTTTTTTGCTTTATTTGCTAAGTGTGGAATGCTAGGGGAAACCTTATTTTATCCAATCTCTAGAGAAAATAAGTTGAAGAAACTAGCTATCCCCCTCGAAAATAGTCACTTCTCCCCAACCGAGCCCCGCACCATCATAACTCGACACCTAGGTTCTTGAAGGCCCGGGGAATATAATTCTCCCAGACAACCTTTGCAGGCGGAGTTGGCCGGTATCCCCGGAACCCGGTGACAACTTATGACTGTTTGCGGACCCGGTCAGCAAAACCCCGTCAACACCAACCAATCCAAAAGTTCACCTGTGTTCCTTGATATGAATAAATCTTCATTAATGTCTTTAGCTTCATTCTAATTCTCATCTGTAAAACATTTCTCCCTCTGTGTCTGTAATCACACTGTAATCATCTGTTCTAATCACTTCAATGTTTTCAATAGTAACTTCTAGGCAATCTATCCCTCTTTGTAATCTCTAACTTCTATGCAATCTCTCCCTCTTTGACAACAATGCCAATGATGTCAATATCTTTATCATGTAGATATTTAGTATCATGCTAATCCTGTCATCTGAGAGGAACCTCCTTATAGCAATATGGTGAGAATGCATGAAATAATAGGATATAGAGCAATAGCATAACTCAGAATGAATCTATTGATCGCGGGCCACTTCGAGGGGGTAACCTCCTTTGAGCAAGCTCAATACAATAAATTCATTGGTGTCCATCAAAGGCCTCAACCTAATCTTATATACTAAGTATGATCTAGAAAAGTAATACTACCTATGCATGTGGGATAATAAAATATACTCACGGGATGACTTACAAAGAATATGTGTCCAACAACACTACACTAACAAAATAAATAGAAGGAACACATAGGTTCCTAACATCCCCTCTCTCTTAGAAAAAAGCTTTGTCCTCAAAGATTAAGGTGTGGAAATTGTTGCTGAATCTAAAGAAGGGATTCCCAGGTAGCATCCTCTGGTTGCATGTCGTGCCACTGAATCAAGACCTCAAAGATGGAGCGAGAGAGAATCTGATGAGTGTGCTGGTCAAGGATTGCCTCTAGCTCCAGGATAATGGATCCTTCCTTATCCATTTTAGGGAGAGAAGTTTGTGCTCTGATGTTGGTACCAAGAACTTGCTTTAGACAAGAAATGTGAAATACTGGATGAATGCAGGAAGAAGGAGGAAGTTCTAATTTATAAGTACCTGAACCAATCTTCTGCAAAACCTTATAAGGCCCATAAAATTGTGGGGCCATCTTATGACACCCTTTAAGCTTCAGGGAGGATTGCTTGTATGGTTTTAAATGAAGAAAAACCATATCCCCAACTTGAAATGAGCGCTTAGAAGGGTGTTGATCTGCTTGTTGTTTCATTCGATTACGGGCCATGTGAAGATTATCCTGTAAGGTGTGAAGAATCTGATCCCTGATGCGTAGAACTATGTCAACTGCCTAGACTTGTGAGCTACTAGGAGTGTAGGGAAGGAGCACTAGAGGTGCCTGACCATAGATTGCTTCATATGGAGTCATTTTAGAGGCAGTGTGGTAAGAGGTATTGTACCACCATTCAGCTAAAGGAAGCCACTTGGCCCATTGATGTTGTTGTTCAGAAGTGAAGCAGCGAAGATAAGTTTCCAAGCATTTGTTGACAATTTCAGTCTGACCATCAGTTTGTGGGTGATATCCCAAACTCATCTTCAGTTTGGTGCTAGTTTTCTAAAATAGTTCAGTCCAAAAATGACTGGTAAAAGTTGCATCACGATCTGAGACAATGGAAGAAGGGAAGCCATGAAGACAAAATATCTGGTCCATGAAGATTTGTGCAACTAAGGAGGCATTATAGGGGTGGCTGAGGGCAACAAAATCACTATATTTAGAGAGACGATCAACCACAACCAAGATCACGGTCTTGCCACCTGATTTAGGAAGCGCTTCAATGAAATCCATAGAAATATCAATCCAAATCCGTGTAGGGATGGGCAATGGTTCTAGCAAGCTAGGAAGGAGGGTCGTTTCACCCTTGTGGCATTGGCAGGTATCACATTCAGCCACCATCTGTTGAATCATCTATTTCATTCCTTTCCAAAAGAAGTTTCGCCTTTCCTGCTCATAAGTTTTGAGGAATCCTGAGTGCCCTATCGAAGGAGAAGCATGGAGTTCATAAAAAATATCCTATTGCAAATTTGGGTTCTGAGGAAGCACTAGACGGCCCTTGTATCGGACAGAAGCACCATCCCCAAGAGTAATGTGGTATAAAAGAAGAATTATTGGCCAGTTGGTGAATGATTTGAGATAAAGAAGAGTCACTAACATAGCCCTGCTGAACAGATGCTAACCAATTGGGAATCGGCATAGAAATAGCTGAAAGGGAAGCTTGATTATCAAATGTGCGAGAAAGAGCATCTGCCACAATATTTTCCTTACCCTTCTTGTAGGTGATCTCATAATCATAACCCATGAGTTTGCTAACCCATTTCTATTGTGTAGGGGAGGATACTCATTGTTCCAAGAAGTATTTCAGACTTTGGTGATCGGTCCTGATGCAAAAATGACTCCCTAGGAGGTATGGCCACCACTTCTGTACAGCATGCAATATAGCCATCATTTCTTTTTCATAAGTAGAGAGGGCTAGATTCTTACAAGAAAGGGCTTCGCTAGTGAATGCAATAGGATGGTCATCTTGAAGGAGAACAGCACCCAATCCATTACCGCAAGCATCACTCTCAATAGTGAAGGGCTTGGAAAAATCTAGCATAGCAAGAACAGGTGTACTGCACATAGCCTATTTTAGTTGTTCAAATGCATTCACAGCAACATGGGTCTAGGAAAAGGCATCCTTTTTTAACAGAGTTGTCAATGGTGCTGCAATTTTCCTGTAATTCTTGACAAACTTGCGGTAATAGCTAGTCAGCCCCAAAAAACCCCGAAGGCTCTTGAGAGTTTTAGGATGTGGCCAATTGTTCATGGCATCTATTTTTGTAGGATCCACCCGAACCCCTTAGTGTGCAAAAATATGCCCGAGATACTCCACTTCCTCCTGGCCAAACACACATTTAGATAGTTTTGCACAGAGTTGATGATCAGAGAGAAGTTACATTACAAGCTCCAAATGATGGAGATGCTCAGCCCAAGTTTTGTTATATATGGGGATATCATCGAAGAAGACCAGAATGAATTTCTGGAGGTATGGCCGAAATATTTTATTCATCATTGCCTAAAATGTTGAAGGAGCATTAGTGAGGCCAAAGGGCATGACTAAAAATTCATAGTGACCATCATGTGTGCGGAAGGATATTTTAGGTATATCCTCCTCATTAACCTGAATTTGATGATACCCAGAATGAAGATCCAACTTGGAGAAAAAATGAGCCCCATGAAGCTCATCAAGAAGTTCATCAACAACTGGAATGGGAAACTTATCCTTTATAGTGAGATGATTAAGTGCTCAGAAATCAATGCAGAGTTGCCATGACCCATCTTTTTTGTGGACAAGCAGAACTGGAGAAGAAAAGGAACTGGTACTAGGGAGAATAATACCTTGCTTCAGTAAGTCACGAATGAGCATCTCAATTTTGGTCTTCTGATGAAATGGGTAGCGGTAGGGCCTGATGTTGGGCAGGACATTGCCAAGAAGGAGCTAAATATGGTGGTCCTCTAGGCGAGAAGGGGGTAATCCCATAGGTTCAGCAAATACACCTGAATACTTATCAAAAATTTGTTGGCGATCTGCAGGAGTACTAGAGACCGCTGATGGCTACATCTGAATGGAATGGAGCTGAGCGATGACACCATGTGAATTCTTCTTAAGAATGTTTTCCATACAATGTGAACTGATGATGCTGAGAGACCCTGGCTATAAGCCTTGCAAAGTGTGTTGTTGCCCATCGGCTAAAAACTGCATCCAAAGTTCAACAAAATCCCATAGAATGGGGCCAAGAGTGCATAACCATTAGGCACCCAAAACCACATCACAGCCACCTAAGGGTAAGAAAAACATGTCAGAGCACATGTTATAATCTCCAATAGAGAGACACACATTGTGACATTTCCCTTTGCAAGGTAAAGTTCCCCCATTGGCAATCATGACTTCAAAGCTAGAGCAGGGATGGACAAAGCAATCATCCTGTTTGGCTATTCAGGGGTCAATGAAGTTATGAGTGCTATCAGAATCAATGAGTATAGTAAGAGGGATCTTCTTGAAGAAACCCTAGAGCTGCATGGTTTGTGGAGTAGTGACTCCTTCCAAAGCATGGACAGATATCTCTGGTTGAGCTTCTGGCAAAGGAGGTTCAGGCTGTTGAGGCTCAACCTCATCATCCACTGTTTCATGAGCATCTACATATTCTTCCAATTCAGGTGGAGAATCCACATCCAAGAGATAGAGCTTTTGCTGAACACATCGATGGCCCTAGGACCATTTCTCATCACAACTATAACAAAGCCCTTTTTCTCACCTAGCCCGCAACTCTGTTTCAGACAAGTGCTTGATAGGAGTAGTTCTGGGAGCTGGTGTGACTTGAGGGTTGTGAGAACCCATATTTCTGAATGGAATAAAATTAGATCTGGAACGTTGTAGAGCACTAATCTTGTCTTCTGCTAACTTAGCCAACCCATGGGCTTCCATCATTGTAGTGGGTCAGAACATTTTGACTTTCAAGTGAAGTGCATCCTTCAGACCACTGACAAAACAACTGCAGAAGAATTCATCAGACAATCCCTCTGTGTGACTAGCTAATTTTTCAAACTCTGTCTGGTATTCTCTTACAATGCCTATATGGTGCAGTTTAGTGAGTGCTCCTGTGAAGTCATCAAAAGCACTAGGGCCAAAGCACTCCAAAAGGAGTGTGCATAATTTTTTCCATGTTGGGTCTACATTAGCCTTGATGTACCAATAGAACCATTGAAGAGCTTCATGTTCCAAATGAAAAGATGCAAGAGGGACTTTTTTGTTATCCAAAGTATTATGCAAGCTGAAATACTGCTCTTCCCTATAAAACCATCCAGTCATATCAGTACCATCAAAGTGTGGAAAATCAAGCTTCGGTCCATGGAAATTGCCAAAATAGAACCTAGCGTCTCCAGAATGGTTTTAGTTCATGGCTAAATGCTGAAGGTTGAGACCGAGAATTTTGTCATCCAAATCTTGAAGTTTGGTTTTGAGGGATGCAAGTTCCTCCTCCATGATTTTTTCTCATGAAGGCAACGACGGAAAAAAATTTGACGTAATTTCCACCCAGTGAGCCCAAGAAAGTGCTCTAATACCAGATGAGAGGAACCTCCTTACAGCAATATGGTGAGAATGCACGAAATAATAGGATATAGAGCAATAGAAAAACTCAAAATGAATCTATTGATCACAAGCCACTTCAAGGGGGTAACCTCCTTTGAGAAAGCTCAATACAATAAATTTGTCGGTGGCCATCAAAGGCCTCAACCTACTCTTATATACTAAGTATGATCTAGAAAAGTAATACTACCTATGCATGTGGGATAATAAAATATACTCACAGGATGACTTAAAAAGCATATGCGTCCAACAACACTACACTAACAAAATAAATAGAAGGAACACACAGGTTCCTAACATCATCTTCAGTATGACTAATTTTTCTTTTCTGTCCTTCTTCATCTTCACAACTTTAGCCAGCATCCTAAAGTGTGACTTATTGTGCATCAATGTTTCAAATTTTTTGACTGAAATATTTGATGCAACAGTACCATACAGAACTTAATTATCCTTAGTTAGGGGAATCACCCCCAATTTACCTCATAGATACTCATGAGCATCCTTGGGTAGTTCTTTTGTGAATATGTCTACTAATTGTTCTTTAGTGTTGACATAATCCAATCTTACTTCTTTACTCTGAACTAGCTCCCTCAAATAATGATACTTGATAGCTATGTGCTTTATCTTTGAGTGCATAACAATATTTTTAGAAATATTAATCACACTTGTGTTATCATAATATATGACAACTAGATCAGTGATTTCTTCCTTCATACCTTTCAGTAGTATCTTCAACCACACAATGTTAGAACAGTTAACTGATGCTGCCACATACTCAGCTTCAGCTGTATATTGTGAGGTGCAGTTCTGTTTCTTGCTTGTCTAGGAGATCAATTTCATTCCTAAAATAAATGCTCCACCAGTAGTGCTTTTCCTATCATCAACATTTCCAACCCAGTCAGAATCAGTGTAAACTCTGAGTTCAAACTAGTCATTCTTTTTGTAGTATAGACCATAGTCCTCAGTTCCTTTCAAATATCGTAGAATTTTTTGACTTCCATCATGTGATTTTCCTTAGGATTAGCAGAAAATCTTGCTACAATCCCAACAGCTAGGGCAATGTCAGGTCTGTTGTGAACAACATACTATAGTTTTCCAATCATTAACCTATAGAGTTTTTGGTTCACTACTTTTGTGTCATCATCTTTTGTCAGCTTCTGTCCAGTATCCATGGGTGTACTCACTAGTTTGGATTCTTCCATTCAAAAAATTTTCAATATCTCTTTGATATATTTAGATTGAGTGATATAGATACCATTCTTCATTTGATAAATTTGTAAGCCAACAAAAAAATTTATTTCACCAAACATAGACATCTCAAACTTAGTTTGCATCTTTGTTGCAAATTTTTGACATAATACATCTTGTCCACTAAATATGATGTCATCTACAAAAATTTTAGCTAATAATGTACCTTTGCTTTTCTCTGTCTTCAAGTACAGGTTGTTGTTGTCAATTGTTCTTGCAAATCCAATCTTGATCAGATAATTGTGCAATCTTTCATACCATGCTCTTGGTGCTTGCTTCAATCCATATAATGCTTTGCAAAATTTGCAAACCATATTCCTGTTGTTTGGGTCTAAAACACTATCAGCTTGCTCAATATATACTTCTTCCTCCAAGATTCTAGTGAGAAATGCAGATTTCACATCCATCTGATAAACTATGAATCCATTGTAGGCTGCATATGCAAGTAAAGTTCTAACACCTTCCAATCTTGCAACTGGGGTGAAGGTTTCACTGTAGTCAATTCCTTCCTCCTGTGCATAACCCTTGAATACCAGTCTAGCTTTGTTTCTTGTCACTTCTCCATGTTCATTTAATTTGTTCCTAAATACCCACTTTGTGCCAATTACATTTTTATCCTTTGGCCTAGGTACAAGTGTCCAAGTTTTTTTCTTCTCCATCTGTTCAATTTCCTCATTCATTGCTTGTATCCAATCTTCACTTTCTAAAGCATCTTTCACTATTTTGGGCTCAAATTCACATAATAGACATGTGCTATTTTTCAACTTACTTCTTGTCATAACAGTAGAATCCTTTGACCCAATGATCTGATCAAAATTATGATTCCTTCTCACATATTTTTCTAGGTTAGGCTCAGTCCTTGCTTTAGGTTCATCGTCTGTATTCAGTTCTGGTTGATTCTGTTACTCGGCATCTCCATCAGATAGTTCGGCATTCACTTCCAATTGCTCGACAACTCCACTTTGTGACTCGGTAGGTGCATGATGTTGTTTAGTAGTAGTCTCAGGTAGTGAATTAGAATCTTCCTCATCCAGATACATGAATGATCTGTAGCTTTCAGGCTCTTGTGTACTTTTAGCTTAATTTCTTTCTACAAACTCATCAATTCTTACATTTGCACTGTCAACAATTTTGTTAGTATTAGAATTCAGACATTTGTATGCTTTGCTTTTGGTTGAATAACCAACGAATATACCTTCTTCACCTTTAGCATCTAGTTTTCCATTTCTTTTGTCTTTCAGTATAAACCATTTGCTTCCAAAGACTTTAAAATACTTTACACTAGGTGCATAACCATACCAAAGTTCATAAGGCGTAGCATTTGTACCATTCTTGACTTGAACTCTATTCAGTGTATAGACTGCAGTACTTACAGCTTCTTTCCAATACTTCTATGCAACATTTTTCTCCATCATTAGTGTTCTTGCACAGTCCATAATAGATATGTTCCTTTGTTCAGCAATACCATTTTATGGAGGAGTCCTGGGTGTAGACATCTATCTCTTTATGCCTCGATCATTACAAAACCTGTTAAACTCATTAGAAATAAACTCTCCACCTCTACCAAATCTTAAGAATTTCAAACTTTTTCCTGTTTCCTTTTCAACTTTAGCTAAGTACCATTTAAATAACCAGAATGCATCAGATTTTTCTTTGAGAAACATTACAGTCATCATCCTTGAATAATCATCAACAAATAGAATAAAGTATCTAGCACCACAGTAGCTTCTTTCTCCAATGGGACCATAGAGATTAGTATGGACCAATTCAAAAATTTCCTCTGATACATATGTTTTACTCTTAAAACTAGACTTAGTCATCTTTCCAAGTTGACATTGTTTACACATAGCATTCTTAGGTTTCTTTAACTTAGGTAGCCCTCTAACCTTTTTTAGATTACTTATGCTTACCAAGTTATCAAATTTCACATGACACAACCTATTATGCCATAACCAAACATCATTGTACTGTGCAAACAAACATGTTTCTTCAAATAAATCCAGATAAAATAAGTTACCTTTAGTCTGATAACCACTTCCAACTAATTCTCCAGTAGAATCATAGATCTTTACCTTTCTATGATGGAATTCAACTTTGTAACCAGAATTGTTCAACTTTGCAACACTTAGCAAATTATATTTGATATCATCAACCCAATACACATCATTACATCTGATTTTGTCACTCAAATTAATCAATCCATTACCTTTGATAAGACATGGTGAATCATTACCAAATTTTACATATCCTCCTTTACATTGGTTTAGGGTTTCAAACTTATCTTTGTCACCAGTCATATGATGGGAACAACC
>MU225738.1:1016151-1029382 GCA_018584345.1 Thuja plicata | reverse complement strand
CAAGGGTCTTCTTCCTCAAGCAAAGATAAATCCAAATTTCCCAACAAGAACCAAAATGTTGTGAATGATGGTGTTGTAGACAGTGTGACTGCTAAGCCTTCCAAGGCTACCTTTAATCTCACTACCACGATGAAAGTGGCCAAAGCCACTAAATAGGCTATAGCAAGATCCAAACCAAGCACTTTATGATTTTCTAGACCTAAACCTTGGGCTCCTAGACCCAAGCGAGAATTCAAGCCTTTAGGAGAACCTCTCAAGGCAGTTTACAAGACTCTTGTAGACAATAATTTGCTTACTCCATTGGCTAATCCACGACCTTTTGATTCGCAACCAAGACCTCATTGGTGGAATGAATCTACTTATTGTGATTTTCACCAAAACAAAGGTCATAACATATCTTCTTGTCAAAAATTGGGGGCAAACAATCCAAGATCTCATTGATAGTGAAGTCATTGTTCTGGGAAGTCACAACAAAAATTTTGATCACCAAGCTTTCAAAGATCCATTTCCTCCCCATGGAAAAGGTGAATCATCTAAAGGAAAAAATACTGATGCTAAGGTCAACTATACTTACACCAATAACGACAATGTCATTAGTATGGTTGAACCTATTGACACTGAATACTATAATGTCCTCATTCTTAAGGGAAAGGAAGATACATCTAAGTCCAAAACACCTTTCATTTTGCGAGGGCCTACACCTCAATCTTCTGAACAAGGACAGTCTCAAGTTAGTGCTAATGTTGTTACTCGATCTCGCACTAAAATCATTCTCAAAGGCCCTGAGCCTTCTATATCTACATCAACTCAACCTTTAGATAAAGCTAAGGTTGACCCTGTTACTAAGAATCCCAAAGTGGGTTCCTAATCTAATTCTGCCAATTATAGAATTCTTGATCAATTGCAACATACTAATGCTCAGATAACTATTTTTGAGCTCCTAAAAATCTCCCCTGCTCATAAGGAAATCCTAGACAAAGCCCTCACTGAGGCAAATGTCCCAAAAGATCTTGATCTCGACCAGTTTCAATCTATGGTAGGTCACTTGACCTCCCCACATTACTTGTCTTTCTCTGAGGAAGATGACCATTCCTTGAGTCACCCGCATAATAATCCTCTGCACATTGAAGTCATGATTGGTCCCAAGTGTGTTTTTCGTGTTCTCATAGATAACAGTGCTGGCCTAAATATTTGCTCTGCTAGTTTCCTTAGTGAGTTAGGCTATGGCGAAGACCGTATTGATGCTCGCAAAAATATAACCATTAAAGTCTGTGATGAGGAAGAACGTAAATCCAAGGTTTTAGTTGTTTTTCCAATTAGAGTTGGTCCTGTTGAATGTGATGTTATCTGTCAAGTGCTTGACATCCCTTTGGCATACAACATCCTACTAAGAAGGCCATGGATTCATGAAATGCAAGTTGTCCCTTCTACATACCATTAGTGCATTAAGTTCCCATTCCAAGGCTCTGAGGTGACTGTACCTACTAATACACACTATGATTGCAATGCCCTCACTAAATCTGCTGACATCCTTGTTCCTACCAACAGAGAATCTGTTGAAATCCTTGAGGATGAATTAAAAGAAATGGAAAAGAACTTGACTCTCAAAGAAACTGATATGGGAGGATATCAGATTGAACCTGTATTATCCATTACATCTTTGCCTTTGTCCCCCCATTCTTTTGGGAGACCTTTTGAGAACACTAAACCTTCTATGGTTTCTCCTCCAACAAAGTATGGTGGTACCTTTGTACAAGCCACAATACCATTAGAAGAAGAAGCTAAAAAAAGAGCTATCAAAGCTTGGATCTATAGAGGAGAAGAAAACTCTAAAAATATTCCTCCTTATGACATAAAACCTGAGCAATATGGTAAGGGTTTATCTATTATGCAACATTTTGGCTATAAAGGAGATGGCCCCATAGGTGTGAATCATAAGGGTTTGATTGCACCACTTGAAGCTATTGGTCGCAGAAGATGCAACTCTACAGGTATAGGCTTCCAAAAACTCACATTCCAATTGGGAATAAATAAGTTTGTACCTTGAGAAGATAAGAAACCAACATCTAAGGAAACACCTCAAATTGCAAAACCTGAAGACAGCTCTGATGAGGATACTTTTCCTTATCCTATTCCACCAGACCTGGCAGCATTCTTTGTTGAACTAGATAAATTTGTGCCATGTGTCGGTACTGTAGACACTGACACTAATTCTGACACTACTACTTTAATTGCTCCATTAACTTATGAAGAGTGGAAAGACATATATACTTTGAACCCTAGTCATCAGAGTGATTTATTCATACCACCACACTTTCAAGAACAGTTTGATCAAGAAGTCCAATCACTTCTCCTTACACAAGAGGCAAGTGATGATATAAACACTATTGAGGTACCTAGGTCAATAGGTACTCATTTGACCATAGCAGAAGTTCTAGGTAGAACTCATCCCAACTGGGGACAAAGAGTTGATTTTACTCATGTCCTGGACATGAGACCTAATGATGAAATGGACTCCCATGAATATGAGTTTGATAGCTTATCCTATGCCACTTCTGACAGAGATACAGATATAGCAAATGCATATGAAAACCTTCTCGATGTAGGTGAATGATCTAGTGTAGGGCCACATGAGTCTAACTCCCTAGGTGTTGACATGTCGTCTAATACACTCGTTAGGAATCAAAGGAATTCGACTATACCTTTGAAAGAGATTTCTTTGGGTCTCAACTTACTTGTACATGCCTTTGATGATTATACCATGAATGCAATTGAACCCGTCACTCCTCTTTCACTTTGCCATCCTAAACTTATAGACTGGAACTCTACCTCCCCATATAATGAAGTCCTTACATTCCAGAATGATTATGCTCTTGCATGTTACCTATACGCTATTGAACCTGTAACATCTCCTACCAGCAAAGCAAGTGTCAACATGACTGAGGTCGACATCAAGTATCTTAGTCACAAAATAAAAAGAAGAAAAGATAGGCGCTCTGATGGTGAAAACCACGTTGTGGCAATATCAGAGCCTAAAATAGTCAAAATAAAAGACGTATCCAAAGGTGAAAACCTCTCCGAAGTGCCCGAGGATGAGATACTTGATGCGCTTCTGAGTCATTTTTAGGCAAGATCATCTATCCTTAATGAACCAACTCAACCTATCAACTTGGGTACAGAGGCAGAACCTTAGATTATTCACTTGGCACAATCCCTATCAGAGGTAGAAAAAGAGGAATTCATCACATTCTTCAGAAAGAAAAAGATTAACTTTGGATGGAAATATTCAGATATGCCTGGATTAGACCCTAATCTAATCATGCATCATCTATCCATCACACCAGGTGTTAAGCCTTTCAACAAGAAGCTTCATAAAATGCATCCACACGTAGCTCTACTTGTCAAAGCTGAGTTAGAGAAATTGCTTAAGGCAGTATTTATTAGAGTCATTGATTATGCAGAATGGATCTCTAATATTGTTCTAGTGTCCAAACATGATAAATCTATCAGAGTCTGCACAGACTTTAGAGACCTGAATTTGGCATGTCCTAAGGATGATTTTCCATTACCTAATATTTATATGATCGTAGATATGACAGCTGGGTATGAAATGTACTCATTAATGGATGGTTTCTCTAGTTATAACCAGATAAATATTGCACCAGAGGACCAAGAGAAAATAGCTTTCATGATGAAGGGTGCTCCCCTTAATGCCACAAACACATAACAGAAATAGAGAAGCAACAACAATTTGCAAGAACAGAAAATGGGCTTCTTATTATCTTCACAAATGTGGAATTACAAACTTTCAAAATTATAATATGCAAAGCCACATGGGAATTCCCCTTACAATATTTTGTAGGACAAAGCCTCGAATTATTACCCAGATCTACCCAGAGCTGCCCTAGACAACACTATGGGCCTTCTTTATATAGGCAATTTCCACTGCCCAAGAAGGTTCTAGAAATTTAGCCCATAGGGCAGACCAAACTTAGCATTATTTTATTTTACAATTTATTACATCATAGTCGGCTCAAAATAACTTTTGAAACCCGAACAGAAATTTTGAAGAAAAATTATTTTCTGCCATTTCAGGTGACCCAACTTCCAAAGACCATAAGTCATCACCAGTTGACCCGATTAACTATTATGAACCCAATCCAGAAAGGCCACAAAGCGCTCTATAGGCCTAATTAGCGCAAGCGCCCATCACCCAAATTTTTGACCCCATCCAAGGCCTCTAAAGTCTTCAAAACTGAGTTCAAAGTTTATGTACCCTGCTGCCAATACTAAAAATCTTTAATATCTTCAAAACTAGACCTGATCTAGCCATGAAACTTTACTAGCAGGCTGATAAGACTGAGATGAACCTCCACATGTGAAATCAAAACATTCTGAGATCGTATGACCAACTTACTAAAAATAGCAAGTTTCCATAGATAGTAGCTCTACACAAGATAGCCCTTATTGAAAAGCAAACAAAAATATTTTTGGGTGATGCAAGATTACCCTTACACCTTGATGCTCCTGCATCATTTCACATGTGCTTGGGGCACCTTCTGTTGGAATTTCATGCCTTTCGAACTCAAAAATGTTGGAGCTACATATCAGAGAGCAGTTACCACTATATTTCATGATATGATGCATAAAACAATGGAAGATTATGTGGATGACACTTTGGCTAAGAGCATGCACCGAAATAAACATCTTGTTGATCTAGGTCCTATCCTAGATCGTATGGAACAATTCAGTCTACGGCTCAATCCTAAGAAATGTGCATTTGGCATAACATCTGGTAAGCTACTTGGCTATATCATCTCTGCCAAAGGTATTGATGTAGATCCTACAAAAGTACAAGCTATTCTGGAAATGCCACCACCTAAAAATATCATACAAATGAGAGGACTTCAAGGCCGACTGCAGTCTATCCGGCATTTTATCTCTCAACTAGCGGATAAGTCACAACCATTTACCAAGACTTTGCACAAGGGTGTGACTTATCAATGGAATAAAGAATGTGATGAAGGGTTCATGCAAATCAAGCAATATCTTGCAAACCCACCAATCTTGATGCCTCCCATTCATGAGAAGCCACTTATACTTTACATATCTAATACGGATACATCATTGGGTATCCTATTGGCTCAGGAAGATCAGCACAAGAAAGAAAGGGCTATCTATTACATTAGTCAGACTCTGTTCTGCTATGAAACAAAATACTCTACTATAGAGAAGGCTTTCCTTGCAGTGGTGTTTGCTTCACAAAAATTATGACACTATATTTTGGCTCATACTACATGTCTGATTGCTAAAACTGACCCTCTGAAATACCTGCTCGGTAAAGCTACCCTCACAGGTAGATTAGCTAAATGGGTCATGCTTCTCAATGAGTTCGATATTGAATATGTTGAAAGGAAATCCATTAAGGGCCAAGCAATCGCAGATCAGTTGGCGGAGGCACCTCTAGTTGATCATCAACCATTGCACATTGAATTTCCAGATGAGTCCATATTACTTCTTACACATCAGTCATGGACTATGTTTTTCAATGGTTCATTTACCCAATAGGGGTCAGGTGCTGGGATCCTATTCATTACACCTCAAAGATACTCATTACCAAAAGCATACAAAATGTTGTTTCCTTGTACAAACAACATTGTTGAGTACGAAGATCTCATCAATGGTATGAAGATTGCCCTTGAGTGGCGCGTGGATGAACTAAATGTTCTTGGAGATTCCCAATTGCTCATCAATCAGATCAATGATATCTATCAGACAAGGGACAACAAGTTGATACCTTACAAATGGTTAGTTGATGATCTTAAATATTATTTTACTCACATCACATTTCAACAGGTTCTGAGGGCAGATAATAATGTAGCAGACACCATGGCTACTCTTGCCTCTATGCTGCAAATGCCTAAAAATTATTTTAGACATGAATTCTTGGTGGAGATGTTACGCTACCCAGCCTATGACTCCCCTGACTCCCAGATGATATGTTCTATTATAGGGTATGAATCATCCCGCTAACATCACATCTTCTCCTACCTACATGACCAGATCATTCCAGACACTTACTCCCAGAATGAGAAACGTCACCTAATCCGCAGTGCTTCATGGTTCATCATCATTGCTAATGACTTGTATAGACATGGTCTAGATGGTACCCTCCTTAGGTGTTTAGAACTTGATGAGTCCAAACAAGTGTTAGTAGCGGTGCATGAAGGCATCTATGGGTCACATTCTAATGGCCTGACATTAGCCCGCAAACTTATTAGAGTTGGTTACTACTGGCCAGACATGGAAAAAGAAGCAACGCATTTTGCTAAGTCCTAGAAACAATGTCAATTACATGGAAACCTAATTCATGCTCTAGCCAAGGATCTGATTCCATTCATTACTTTCTGGCCATTTCAGCAATGGGCCTTTGATTTGGTGGGTCAGATCTACCCCTCATCCTCCAATGGACATAAGTTTATCATTACAGCTATGAATTATTTTACTAAGTGGGTGGAGGCAGTCCCTCTCACCATTGCCAGTGGAAAAATAGTAGCAATGTTTATTCTTAATTACATCATCTGCAGGCATGGTGTACCCTCAGCGATTATCACAGATAATGGGGGATAATTTAAAAGTAAGGATTTGACAGAGCTATGCTCTAAGTTCAAAATTACTCAACACTGGTCTTCCATCTATTATCCTGAAGGTAATGGACAAGCGGAAGCTTCCAACAAAACAATCCTTAAGATCCTGCATCGCACAGTGCATAAGTCTGGATGAGATTGGCATCTTCAGATCAATCCAGCTCTTTGGGCATACAGGACAAGTATAAGAACACCAACAGGGGCTACACCCTATGCATTGGTTTATGGAGAAGATGTTGTGCTACCTATTGAGGTCGATATTCCTTCTTTGTGAGTCTCTCTGAAAGGCCTCATCACTGATGAAGATACTAGAATATCTTGAATACAAGAGCTGGAATTACTTGATGAACATCACCAAGTGGCGTTCGATCACCTGAGAGCATACCAAAAGAGGATGTCTAAAAGCTATAACAAGAAGGTAAGACCAAGAGACTTCCAAGGAGGAGACCTCGTTCTGAGGGAGAACCCTAAGAATCAACAACATCAGGTCCAGAAAGGCAAGTTTGAACCTAATTGGCTCGGTCCATATATTGTTACTATAGTGTTTGGGTCTGGTACCTATCAACTCTCTACTACTGAAGGAGAACAACTCAAAGAGCCCATCAACACTCTTCATTTTAAGTGGTTCGACAGCTGAGACATCTTCAGTATGCTCATGTATATACTAATGTCCTAAAAAAATTTAAAAAATCTGAAAAAGTCCTGAAAAAATGATCATCTTAGTGAAAACCTAGCGATAGGCGCTTTGATGTATCTCCAAAAAAACATATATTCCAAAAATACAAAGAAAATAAAAAATTGAAAAGTACAAAAAAAAAGAAAAAAAGAAAAAAAGTGCCATTGATGAAAACCTGGCAAACAGGCGTCATGGTAGCAAAAAAAGAATTTATGCCAAGAAGGTGAAAACCTGGTAAATAGGCGCCTCTTGTTCCATAATGCTATATCTATCGTAGCACCCCTTGGCTTTATACATTTTCTCTCCTGCATTGTTGCTTTCCTGCTTTCATTTGCTTTCAGTTCCCGTCAAGACACCAACTCACATGGATTGAAACTGGTCATACTCTCAGGACAACCCTCCTGATCTAGTGGGGCACTATCATTTTATCTCTTAATGATCTTCTTCACATCAGTCACCAGTGTTTCTCACTACATCTGCCTACTGATGTATAGCTTATACTACGATCGCTTCATTTTGAGCATCTCTCTCACGTCAGTCACCAGTGGTTCTCACTGTGTCTGCCTACTGTCGCTATTCTATCGAGATTGCTCACATTTGTTACAGTTGGAGTTATCCTCACACGCTCTATCTATCGATACTCAATCTTGAAAATTCTATGCTTTAGTCTGTACATATCTTTTAGTCACTTTTGTGACACTCTGGTTCCTTTGCGAACCCTCTTGACTTGTCATTGATTCAGTGCCATATGCTTGGGGGCAATCACATCTGGTTTTTCCTTGCAACATACGTCAAGTTAGTCATCATTACTTGGGGGCATGGTTCCCCCCATTTGATCACACATTTGGTTTACACTTGAGTCAGTAATCTTGTCATTTCTCAAGGACAACTCTCTACTGACACAAACTGGTGTTTTTCAACACCACCATAAATGTGTTTTTTAACACTATCTTTGGACACATCTGTGTTTTTCAACACATATCGGATATCTCACATGTAAAAACCTATCAATAACATTCAAACACAATGCATGCACAAGCACAACAGTGTTTTTCAACACCTCATACACATCCACATTTGCAAAACTTTGAAACTGGTTGAGCTATGCTTGAATATTTCTTTGTATGTTGTCTATTCTTATGGATTTCATTGACATTTTCTTTGTCTACTGCTTGTTGGCATAGTCCCAATGATCTGAAAATGTAAACTAAATAGGGTGTATGTGATAAGAGCTCCCGCAATAAGGTGGAATAGCCTCACATCCCTCGATCTTGTTTATTTGTACGCCATGGTGAGGTCGGTACTATCTCCTTGCTTGTTATTGCTCTGTTTGTTATTGTTTTGCTTATTATTGATCTATTTGTTTCTGCATGATCACACTCATGGTTATCTTGGCTTTGAATGCTTTGATATTAGTGTACTCTTGCAACATTAACTAGAAATAATGTTCAGGTCATCTTGGCTTTTGTGCCCTGGTGCTTACGTTTGTTTCCTACATTTTATATGATGATAAGTCATATTCATATCCTTATGGTTGCATTGTGGCACCAGTAAGGGTTGTATCGACTTTGATGTTCTAAAAATGCTCGATGATGATAAATATACGATGGGTCTCACAACCATGTCCTAGAATTGCATTTTCATATTGCATCTAGCATAGGATTGCATTTTCATTCTAGACTTGCATTGTGGCACTGATTTAGTGTTCTCTTCATTGCATTCTTCTGGGTTCATACTTTGGGGAGTCGTTCTTCTTCACTGTTCACGTTTCATCATGACTACACAGGTGTTTAATCCTCGCTCTCATTTCTTCACATGTTCTTTTGGTTAGCATTTGTCGTCCTGCATGAGATGTTAGTACCATATACATATTCATATTCACATTTCATAATCATCCATACATTACATTTACATTTTCATTTACATATTACATTTTCATAAATCATTTACATACATACATCTTTACATTCATACATGTGCATTTCATACATATCTTTCAAAAATGTTTATCCATTTGCATACATTCTAAACATCTAAGCATATAGGAAACATCTCATAAATAGACGATATAAAATATGCAATGATACCAAAAGATGAGCTCATATATATATATATATATATAATGTGTCGATACAAATACAAAATGGTGCTACTCGAGCACGATCTATCTCAAAATGGTGATATAATATAAAGATGCCAACGCATCAGATACATCCTATGATCTCATATCTCTATCTACCAGCCTAACTCTATCCCTCTCCCTCATCACCTGGAGGTGGTGGAGCTGGGGCCCTATCTGGAGGAGGCGCCCTCTGTGCTCCCTCTGATCCTCTCGCATAAATCGAGAATCTGGCTACCTGCGATGCCTCGTCAGGCACCGCACCTATATAGGAGGCATAGTAATATGTTGCTTGTGCTGTCTGCTGACTCACCTCCTCTCGTGACTCCCGCAACTTCTCCCAGAGATCCTGTATCTCCCGGTCTCGATCCAATAGTCATGCATCTCTCACAGCAACCTGTATGGTGAGATCTCCCACCTGCCTTGTGAGCTACCTCATCCTCTCTCGCATGCGCCACTATGGGTCCTTTGCTGCCTCCTACTCTGCCTCTTGCATAGGCTAATCCTCCTACATCATATCCTCCTACTGCACCTCCTCCTGTGGAGGTACCTGCTGCTCCTCCAACTGCGCTGTAGCCCGTCTCCGGGATTGTCTAGTGCTACCACTACCACCAGCTCCTACATCCATCCCCATCTGTCGGGTGAGGATGTCCACCTGAACTGTCCTGGGTCATGGACCCTACTGTGCCCTCTACTGTGGCAGAGGCATCTGTACCTACTGTACCTATGGCTGCACTACCTATGGGGGTACCACCTGTCCTCTACCCGTTGTACCCACTGGATCTGTGAACCTCAGGAAGGGATGCATGATGAAATGCTCCCTATACTCGGCAATGACGTCGGCATCTACTACATCCCTTAGGTAATCCCACTAAACTAGGACCAATGATCGGATGTCTATCATGGTACGCCCTTGGTCCAGTGTGGTACCCCAGCCTCTCCTCACCTCGTCAGTAAATCTTGAATATACCATGTAATCCTGTGAGATGTCCTGTGGGTGACCGAACTGCCACCATACCCGCCTCTGCAGAAATCTCTCAATCACTGTGATGGTGCAACCAATCATCGCACGAGAGAAGAACATGTGGCTCAACTGCTCTGCCGCATCGTCCCAAGCCTCTGTGAGCCTCCATGGCCTCCATATCACTATTGATAGGTCATTGAGCTGAGCTCGCCACTGATCAATCTTACCCAGCACGGGTTGGGTAACCATGCCTCTATATCTACATATATAAGGCTCCAAGGGCTGCCTCATATCCTAGCATATGGGTCTGGTGACGGGAAGATGCTCCCATGCCCATATTTGTAGCACAAACACTCTGGCATCCATACTCTTCGCCTCTCTATAGACGATCTCATGCATCTCATGATACATGTGTGTCAGCATACACTGGCCCCATCCATAATATCATGGCTGGGCCATCATCAGCTGTAGCATCCTGCCCCAGCCACAATCTAGACAGTGTTGTTCATGGTCAGGCATCAAATAGCACCTGAGGAAGCATGCTAGCACCACTGGTAACCTATGGGTCCCACCATATGAACCGATCAGATCCTCCCATGGGATTGCTCTGCCCATCATGAGGTCATCCTGGAAGATCTCTCTCAATGTTGTTGTTCCCACCTTGGGCCGGGTCTCATACTCCACTCTAGTCCCGATGAATGGTATCCTGAGAATCCTATATATATCCTCAGGAGTGATAGTCATCTCCCCTTGTGGTAGGTAAAATGTATTCATTTTCGAATGGAAACGCTCAACCAAGGCACCCAATAATCCATGATTTACCCGAATCTCGGGTATATCACATAATATACTCAGTCCCAATGTAGCTATGTGTGTTATCTCGGCATCATCTAGACGAGATATCAACCTGTTGATGGCCGAATGATGCGATCTGAATGCAATATTGGAAAATTCAACTTGCAAGGCATACGAATAACAAAGCACTATCAGTAATCGACAATAATCATAGAATAATGCAGTAAGAGCGCATTCTAGACATCCTACAGACATTAACGACACTGACGCAAAAGATTTTAGATGCAACACAGACTGATTTCATATTCTTTTTTATTACTTTTTCTCATGCAAAATTGTAGAATTTCGCACGAAGAAGTTCTCTTTCACGCGAATAAGTTCCTTGTATCGCGTGATATTTCAATTTCGCGTGACTTTTAATGCCAGTTCGCATGAGAAAATGCCTTCCAATAGGATTTTTCGCGCGACATTAGCTACTGACTCACGTGAGTGTTCGCACCGAGTGGCGCGAAGAAGTAGTTTCTTCGTGTGAGATTTCCCTACGGGGCGCGCGAAGAAACTACTTCTTCGCATGAAGACCTGTGACCTACTGCCTAAAAACGTGAAAAACAAGCAATAAAATCAACCTAAATGCAAGAAATTTGATTTGCGGAGAGGTTTATCGATTACTTATAGGTGGTCCGTACACTGCAGGCCAGCTGTGTCTCCTGGATTGCTCGAATCGATGGCTGCTGTAGGGGACCACCATTTTGTCTTCTACTCAGAGCTCTCAATTCACAAAGTCAAAGGGTTGAAATGATTTGAAAATAACCCTTTTCATCCTTATATAAGTTTTGACCTAATTTTTCAAAGTGCTCCATTTTACATGAAAATTGCACCACTACCTAATTTGACCATCCTGAATCCATTTTCGTGATCCAAATCGAAATCTAACACTTCTATATAGCTCAAAATTGCATTTTAAAATTTTCAGGACCGACGCGATCAGACACTTGTGCAGTCACCCTTCTGACATTGCTTTCTCGTCAGAATCTTATCATATCATCATTTTTTTAAATCTTTGACTTTTTTCTTCAAAAGTCAACTCTGGCCAACTCTAGTCAACCCCAGTCAAAATTGGTCAACCCGACCTTGAAATCACTCAAAATTGATTCTAAATCTTCTGAATTCTTCCATAATCTGTTCTGAGTTCTTTCTATCTATGATTTTTCGCTCTTCATCATCATTATGACGTGTCATCTTTCGATTTCGCTCCTGAGGGGGCAGGATGATTACATCATTGAATCTATTCCAATCAATCTAATCTGATTTTCAAAAATCCTCATCACTTGGGGCATGTTCAGTTTTTCGTACCTCACGGTCAAAACTGGGTGTTCCATGATTTTCAATCACTTGGGGCATGTTCATTTTTTCGTACCTCACGGTCAAAATTGGGTGTTCCATGCTTTTCAATCACTTGGGGCATGTTCAGTTTTTCATACCTCACGGTCAAAACTAGGTGTTCCATGCTTTTCAATCACTTGGGGCATGTTCAGTTTTTCGTACCTCACAGTCAAAACTAGGTGTTCCATGCTTTTCAATCACTTGGGGCATGTTCAGTTTTTCGTACCTCACAGTCAAAACTGGGTGTTCCATGCTTTTCAAACCACTTGGGACATGTTCATTTTTTTGTACCTCATGGTCAAAACTGGGTGTTCCATGCTTTTCATATCACTTGGCACCATGTTTAGTTTTTCGTACCTCACGATCAAAACTGGGTGTTCAAAATCCTTTCTTCTGTGCTTCAGGCATCAGACTATTCTTTGAATCAATGCACTGTTCACACATCAATTCAAAGAGGGGAAAAAACTAACAACCCAAAATTGGCATCTTGCAACCCTAACTAATTTTGTTGCATTTGTCACTCTTCTATATCATCAAAGTCCTATTGTACTAGGCAATTCTGAGTTTTCACTAACTCTACTCGACCTGAGTGTCAAATGCA
Source organism: Thuja plicata (assembly GCA_018584345.1). NCBI lineage: Eukaryota > Viridiplantae > Streptophyta > Pinopsida > Cupressales > Cupressaceae > Thuja > Thuja plicata. The sequence goes on along the minus strand of MU225738.1, from coordinate 1,016,197 downwards.
GAAAATCCTAAATCTGTATTAATCATACATCATATTTAATTCCTAA
>MU225738.1:992057-1013879 GCA_018584345.1 Thuja plicata | reverse complement strand
TTTGAATTAATTGTGTTTTAAAGAGAAATAAAACAATTAAATTCAAATAAAACAATATTAAATCAAAGAAAGAAAACAGTTAAAGCAGGAAGAAAATAATTTATTGAATTCTTTTCAATAAAGCTTTATGTTTTTAACTGGCTTTTCTATTTTTTTTATTTCAAAAAGGAAAGTTTCTATTCTGATCCTCTCAGAGTCTATAAAAGAACTCTCATTCTTCATTCAAAATTTCCTGAATTCTTAGAAAAAATATACATTGTTAGAATATTAAATTATTGTCATGCTTCATATAGAATAACTTCATTTTTTGCAATAGCATAACTTCAATTTCTATAATAATGGCATTTAGCAACCATGTTTAGATTATCTCACATCTTTCATTTCTTAGCATAATCTTGCATTGTATTGCATTCATCATGATAAATCCTTCGTTCTTAGATTGGTCCATGGTTGTGAGACTCTCGTTCTGAGAGCAATTTCAAAAACCCCATTTGGATAGAAGGCAACAGGTCAAATCACGTAGGCAGATAAGATGAATAATCTCATATTCAGTCTTGTATGTACCTGGTGAAGTAGGACTCTGTTGAAGTGTATGGTGAATTAACAAGGCCAAATTTACCGCATACAATACAGATCTATGTGGTCTTACAAGAAAAAGATCTAACTATGTTGAAAGACCAAGTATCTTAAGGAAATGTTGAGGAAATATGGAATGGAAGATTGTAAATTTGTTCGGACACCCAGGGTGACTGGTTATAAACTTACCGTTATGTATGTGGAGCCTAATCAGACTTAGTTTCTTTCGGTGCGGTTTCCCCCCAGACTTATCTACAGGGGTTTGGGGGTAGTGCCCCCAATCTCAGGGTCAAGGGGTAGAGCCCCTGATGGGGTCAAGGGGCAGCGCCCCTTGCGGGTTCGAGGGGTAGTGCCCCTCGACACCAACAATGACTTAATAATATTGTAAAGGGTTGACCATCAATTTTCTATTAGTCGGAGTATTTTTTCCCTAATTAGGTTATGTCAAAAATATGTGTGTAAAGGGCTTAGGGTTTTGAGATTCATTTTGTATGAAGGATTTTTGTAGCTTCCTGTGGCGGTATTGAGTTGCAGGTTTCAGATTGTAATTACTGGATAATAATAAACATATTGGACTCGTTGTTGGTGGATGTAGCCCAGGGATTGGGTGAACCACATTAAATCTCTGTCTTTGTGTTCTCTTCCATGCATTAATATTTGCATTTTTCTGCTTATTATTCTAACACTTACTAATAATGATGAAACTCAAAGTGTTTTTCAGAAAAAGTATAGATCAATGATTGGAGGTCTATAATATCTAACTCACATCTAACCATATATTTCCAATGCAGTTGGAATTGTGGCAAGATATTAAGAAGATCCTAAAGAGACACACCTTTCTATTGTGAAAAGAATTTTTAGATACTTGAAAGGAATAATAGAGTATGGATTTGTTAGGAATAACAATCCAAAAGCACAAATGAGAGGGGGTTTGAATCTGTTGTGATGCAGAATATCAAACTTTATAAACTAAAACTTTAATGCAAATGATAACATAGTAAATGCCAACACAATAATGCAATACTTGTTGTCAAGGACACCCTGTTAAAGGTAAAACCCCAGTGGGAATTATCACCCACAAATGATATACTGGGAGTATAGTATCCCTATTAAAATATTTACCCCAGTTAGGAGCTTGTTACAAAATTATAGTACACAGTCCTTGTTAAAGGGCAGACACTGTTACGAGTTAAGAGAAATAGTGGGCTCACTACCCAGATAGACTACCCAAAGAAGGTTAAGGACACCCTCAAGTATTTACAATCTGAACAAGTGTATATAGAAAATATACAATCCAGTGAACTGTCTGATAGAAATTGTCTTTGCTTGGTCAGTTCCAATGAAGTTTTATTATCACAAAATCTTCTCTACATCTAGTAGCCAACAAGCTTCGTAGCTTTCACAATTCTCTGCCTTTTCAATCTCTACCACATCTTTCCAAAAGAAAATATCTGTCATATATACCCTATTACAATAATTAATTAGGTCGGCCAATTAAGCTTTTCAAATACACAAATAAATAATTAGGTCTACCAATTAGGCTTTTCCAACATAAAATAATTGTTTAACCCATTGCTAAGATACACATAGTACCTATAACAAGTAAAAATCAATTAAAATCCATCAGTTATACTCCAAGATCTGCAATCCACACTCACAATTCATAATACATGCTACATGTCTGAAGTCAGCCACCAAATAGGTCTCCTCTAGAATACATGCCACAGCTGACGTCACTAGTACTCTCACAACTATCGATCAATAATGAACATTCCTCAATGTGTCCTCTATCATCCCATAAGCTTCCATACTCTGAAACATCTTCATCTATAAAGTATACACAAAATATAGAGACCTGCTATGTCAAGCATTTTTATCATAGTCCATAAACTAGTCTTTACTAAATCATCTGTAACATAACCAATATGTAACCTCAAGTCAAGAAACCTTAGTAATAATTTCATCACACATCTATCTCCATATCCTTGTCTTTGATCATTCTAAATCATCTGTAAATTGTTCGTATACTTCTTCCAGTCAAATAACCAGTCTGTTCTCTTCACAGAAACATATGTTGACATCAGTGACAAAACATGAATATCAATAGCATAAATAGTATCCAAATCTGATATCATCCAACAATATCCCCCTTTTGCATTGATAGCATTATATGAGAAAATCCATCAACCCAAAAAGTACTCTCTCTCAATATAATCTTCTCAATATCCTCAACATAAATCTCCCCAAAATAGTAGGGATTTTCACATAGAATCTTTCCCCCTTTGGCAGTAATGGCAAAGGGTGCCATAACTCAACTGTAATCTTCTATAAGGTGTAGATTTTTAAAATCTTCATATCCAACGACCATGTGCAAAATCAGCTAAATATGGTCCATAGTGTTGTTGTGATCACTCCCTTTTTGCATTAGATCCATACATCAAGTCCAGATAATGATATAGCTTTGAAACTCATTGGACTGATGCATGTCTACATCAATTAATTATCACTGAGAGGGGCTCTCACCCCAAGCATTCTTCTGAGATATTTAAAAGAATCTTTTGGCAAAGGTTTTGTAAATATATATTCTATCTGTTCCTTTGTGCTAATATATTCCAATCTAATCTCTTTCTCTATTACCTTCTCCCTCAAGAAATGATACTTAATAGAAATATGCATAGTCTTTGAATGTGTTACAGGATTCTTCGACATATTCACTATGCTAGTATTATCACAATGGATAACCACTCGCTCTTCAAAAATTATTCCAATGTCCTTCACCATTTCTTTCATCCAAACAACTTTTATATAATTTATTGCATCAGTAACATACTCTGATTCAATAGTAGACTTAGAAATACAGTCGTGCTTCTTACTTAACCAAGAAACCAACCTTTTCCCAAGGAAAAATGCTCCACCACTTGTGCTCTTTCTAGCATCCACATTATCTACCCAATTAGCATCAGTATAAGCCTGCAAAATAAAGTCATCTGACTTTTCATACCACAATCCATATACTATTGTTCCTTTCAAGTATCTAAAAATTATTTTCACAATAGCAAGGTTTGTTTCTTTAGGATCTTCTTGATATCTTGCGACATTTCCAACTGCATTGGAAATATTTGGTCTAGTGTGAGTTAGATATTATAGACCACCAATCATTAGTCTGTACTTTGTCTGAAAAACACTTTGAGTCTCATCATTACTAGTCAGTTTGTATCCAGTCACAATGGGTGTCCCAATAGGTTTAAAATCTTTCATTCCAAACTTTTTCAACATTTCCTTAAGATACTTGGTCTGAGATATAAAAATACCATTCTTACTCTGATTAATTTCCAAACCAAGGAAAAAATTCATCTCACCAATCATTTAAACTTCAAATTCATTTTCCATTTCTTTAGAGAAATTATTACTCATCTTATCATTGCCTCCAAAAATGATATCATCAAGAAAAACTTCTATGATTAAGATTTCATCTTCATCAATTCTTAAATATAAATTACTGTCTGCATTACCCTTTCTAAAACCAAGATGAAGTAAGTACTTGTCCAGTTTTGCATACCATGCTCTCAGTGCTTGTTTCAGTCCATACAATGCTTTCTTCAACTTACAAACCATGTCTTCATATTTTTTCAAAGGAAATCCATTAGGTTTCTCTATGTATACTTCTTCAAAATCTCCATTCAAGAATGTTGACTTCACATCCATCTGATATACTTTAAAGTCTTTATGTGCGGAATAAGAAAGAAATAATCTCACAGCTTCTAGCCTAGCAATAGGAGAAAATTTTTCTTCAAATTCTATGCCTTCTTGTTGTGAGTAGCCTTTACAAACTAGTCTAGCCTTATTTCTTACCATTGTTCCTTCCTCATCCATCTTATTTCTAAAAACCCATTTAGGTCTTATCACATTTTTGTTCTAGGTCTTGGAGGCAATTCCCAAGTATTGTTTTTCTTTATTTGTTCAAGTTATTCTTCCTTAGCTTTAGTCCAAGATTCATCTCTATATGCTTCATTAGTAGTTTTTTATTTAACTTGATAAATTAAACAAATTTCATCTCTAACTCTAGATCTAGTCATCATACCTTTACTTGCATCACCAATAATTTGATCTTTAGGATGGTTTTTTCTTAACATACCTTGGAGTCTTAGGAGTCTCGGTAACCCCAATCAATTCATCTTCAATCTCATTATCAACAATCAAAGGTTCTTTAGGTTCAGTAGTGACCTCTTTTATCTATGCAATCTAACCATAGTCGTATATTCTTTCCTGAATCTGAAACTTTTCATCTATCCTCACATTAGTGCTTTCAATCAACTTTCTCAATCTCAAATTGAAACATTTATATGCTTTTCTCTTGGTAGAATAACTAAGAAAAATACCTTCATCACTACTAGGATCAAACTTCCCTATCTGGCTAGTGTGAATCCTCTAAAAAAATATTTTTTTGATCTAACATTCAAGCCATTACGCATAAGTGACACATGGCATATAGTGGGCCCTACTTAGTGATAAAGGATAAATTAAAAGTGATGCAATTTAAATTTCATCCAACGGTGCGTGTAAAGCCTCGAGCCAGAGATGTAAGGTGATTAATCATTAAGGTATTACGCCTGGGTGACACATGTCCTATCTGAGAGGTTATACCTGAGGTCATTAAAGTGGTGGTTAAGAAATCTATGGTTGAGATAAAAAAAATCTAACGGTGGGCGTAAAGCCTTAGCTACAAGATGCAGAGAAGATAACCTTTGAGGCATTGCACATGGCAGCCATGTGTCCTTCATAAGTTGTGGGGCCTACAGTTATGAAGATTATGGTAAGGTTAATGTATAGACAAGTGCTTTTTGATCTGACAGATGGCATAAATCATTAAAGTAAAGATGATCATGATCTAGTGTTCAAGGCATTGTGCCAGCATGACATGTGGATAAGTGATGGGACATGGCTAGGAGTAAAGGAAAGTAAAAGGATAATAGTTTTAAAAGGATCTAATGATGAGTAAAAAGCCTTAAGATAGAGATGTGAGGAGATTAATCTTCAAGGCATTACACCTAGGTGACACATATCATAAATGAGATCATGGGCCCTGGGTTTTAAAAGAGTTAAAGGAGTTGTTAGTAGATCTTAATCTGATGGTCAGTGCAAAGCCTCACGGAAAAGATGATCATGATCTAGTGTTCAAGGCATTTCTCCTGATGGACACGTGTCCAATTTGATGGTAGTCTTCATTAAATTTTTTTGGCTGCACGATTTAATAGGAAGTTGCTAAGATCTATGGTCGTGTTTTAAACTGGTTTCTCTGATAAAGTAAAATTTCTAAACTATTCAACCGTGAAAGTTCAAATAAGGCAAAAGTAATGGCGGAACGTGTGGCCATCTTAACTGAAATTTAATGCTAAGTAGTGTTGAGATTGCGTATAAGATTATCTACTTGAGTTTTTGAATAGCATAATTGGTGAGGTGATTGGAGCGTAGCTGAGTTGCAGTATTTCTGTCTGTCTTCCAACTTTTCTAGAATGGGTAAGTTTTTTTGTGACTACACTCCTGAGCATTGTGAATTGGAATTGTAGTAGGGTTTTGGTGTTTTGAAGAAAGTAGGTTTTGTATGTGAAGCTGACACTTATTGATTAAGAAACCCTAATTTAGAAATGGCACCTAGAAGAGAAATCATGGGAAAAATAGACTATTAGGAGAGAAATATTTGTGAGGATCTTTTACAGCAACTAGTTAGATCAACAAATGACACTACCAAACTCAAGTAAATGGTTCCAAAATACCCTCGTTTAAAAATTGGGGATGGTTTGTATGATAAGGGTATATGGGTAAGAGTTGCAAACATTATCATGTCTAATTTAGCACTATTCAAAGTAGCTTTTAGTCAAAGGAATGCATTTGCACCAAATAGTAACATCTGGTAGTTTGATGTGGGAAAATTGGTAGTTCTAGGAGTCTTCATGGACGTTGATCTACTAATCCAAATAATAGAAAGATATGATAGTGCTTCCAGGGTCATAAATATATAAATGGAAAGGTGTTAATAAACATTACAGCTGAAGAACTGAGAGAGGTATTCCAATTAAATGAATCCTATATTCAAATGGATAAAATTAATTTTGATCAATTCAAGGAAGTGTATAATGCTCATATAAATTGCCTCATAAATGGACCCCTGAAAGAATTCTTTAATATTATTGTAGGTCAAGTTATGGTAGGACCTAATATACCAGATCCAATAAACTTGGATTGTTTCAATGTAAAAGCCAGAGGTGTGTATAGTGCTTTAAGTCACATTTTTGGGGATGATGAAGAAACATAAATGCCTATTCATTATATGTTCATGATGGTGTATATTATCCATCCACACCTGGACATTATTTTTTATTTTTCCTCTTATATATTTGATTTTATACACAGTGGTTTGATAGGCATAAAAATGCAAAGGTAGCTCACCCATTTGGCTGGTATTCTATGATTATGCATATGTTATTATTCAAGGGTGTGGATAATTTTGAGCAAGAAATGGAACTGATGAGAGTCAGAGATGGTGAAGATATGCCTATCCAAGTGTGGAGTATAGAGTTGTCATGGGATAGGAAAGATGCCATCTATCTTACATTTGACAGATTTTTTTCTTCTAGGCTTAGAGCCTTGTTGTTTTCTGAAAATCCTAGGATCCCCAAAGGTTTATTAAATACATAAAGACCAAAGGAATTTTCTCAGATTGTTAGTATAGTACATAGTTGGGGTGATGTTGTATGTACTTCCATATCAAGTCCCTATTAAAATGAGCATTACAGAGATAATTAGATAAATTGGTGGACTGCAGGAGGAAGCATTGACAGGAAAAGGAAAGGGTATCATTTTCCCCACAATCACAAGTGTACATCAATTTATTATCACCAAGGGGGATTGGAAATATCTTCATAAACATCTTGAGCCTTATCATCTGACAACCTCAGTGATAAGATGTGTTGAACCTGAGGGATTCATAAGTGACATGTTTAGAAAGAGGACAAGGTGCTTGGTGTTGGATCACCAATTCAGTTTTCCTGAGGAAATCATCAGAAATGAATTTAGTTTGCAGGAACAAGAAATCAAGAAAGAAAAGTGGTTGGTCTATAAGAAGACCTTAGACTTTGTGCAACATTTTGATAAAGGATATGATCCTTTGAAGGAATTCTAGCCTTGGGCAAAGAAGATTGATTTACTGATGAATCTCTTTGAGTATTTTATGCAAGCATTATGTTGGGTATATTTCTAGTTTTTTTTAGTCTTGCTAAAGATTTTGGTTCCAAATCTTAGTTTTGCATTAAAAGTCAGAAGTATGTTCCAATTATACCATTAAATTTGTCTGCAAGTGTCTGAAATCTAAGAAAATCAATGTAAAATGGTTGAAAACCTTAAACCCTAGGTTACTTGTGTCTTTTCATGCAAAAACCATAGACCTTCATAACCTTGTTCTAATTTGAAGTTACTTTTGTCGAGTAACTTAAGTGATTTTAAGTCATGTTCTTTTTGGTCATTTGCCTTTATCTCCTGGTCTTGCAATCAGAACTAAATATTCTTCATGTTCTAGAGACTTAGCGCAAGCTTTTATCTCTTAATCTCAAGAAAAATGGAATATTCTCTTGTACATTCAAAGATTAAGCATAGGTAGTTGATCTTGATCTAATCGTGCGGTTGGCACGTAATCACTAGAGAGAAGTGAAGTTGGCTCAAAGATCTAGAGACTTAGCGACAACTATGGATGTAGTTTTGATCATGTGGCTAGTGCTAGATCTTGTGATTAAACTCAAGTTATAAAAAATCTTCAGTGATTCATAGATATCTTAGTCACTAAATCTCGTAATCCAACCTGAGGTTAAGATAGAGTTTACATTATGCTTGTCGTGTGATCTCCAGATGAAATCATAATTAAGTGATTTATTCAGAGATTCAGCGAGGATCATTGATATTTTTCAAGATGAGCGGATGGCATGTAATCTCTAAACAAATGCCAAGGTCAAGCTTTCCTTCAATGATTAAGCGGTAGCCGTAGATCTTTTTTTAACCTTGATCTGATTGAGTGGTCTGCGCGTGATCTCCAAATAAACCCCAGTGTTAGAAAATATTTCAGAGACTTGGAAATAAAGCTTGTCATGTAATCTCCAAATAAACCTATGGTTGAGGCTAAGTCATGTAAATTTTATTACGAGATTTAGAGATAGCTTGGTTGTGTGATCTCAGAATGAAAGTGTGGTTAAGAAGATAGTCTCAAGATTCAACATAGGTTGTTGGATCAAAGTAGAATTGAGGGTTGTTGTGTAATCTCAAGAAGAATTGGTAAAGTACATAAATATTATGAGACTTAGCACTGACCATTGATGTGATCAAAATCTAAGGGCTGGCGCATGATCTCTAGATTTAACCTGAGTTACAAGAATTATTCAGTGACTTAGATTTTTATTCAGTCGCTGAATCTCTGATTGAACCATGGTCAAATATGGTTAAATCAAAGCCAAGTTAGGTTTGTCATGAATGAATCTAGACCGTTGATGAAGACAGAGATCTTTGTTTGGTGCCAAATTGCTAGAAAAGGTCAGCAAGTCATGAATTATTCAGTGATCAAGAGGTAATGAGCTAAGATGTAGACATGTGTATAAGTGGCTAAAGAGATCTGTGGTGTTCATGAAGTCTCCGAATAAACCCAAGGTTAAGAATATTTTTCAGCAATTCAGAGATAGCCTTTATCTATGAATCTCCAGACTTGACCTGAGTTAGTCTAAACATTACGAGATTGTGAGATAGCCTTTAGTCGCATAATCTCATAACAAACTAAGTTAAAGCCAAAGATTGTGAGATTCAATGCAAGCCATAAATTAAAATAAAGATCAAGGGTAGTCGCGTAATCTCCAAACATAATGAGCAAGTACAAAATGATTCAGAGACTCAGCGCAAGTCATAGATAAAGATCTCATCATGTGGTCTGCACGTGATCTCTAAATAAACTCAGGGTAAATTAAAACATTCAGTGACTTAGAGTTTTCTCAGTCGCATAATTTGCAAATGACTTAAGGTCAAGTTAAATTTAAAATCTAAGCTGACAAAAAAGATCTAAACCATTGACATGACTCAAATCTTACGGGGTGCATATGATCTCTGAATAGATCTAGGGTTAGTCGAAATGCTCAGGGATTCAAAGACTTAGTTAGTCATTGAACCTCCAAATAGACTCAGAGTTAAATCAGGGTTATCTTATCGCCTTTGTCATGTGATCTCTAAATAGACCTAAGGTTAAGATAAAAGCTTAGAGACTCATTAAGGATCTTATATCTCATTTCAGATGAATGGCTAGCGCTAGATCTCCAGATGAGACTTGGGTTAAGAGTTTTACTTGGTGACTTGGTAGTTTCCTTTATCTCTGAATCTCTAGATTTGATCATGGTTAAAGTAAATCTAGTAAATTTTATATAGTGATTCAGAGATAAGAAGAAAAAAGCTAACCAGTTTTAAAAGATAAACCAGATGCAGGGTAAAGTTAAAATCATTGGCCATCATGTAATCTCATAATAGAATCAGAGTTAAGAAAACCATCTAGCGACCTAGAGATAACTGTAGATAAAGATCAGATCATGTGGTTGGCTCTAGATCTTGTAATGTAACTTGACTCAAAGTAAACTCTTAGCAACTTAGAAATAAATCAGTCATGTGATTTCCAGATAAACTGTGGTCTAAGTATGGTAAGATCTTAAGTATTTTTTCTCAAGCCATTACAAGGAAATAAATATAAAATCCATGGTTAACAAAGACAAAAGATTCTAACACAGTACAAGCAATTCACTGAGCTGTGAAAAAGAAAGAAAAGTTGGCCAATCAGATCGCGTGTCAAGCCTTTTTGCATATAATAAGGCTTTAAAACTAAAAAAGCACTCATGAATTTTCCAACTAGGCTTTTCAAATTTGATTTCCTGTCAACCTCAAGCGCCACAGCTAGGAAATAATTGATGTCAAGACACATAGATTTATTGCAAAAGTAATTTAGCAACAGTTTCTAGGTTTTTTACTAAACTAGTGCATTGAATTTTCAATGATAAATAGACGTAGCCTTTGTACATTTTTTATTACCATAGTTTTTAGAGCACAAAGAAGAGAAATTGTATAAGTTTTTAGAGTACAGAGTGAAGAAGTTGCACAAATTTTAGATCAATTGTGAGAAGAGGCTTGTGTCTAAGAGAAGATAATCTAGAATCAGTGAAGATGAGTTAAGCTAAGTTGAGAAGAGCTTCAGCCAGTGTCGAGACTAAGGATACAGAGTAGGAGCAGAAAGGGAAGAGGAACTTCTTAGATGAATTTGTTTCTCTGTTGCCAAGAACGAATCAGAACAAAAAGGTAGATGATGAATCCTTTATTGATGCTATGTCTAATTGTAGGGATCTCATCACTCCTGGGTGCTCTAGTTTCCATTTGTTTAATTAATTCTATAGAAACATGGATAGACATATCCCAGTCTCAAACCCTTGGACATTAATTCTTGCTAAGCTAATTGTCCTAGATGTCTTTGTAGATGTTGACCTATTGATAACACTAGCCAGGATATATGACTCTACCTCTAAAACTATCAGAAAAGGCAATGAAACAACCTTAGTAGCCTTGGATAGGGAATCCTTCATGAAATCCTTTGGCATTTATCATGCTTCTGCCATAGAGATTGGCCTAAAAAACTTACAGAGAAAATACACCAGAGAGGTTAGCATAGTGAGAAAGTTGGTCCAGACTCATGTGCCTAGGTCAAAAAGGAATTATGTGGCTCCAATGCCTAATTCAAAGGGTGAACCTTATGAGTTTAAAGATTTGTGTTTCTACATGAAGTATATGTTGGAAATATATGATGTGCCCAGTGACTGAGAGGGGGGTGAATCAGGAACCAATAAAACTTAATTCTTTTAATCCACAATTAGATTAACTTCTTTTTTTGCATGCATAGAACTTGATAGTAAAGAATCATACACAACACATAACACAATATTTGGTTACCCAGAAACCTTACAAAAGAAAGTAAAACCAGGGTGGGGATGATACCCACAATATTTAGTACTGCAGTATAAATTTATCTTGTTAGAGCTTACAATGACCACTTCTGATGGTCTGCCCTGTTAGGAGCATAGAAAAGACTGTTAGATCCACCTTGTTAAAGGATTTTGTACAATACAATGAGTAATGCAACTCTGTTAAGAGATTTAGAGAAAGGACTATTGAGTCCACCTTGTTAAAGTATTTTGTTGATCCGCCTATGAGAATGAACCAGTTGATGATCTTCTCTATGCAACTATGATTGTTGAATAAGATCCTTCTAAATATAACTGATCACCTGAATGTGATAGATGAGACTCTGTTGTCCTGAACAATTCTTCTCTTTAAACAAAATTTCATTCACATGTCTTTACACTTATGCATACATTTCATACATATACACCATGCATATACACTTTGGATAAAACAAACTATCTTACATATATATCTTTATCCAAATAAATAACTCTACAAGTCGGGTTGTAATAAACAAAATGATATTTAACAATATATGTAAGGTTGGCTTCAAACTGTCGCTCGGGTTCAGAAGTCTACTTGAGTGATAAACTATCACTCGAGTGATACTGCAAATCACTTGAGTCATACTGATCACTCGGGCGATACTGGTCACTCGAGCAATGTTGATCACTTGGGCAACACTGATCACTTGGGACTTTGCATAATGCTTGCTAGCTCGGTCGACACTAGATGACTATGTGTTTTGACACTAATTGACAATATGTCTTTCCATAAGGTCTACAATCTCCCCCTTTGGCATTAGTGACAAAAATACTTATCATAGAATTTTGTATCTGATATGTCAAAACTCCCCCTTACTGTCTTCTCTGGTTTTGACACTACTTATGTTGCTCGGGTCCAACTGGCTCTGTTTTTTTGTATTTTTCAAAAAAAAAAATTGTAAAGTATATTTTCTACATTGTTCCACTGTACTTGTGTTTCCTCAAATATATTTCCCCTTTATTACAATATAATGATATTTCCCCCTTGTTTTTGACAAAAATGCCAAAAGTGATATTTACAAGGTTATTCCAAAGTAGGATAGGAAATCACTATGTACCTTCAAAATCTAAGACAAAGTGTTGTCCCAATTGTCCTGTAGCACCTTCATTATCTGCAATTCAACTTGTAGCTCTATAGACAACTCTATCATTAGCTCGGCAACTAATAAATTGTTGTCATGAATGAGTGTCTTTGCATGTGTTATGTGTTTCTGCATTCCATCCATGTGTGGTAGGATTTGGCTTTGTATCGTTGTAAGTGATTCTCTAGTTCTGGCTTTTTCTCTCAACAATTCAGCCTATAGATCAGTAAGATTCTTGATCTTCATGAAGTGAGATGAACTAGTGCTCGGGTCAAGTGCTAACTGCCTTGTACTTTCCTTCATGTCTGCATCAATCTTCACTATCTTGTTCTTGATCTCCATAGTAAAGTTAGAGGTGTCACTTAACTTTACAAACAGTGCTACCACATTGGTCACGGTGTTTTATAGAGTGCTAATGATATTTGTAAGCTGCACCTAGTCAATTGCAATTTTTTTTGCAATGTTTTCTAGAACCTTCTTCTCAAATTTCTTTCATGCCTTCTCAAGTAACTTGTCTTGACCATTCATATCTGTGTTGAAATTGTGGACAATTTCAACAAGTTGGTCCATTATTGAGTCACTCTCATTGACTTCAATTTGCAATGCATCTACAAATATGCCTTTGACATCTTCAAGTACTTTATTCCTTTGTCTTTCCTTTTGGACCTTCTGCTGTGTAGGTCTTTTCTTCCACAGTTCTCCGTACTATCATGTCATACCATGCGTGTCTGGACTTAGTATGTAGACATCTCATAGAACATATATCTGAACGCGCATACTCTGATTCGATCTCTCACACGTGCACTGATGTGTTGATCATTGTATAATTCTGTCTACCATGTGTTCCATACTTAGTCATTTTTTCTTCTAAGTTTACTTAGACAAAAACTTAGTATGACTTTATTGCCATGATGACAACACAAAATAAGTCATGTATCCTCTAGGAGTCAACTTGCCAACAATTATCTCATTTAATTAAAATATCCCTTTTAATTAAATTAAATAATCTTATTTAATTAAAAGAAAATCGCTCTTTTAATTAAATAAAACCTCCCACTTAAATCCCTCTTTGTGTTGAAAAAGGAAATAAATTAAATAAAAGTTCCTTTTCTTCACACATCTTCCTAAGTGGTGGGTTTTTTGCCTCTTAATCATAGCCTTTGATTTTTGCCTCTTAATCTCTACCATCCATTGCTCTTTATAAGGAAACCTCTCCTTCTCATTTGATAATCAAGATTTTATGCTATTGTTATGCTGTAGGTTTGGAGAGCAATTTTGGAGGAGAATTTGAGCACTCGAGCTTGGATATTGCAACTTCTCTCTTCTTGTCTTTTTCTTGCATCCATGGCTATTCATGTAGATTAGATCCATGTTTCCTTTCATAGATTAATCTTGCATTTGTATTTCTTTTCATAGAATAATCATGCATTGTTATCATTTAGATTAATTTCCTTTCATGCATTGCAATCATATAAAATAGTTTTCATTTCATTGCATATTGTATGAACATGGAGACTAGCATCCTTGCTTTTTCTCTTTGAATCTCCAATTTCATGGTGTACTTGCAAGGGCACAACTAGGTCAATCTGATGGCCTCCATTACAAACCTTTTCACTCCATGACTAGGGAGCTATGAGTCGATATTTGAGGCCTCATTCTTGAGCAACCTTGAATGGAATGACTCATAGAAGTGTGACACATTTTTGGTGCCCACCGTAGGGGATGATGCTCCTGATTTTCCTTCATTTTATTCAGATTTTCTAATCTTTACATGGTTATTTTATTGAAGTTTTTCAAGCCTAACCCTTGTGTAGGATGAGTTGAAGAAAAAACCTAGGGTTTTTTGAAATATTCGATCATATCTCCCAAACGGTTTGGATTTTTGGTCTGAAATTGTTTTTTCATGTTAGCATTGGGTCACAGGTGTCTTAGTTTGAAAATTAGATTTTTCAGATCATTTTTTCGCGATTTATAATTTTTTTATGATTTTCATGAAAATTCATTTCTGGTCGCAAATCAGCAAATTTTTTGGAAAAACTTACATTTTTGGAAATCTCTTGGAATTCTACAAGGGGTATGTTCTCTGTGTTTTTTGTTTTAATGACAAATAATGGCTTAAAAATCCAATCTTTAAAAACTAGTCTATTTTGATAAATAGGGACCCTAGGGCACAAATCAGAAAATATTATTAACAATTTTATATTTTTGGAAAGCTCTCTATTTTTCAATAGGGGTCTCTTCTTTGTATTTCTATTTTTAGGGCCGAAATTATAGAAAACAAATCAGATCTTGTTGACTAGGTCAAAAATCAAAATTTAAAAAAAAAAAGACATTTAATGATTAGCTTGCACTTATTTTTCACATGGTTCAATGCATGATGTGAGTTATCATTTGTATTATTTTCTGGTTATTATTGCTCTTAAAAATTGATTTTTAGATCTAACCCTAGGGTTTGCATAAGTTGAATATACATTGCATATCTTGTTTGCTTGTTTGTTTGTCTTGCTTGTTGAAGAGTTCGTGGGGATTGCTTGGACTTTTGTGGATAAACAAAAAAATGCTCGTCTTGCTTTGGATTTGAGGTATTTTTTTCATCTCTATAACATTTGAATTTTGGAAATAATAATGAACATCTCATGTGTTTGGCTTGAGTGTTTCTTTCTTTCATAGATCACATTTCCAATTGGTGCTCTAAAAATGGACCTAGATTTGCTTTCTTGCATTTATGTTTCACATAGTAATTAGGCCCTATGAACACTATTTGTGGCGATCTTGAGAGAGTGGGCTTCATTCGCTTGTCTTACATGCGAAGCTCTTCTTGACGATAGATCCCCTTGTAGGTAGGGAAGTATTTATTATTATCTCACTTGGTTTGGTCTTCAACTTTGATTGTTACTTTCTCTCTTGAGATTGGTGGTCATTGTTGTTGATATACAAACCTTGGGTGAGGTGATTTTAAATTAGTGGGTCAATTAATATATTTTCTATGTTTTGGTGAGGTGAAGAGGCTAGAGGATTATGCTCTTTTTCCTTTTGGGAGAATCAGAAACTTGGAACCCTTGAATCTGAACCAAGTCCCCATGTGGTTCATATTGTGAGTCTTCCTTGTTAGAGAGGGTTAACCATAGTGGACATTCCCTTTATTGAGTAAACCACGTGGACAGAACCTCAAGCGGTAATAGTCATTTTCGCCATGGTAGCAACAACCGCTATATAAATGTCCTTGTGGAAGAATCTCCATGGGTGAAGTTTCTTGTGGGTTGTCAGATCTCCTCAGCAACTCCTGATTGATTAAATTCTTGGACTATGTCAAAACCTCGGTGTGCCAAGATTGGATTTTACCTACTTGAGATTGTAAAAGTTGCAGAGTCAAACCATTACTAAGAACCATAGTGCAACCAACTTTCTTATTTCTAGGACTATGTGCATGATTGGAAAACATTTTAAGAACATACACAAGAAAAATTCTTGTGGAGTAGAAATAATACAAAACTATCCATGTTCATGTGCAAGGTTGCTTTTTCCCTTGCTCATTGTTTGAAGACATTTATTTCTTGAAATACCTGATTGCTATCTTGTGCGCCTGATTAATGATAAAATCTATTAATGCATCTAGTTGGTCAATAAAAATGAACAAACATAAGTTTTTGAATTATGAAAACTTCAATGGATTTCCCCAAAGAGTGTTATGACATGTTTCTCAACATCCAAATGAACGTAAATGGTATCAAGTTGCAAAAAATGACTCTTGGTCTTCTTTCTCCCACATCTCCTATGTCTTCCTAGTCTTCCATTTCCATCATTTCTCTTCTTCCTTCATGCTTCTTCCTCTTCTTCCTAAACTCTTCATGTCTTCTCGATTATTTTCCTCTTATTATCTAGTCTGCCTTCTTCTATTTCATGCTTGATTCCTCTTCTTCTAGAACCATGGATTTCCACTATCTTGTTAGGGAAGGTCTTTTAAAAACTGATGATCTTGAAATCATTGCTCAATTTGAAGAGTGGTTTTCCTCTGAAAATTGCATGTGTGATGAACTTAGTACAAAAATATAGGAAAAAGAGATTGAATCAGGCGCCTTTTCTAGGATCATATATAAGATCTTGTCACAACTTTCTCCTTCTTCTAAATATATTTCATCTTCTAAATCTTCTCATCTTTCCTCATCATCCAAGTCTTCTTCCTCTACTAGGTCTTCACTTTCCTCTTCTTCACGATATCGTTCTTCTTCTACTTCTCCCAAGAGTCATGCTTCTCTTTTCAAGACATACCATAATGAGCAACATGATAATCCTTGTGATACCTATTCCATAAGAATGACACGTCCATCTTTGATGACTCTAATGATCCCATTTATTATGACTCTGATGACTATGATGACTATAATGATGGACAATATAGCGATACCTATGACAACTCTGTTCCTAAGATTCCTTTGTTTCGTGTGCTTGTTCTTACTGGTAATGGGTGTTCACATTTGATATATTGTGATGGTGATCCATATGATTCTGATTTTGAAAGAAACTTTGATGAGTTTTGTGAGAAATATCTCTTTGATGCTTCTATTGAGGAAGAGAAATTTCACCGTGCTGATTTTAAACGGAAATATCATAAGAGTATCTCCTCGAAGGATTCTCATGCTGAAAATAAAGATTGCACTCTCAAGAAAGATCATGTTAATGATGGACCATTGTTTTGTAATGATTCCCTTCCATCCTCTACTTCCTCCAATACTCATACATCTCCTAAAGTTGCCAAATCTTTCACAAATCGTCCATCCGATAGAATTCCTAATGCTTTTCATGTGGTTCCCTATAATTATTCTCAAGAGCTACCTCTTAAAGAAACTCAAGCTAACCTTCATGTGTCTGCAAATACTTTCAATAATGCTAAACCTAAAGAGCCTAATCCTTTATATGCTATAATGCCTACTTTAGCTAATCCTTCCACATCTCTTCCCAAGTCTTCCATACAATTCCAACATGATTCCTTGTCCTTAGAAGTGGCTCCATGTCAAGAGGACTCTAAAAATGATAAAGAAAAGAATATAAAGAAAGATCAAGATCAAGAAACCTCCATGTCATCCAATCCTTTTCATGATGTCTCTTATCCATTTCATGGTTCTTTTGATCCCTTACGCCCTTCCTCATTCATTCCACCCTATCTTAAGTCTTCTCCTAAGCAAGATCAAGTTACTACATACACTGTTGAGCTTATTGACAAACAAAATAACCTTACCCCACTTGCACTTTCCAAATATGATACTTCCAGTAAGGTTATTAAAAATGGTGTTGTTACTTCCAATATTAAGCCTGTTGAAAATCAAGAGGAACATTATGCAGTTATGCTATCCAAAGATCCTTTTCAAGATCAAAGTCTTCCATCTTCTTGTTCTACCACTCCATGCTCGCTTCCACTTTCTACTCTTCCTAAGTCTTTTCAAGATTCAAACAATCCTATCAAAGAAGGTGCTCCTATTCAAGATGTTCACGATCCTATTGAAAATCCTAATGCTCACTCTAAAGATATTGATGTCCTTGGTTTTCATATACATGTTGATGAACTTATTGATTATCCTTTTGCGTCTTTCACATCCATCCTTGGACTGCCTCCACAAATACTAAGGGCTTCACCTCTTCCTTCCATCTTGGGTCCTTATGTCCCTTCACTTTCCCCTCCTAACTCTTCTAATTCATCATCCATCTTGGGTCCTTACGTCCCTCCATCTCCTATCTTTCCTCAAGATAAACATAGATGCATACCCTTGAATCCTTTTCATCCATCCACCCATCTAAACCAGTCATATCCTTCCTCTTCCTCCACAAGTCCCAAGTCTTTTGGAAGAAACTTGAATGATCAATACAAGAAAAAAAAGAAATACAAGAATCTATCTAAAAAAGAAGATTGTCATGTCTTCTCTAATTGACATGGGGGCATAAAGTCAAAAGAGATATCTAAGAAGAAAACTACAAGACAAGTATGGGTTCCAAAATCCATCATTGAAGATATCCTCTCTAAATCATAAAAAAGAAATGAAAAGCCTATGACTATATGGATTCCAAAGTCTCTCTTGAAAGATTCTCATGTTGAGCAACAAGGGAAGTTGGCATTCAAGCTTCCAAAGGCTTCTACTTCATCTTCTTCCAAAGTCATTCTTTCATTCCATGCATCAAAACCGCAACCTCTATTATCCATTCACCATATTCCTTCATGTATTCCTTCATTCACATTTCCTCCATCCTCTTGCCACCCTTTAAGGTGTGTATTGACATTGATCTTTCCTTCCTTTCCGTCTACCCTTTCACAATCCTTCCATTCACTATCCTTCTACCTTCTATCATTTTTCCTCATTTGTCTATTCCTCCTATCTTCCAACCTCACTCGCTTTACATAAAACCTTATCCTCCATTTTTCTCTTTCATCTTCCTTTCCCTATCAGCATCTTTGAGCATATCATTTTGAATCCTTGGCATATCATGGTTTATCCTTTCAAGGAGCATTATCTAAAAAGATTGCCTTCTTCCAAAAAAAATATTCAAAATAAAAATATATAAAAAAAAGAGAAAAAAAAATTAAAGAGAAATAATTTTGTCCTATGGCGAAAACCACTCCCTTGTGGTGCCTTGGATAAGTATCATGATGAAAATATGGCAGTCAGGCATCATGCGTAGTTCTTCTACATCTTTCATCCATTCTGTATTCTCTCTTTGATCTTGACAATGTTGATCTATACACAAACATTCGGGCTATCTTGTGAGCTATCCTACGATGATCTTGCTTTCATTCCTTTCATGTTTAGCCTTCATATATATCTTCCTCCATTCATTTTTGTTTATCGCTAACTTTTTCTCCTCACATCTTGATCTATAAAAAAAAAAGAGTAAAACACGGTGTTATGAAGCCTCTTGACATGTCTACTCCTTTGGATTGCATCCTTTCCTGCTCTTGCATTACGCTTTTGTGACTTATCCTATGTTAGCCTTTCATTATTTTCCAAATGTGCTTTATGTGATGTTTATTTTTTCCTAGCTTGGGTACTCTTGAGGAGTTTTCCTTTGAGGATTTCTTCCCTTCATTCTCCTTCATTCTCTCATCTTCCATCTCTTCCACTAGCTTGCTAATCCCTCTTGTCCTCCACCTTGCTAAACATTGGGACTACACAATGTGATCTTTCTTGGGATTTTGATGCCCATTCTGTCTGGGGGCATCCTTTATACATAATTATTGATCCTGAAAAAATTTAAAAAAAATGATAAATTGTCAAAAATTCTAAAAATCAGAAAATGTCCTGAAAAATGATCATCTTAGTGAAAACCTAGCAATAGGCGCTTTGATGTATCTTCAAAAATATTATATATTTCAAAAATACAAAAAATTTAAAAAAATAGAAAAAGTGCCTTGGTGAAAACCTGGAAATAGGCGCCTTGGTAGCAAAAATTCAAAAAAAAATATTAAAAGTCCTGAAAAAAAGAAGAAAAAAAAAATTGTAATAAAATTCAAGTGGTGAAAACCTGGAAATGGGCGCTACTTGGGGCCTTTGCACCCCTATTTCTTAGCACATATCCTCGACACTTAGCCTCTCTCCATCATGCCTTTTCCTTGTTGCCTTGGTTTGGAATTGGTCTTTGTCTTTGTCTAGGGGGCATAACTGTGTTAGCTTTGATCTCTTGGATGCGTTAGTCTTTAGAACACCTCACAAATCGTGTTTTTCAACACCAACCCAACTGTATTTTTTAATACAACCCCTGACATTGAGTTTTTTTCAACTCTTATCCATTTGGTCTTACCCAATCTTTTCATGTGGTCTTACCTGCTTGCAAGCATTCAATCCTTATCCTCAGAACTCAGTATCAGTTAACACACTTAAATTTTTAAACACAACACTTAATGCTTGAGCTATTTCATGATCTTTTCTTTGTGTGCTGACTGTTATTGATTTTCGTTGAGTGTCCTTGTCTAATAAGTCTCTCCGTGATGCATAGCTAGAGGACTTGGGGCATGGAACATGTTTTTATTTGCTTCACTATTTTTGCACAATCGTTCTGCTGGTCATCCTGGCCTCTATGACTTGATGCGAGCATGGTTTTGCTACATTAAATTGGGTAAGCTAACAGCGAAGTCATCTTGACCTTTATGTTTTTGATGCTTATGTTAGAATCTTTCCACATTCCAATCCGATATAAATCACATTCACATCTTCATAGTTGCACTTGTGACTAGTGATGATTGTGTGATTTTTCGATGTCCGTTAATAATGGCCCAATGATGAAAATAAGTTCCTTAACATTCTCTAATGAATGATGAACATAAAGTCCTATGTTACAGTTTCTCTATTGCAAGTACACCTTTGCATTTTCATGTAGCTTGCATTGTTAGACCTCATGTTAGTTTGTATTTTAGGCTGCATTATGATTTTGAGAGGGTTTCCTTCATCTTTCTTGTGGACTTTTAATCAACTATGATCACGTTATGATCTTCATTTCCTTATCTTATTTCGTGATTTCAATCAAAAATTTCTATCTTAAACAATTGATTGGTTTTGGGGCATTCTCTCTCTTAAGAAAAATTATCTTTCTTCTCTCTATTTCTTTCCACCTCTTCCAAACTTTTGTCTTCCATTCGCTTTCACCCCACTTCTACTTCTTCTTCTTCTTCTTCTTCTTCTAATTCAACCATGGGGCATAATGTTTCATGCTTGATGATCTATCTTGGTTCTTTGATCCTTATATCTTTTATCTTACATCAAGAACCTTATCTTTAGTTCGATTTGATCGAGTTTATCAATTTGTTGTTTCTCCTCTAACTCATTTCGATTTCAATCACGAGGGGGCAGTACCTATCAAACTTCAATCCTTGATTCATCTTTATCAATCCTCTCAATTGCTCCACTTGGGGCAACCTTGCTTGAGATTCTTATCTCAGACATGTCAATTACTTATTTACAACGGCGTTGACCTTGTCTTTTTCAATCTGCTTATCTTTGTTCTGATGTCAATTACTTATTTACAACGGTGTTGATGTCTGTGTTGTTTTGTGATCCCAAATCGATCTCACACTTCAACTACATTCTTTGACTACATGTGTTCCCAAAATGATCACA
>MU225738.1:946506-991471 GCA_018584345.1 Thuja plicata | reverse complement strand
CTCTTCTTGTCTTCTTCTTGCATCCATGGCTATTCATGTAGATTAGATTCATGTTTCCTTTCATAGATTAATCTTGCATTTGTATTTCTTTTCATAGAATAATCATGCATTATTATCATTTAGATTATTATTTTTTCATGCATTGCAATCATATAAAATAGTTTTCATTTCATTGCATATTGTATGATCATAGAGACTAGCATCCTTTTTTTTCTCTTTGAATCTCCCATTTCATGGTGTACTTGCAGGGGCACAACTAGGTCAATTTGAGGGCCTCCATTACAAATCTTTGCACTCCATGACTAGGGAGCTATGAGTTGATATTTGAGGCATCATTCTTGAGCAACCTTGAATGGAATGACTCATAGAAGTGTGACACATTTTCATCACACTTTTTTAAAAAATGTGTGCTAACAATGTGTCACACTTCTATGAATCATTCCATTCAAGGTTGCTCAAGAATGAGGCCTCAAATATTGACTCATAGCTCCCTAGTCATGGAGTGCAAAGGTTTGTGATGGAGGCCCTCAGATTGACCTAGTTGTGCCCCTGCAAGTACACCATGAAATGAGAGATTCAAAGAGAAAAAGCAAGGATACTAGTCTCCATGATCATCCAATATGCAATGAAATGAAAACTATTCTATATGATTGCAATGCATGAAAGAAAATTAATCTAAATGATAACAATGCAAGATTAATCTATGAAAGGAAATATGAATTTAATCTAATATGAATCTAATCTACATGAATAGCCATGGATGCAAGAACAAGAAGACAAGAAGATAAAAGTTGCAATATCCAAGCTCAAGTGCTCAAATTCTCCTCCAAAATTGCTCTCCAAACCTGTAGCATAACAATAGCATAAAATCTTGATTATCAAATGAGAATGAGAGGTTTCCTTTTAAAGAGCAACGGACGGTAGAGATTAAGAGGCAAAAAATCAAAGGCTATGATTAAGAGGCAAAAAGCCCACCACTAAGGAAGATGTGTAGAAAAATGAACTTTATTTATTTTTAATTTATTTATTTTCTTTTTCAACAAAGAGGAATTTAAGTGGGGGTTTTATTTAATTAAAAGAGGGGTTTTCTTTTAATTAAATAATATTATTTTTAATTAAATAAGATTATTTTATTTAATAAAAATGAATTATTTTCTTTTAATTAAATAAGATAATTGATGAAATGATCAAACCTAAGGAAATATTGAAATAAGTGAATTAATTACGATTTGATCAAGGAAATTGATTTGAATTGAAATGTTGCAAAGCATTGAATCAGAAATTTGATAAATTGATAAAATGATAAATGGGGCCCATAGTCTAGGCGACCATTTTAGGGTGCATACATATGTGTGTCAAACCCTTGGTTTCAAGGTGCTTATGCTTAGGCTTCAGACTCCCATTTGTACATAATTCATCATATGCTTTATTCATCTCAATGGTTCCAAGCTCCTGTATGTTGCAGTGATAGAAGCTTCGGATGTCGTTAACCAATAACACTTTTGGAGGAATTAGGGAATGAGCTCCCATTAGGTCTATCTCCTCTGCAATTGTTGGATGAAGCTTAAACACTGGAGGATCACAAATTGCATTTCTTACCAACATCTCAAAACCTTTCTTGACCTTGCTGTTGGAAGTGGATGCCATATTGTTCGGACGAAATGATCAAACTTCACTTTCAATAACAAATTTTCACTGAATCACTAAGGGTTGTGAATTGATTTGTAAACTGAAAACTTTGTAAGAAATAATCTTTACAATCCTTCATTTATAAGATATTTTCAACCGTTAGAGTATTTCATTAAATTATCTATACATAGTAGCTAGCATGACTCGGGTGTTTCTCCAAGATTCACTTGCAAGCTCGAGTGAAACCAACTTTTCAATTATCAATACTGCCCGACTTAGCTTGGTTAAGATAGAGTAGCTCAGGTGTTACTAACATTATAACTCAGGTAGAACTATAATATGTCCTTATGCATCAATATGTGGATTTGGACTTGCTAGCTTATCTGGAACTGATGTAAGATGGCTTGTATTGCACAGTTCCAGTCATATCCTTACATTCCTATTTTGTAATGGTAGATCCACCCTGCTCATTGTTTAGGGTGTCATTAGATCCTTCATTGCTTTGATTTGAATTATCTAAGGATTTCCTTATCCATTGCTTTCTCATCTGAGTTCTGATTTCTGAGACTTTGGCTTTTCCATTCTCAAAACCAATATCGACTTTTTCTCTATTCATACAGTTCTTGCTTAGATGACTGAGTTCCTTGCACACATAACATCTCTTAGTAGGAACCCTTTTTCTGAAGTGAGTCTTCATACAATTTTCACCAATGTGTCCATATTCACCACAGTGACAACATATGTACCATGTGTTGTAATCCCAACCAAAAATTGCCTTGGCTAATTGTTCAGCAAGATTCCAATTCTTAGTTCTGCAATCAGAAGATCTATGACCTTGTTTGTTGCACTTGTAGCATTTTCCTTCAAACTTAGGTTTCTCTTTGCATTCAATTTCTCTATGTCCATGTTTGTTACAAATGTAGCATTTACCATTAAATTTTTATTTTTCATTGCTCCAACATTTATTTGATGTATGCCCCAACTTACCACAATGATTGCATGTAGGTTTGTTCTTTTGAGATCCTTACTGTGAGGATTCACCCTATTCAATATAACCTAATCTATTTTGTCCATGATATCTGAATTTTATTTCCTGATCCATGCAAGTTTATGAATTCATCATACTTTTATTTGTTTTCTTTAAAGTATTGAGATCATTCTACAGTCTTTCATTTTCTGTCCTTAGATTGACAACTTCTTGTGTTGCATTGTTGAGTTGACTTACCAAATCAGTTTGCTGAAATGACAAGTGTTGGATTTCATTTTCTTTTTCCTCTAATCTTGAACTCAACAGTCTTTTATCTTCTTGTGCTACATTTCTATCATCTTCTGCTTTATTCTTTAGTTCCATGACTTCACATATTCTGATTGAGTGAATTTCATGTTCTCTTTTCAACTTTCTGACTTCTTCATGTAAAGTGAGATTCTTTGTAAGTAAGTCTTCAATGGCTGCATCAGCTTCTTCAAAAATTTTGTCCTTGCAAAATTCTTCAATTCTTTCTTCTATATAGTTCTTGTCATCCATCTGCATTTCTAATTCTTTTCTTCTTTTCAGGGAAAGACAGAGCTGCTCCTTAAGTTTCATGATCTAATCCATGGCCACTTTAAGATCTATCTTTTCATTCTCAATGGCTTTCTCCAATCTGTATGTTTCCATAGCCTCTGATCTTTTCTCAAGTTGTTAAACTTCTGATAAAAGAACCACAGCTCTGATACCAATTGTTGGAAATATATGATCTTCTCAGTGACTGAGAGGGGGGGTGAATTAGAAACCAATAAAACTTAATTCTTTTAATCCACAATTAGATTAACTTCTTTGTTTGCATGCATAGAACTTGAAAGTAAAGAGTCATACACAACACATAACACAATATTTGGTTACCCAGAAACCTTCCAAAAGAAAGTAAAACTAGGGTGGGGATGATACCCACAAGATTTAGTACTACACTATAAATTTAGCTTACTAGAGCTTACAATGACCACTTCTGAGGTCTACCCTATTAGGAGCATAGAAAGGACTGTTAGGTCCACCTTGTTGAAGGATTTTGTACAATTCAATGAGTAATGCAACTCTGTTAAGAGATTTGGAGAAAGGACTGTTAGGTCCACCTTGTTAAAGGATTTTTCTGATCCACCTGTGAGAATGAACCAGTTGATGATCTTCTCTATGCAGCTATGATTGTTGAATAAGATCCTTCTGAATATAACTGATCACCTGAATGTGATAGATGAGACTCTGTTGTCTTGAATACTTTCTCTCTTTAATCAAACTGATATTCACATGTCTTTAGACTTATGCATATATTTCATACATATACACCATACATATACACTTTGGATAAAACAAACTATCTTACATATATATCTTTATCCAAACAAATAACTATGCAAGTCGGCTTACAATAATCAAAATGATATTTAACAATATATGCAAGGTCGGCTTCAAACTGTCACTCGGGCGATACTGCAAATCACTCATGTCATACTGATCACTCGGGCGATACTTGTCACTCGAGCAATGTTGATCACTCGGGCAACACTGATCACTCGAGACTTTTCATAATTCTTGTTGACTCAGTCGACACTAGATGACTAAGTGTTTTGACACTAATTGACAATATGTCTTTCCATAAGGTCTATAGTATATAGCTTATGGATTGTGTATGGTAATAGGCATTGATGGACACATTGAGAAGCTACCTACAGATCTTCTGATGATCATCCTAGACATTCAGAACTCCCATTCCAACATATACTTTGACTACATCTAATATGTCATTGCCAGAATGCATGAGGGCCTAATCAGCATTCAGAAGAAGGCCAACCCCAAGTTCATGCATTGTTCTATTTTAATGCATTTGATTCTATATTTCAATTTTGACAACATGAATACAGAGTTGCTAAGACCAAGAACTCTTTTCCAAGGCCAACCAAACCCATTACAGTTATGGATTAGGGTTTGGAACTATACTTCAAATGAGAATGAATTTTGTGGCTTTGAGAACTGGATTGTACATCCACTTCTAGAATTAACGGGCCTCAATGTAACTAGGCTATCAGTCAAAACACTTCAGCTTCTAAGACCTTGCCAATATGTAGACAAATGGTCAGGAGATCACAATTGGGGCGACTTCTATTGTGAGAAGACTTATATCATAATTAGGGTTTATGGATGTTCCCAGCCCCCACACATACTTCCAAAGTATGTGCCTCCAAGAGTGGCCTTAATAGAGTTTATCTGGCAACTGATGTGGATAGACAAGGAGCATCTAGCTCCTCACAGAAAAGGCACCTTCACACCCATACAATTCAAAGTGGATGACTTTACTGTTGGGAAAAGGGCCATGGATGCAGTGAATAAATGGTTAGGGTAGTACAGGATGAGAATAGCCTTGTATAGGTATGTAGATCCAGAGGGTTTTATTAAGAGTGCTAATAAGTTGCTAACCCTAAGCATCACTACTATCAAAGAGCATGAACAATGTGTTGAGGAAGATCTCATCAGAAATATCTTGGAGGATGAAGATGCAGCAAGAAGAGATGCACAATACCAAGATCTGATATCCTTGGAGCAACAAATGAAGAAGGCAGGGATCCCTTTTGGAGGTTTCTTCCTAGGAGTGCCTTATTTGCAAAGATTCTCAAAAATGATTGAGTCTTATCATAATTTGTACAATCAACTTGAGGGACAAATTGAAGACAAGAAAAGATGCCCAGAGAAACATTCTTCCTTTAAGTATGAAGAGGATAGTGAGGGAGGATACCTAGTACATAGCCCTCCTCACATGAATCAACCACCTGCAGTGGAACAGAGCATAGAAGTTGATCTTATAGAGGTTCCTGATACTGAGGTGACCAATGAGCCCTCAAGGAAGAAACAGAGAGTGGAACAAGGGGAGCCATCTCAAGAAGAGACCTAGGGAAAGAAAAAGGACAAACTAAGTGCCTTAATTACTAGTTATAGGCAATATCACCATCAGTTGAGAAAAAAGATCAAAGAAGGGAAGAAGAAAGAAAAGGATATCCAAGAAAAAGTGTAGTTACCTCTCCAGCTATGTGAAGATGAAAGAGAACTCCATCAAGAAGAGTTCCTCAGTGATGATGCTTTTATCAAGACTGATGAATTCAAGAACTTCTTGATATGGAGGAAGCAGCAAGAAGTAGGAGCACAGTTGCAATTGAGAGGGGGTGATACAGTGCAAAGTGAAGCCTTACAAGCCTTGAAAGCCTATGATCTAGAGAATGAGACAATAACACCTGAGGAGGCTAGGCAATTGGTCAAGTCTAGTGGAATGCTGCTTGTGCCTGGGTGGGATTTGGCATCTACATTTATAATTGATCAAATCAGAAAGTGACCAAACACTAGCTTGTCTTCTGAGACACAAATTGGAGACATGATTAGGAGATGTGGATATGATCCAAGATCCCAGACTCTAGCCATGTGGTCTCTGGTGCCAAGGACACAAAGTACTTTCTTGGTAAGTATTGAAGAGAAGATGGATGGGGATAAGATCATCTGGAAAATGAAGAATACTGCTGACTTAGAGATATCCCAGGCTGTCACCCACTTCGTACACTTAAATCAAGCAAAAATAGAGCAACTCTCTGCAAGGTACGCAAAACTATTTGATGAGTCTGTTGTTGTGATTAAGGATAGGGAAAGATTCTTGATTCAAATCAAGTCATTACAAGGGAAAGTGGAGGTACTAAACAAGAAATTAGATGAGGTTCCCAAAGCTCTTCTCACTCCATCCAAGGAAGTAGTATATGTGCAAAGAGAAACTATAAAGGAGTTCCACTAGAAATAGAGCAACCAGGCCCAGATCAGAATGAAGTGGCTTTAAGTGCCTTATTGAATATCTTGCAGCACAGGATGGATATCCTAAATGGAAAGGTTGATCTAGTACAAAAGGCCTATAGCAAGCTACCTAGCCTAGAAGTAGAGGTAAAAAGCTACATTGCAACTCTGGATCCATATTTTTGCACATGATCAAGTAGAGGGTCATTGTTTGAGAAACTAGAAGCCTTGCTGCCACATAGGACAAACCTCCCAGAAATAGTTTTCCAATCATGGGAACTAGTTCCCCCATTAAGGTGGGCAAGATGGAGGAGAGAAAAATCAATACTAGTCATTTGAGATGCGCGGACTCAACCCTGCGACCAACCTGATTCTGTAACTTGGCACAATTTAACATTTCATGACTCAACTTGGGCCAAACCGACTCGACATAGAGTTCATGGACTATTAGTGTAAAGTGTGGTCAACACACCTCGCAAATAATTCAAACCAAAACAAACTTCCACTCTTATCTACAGAGACTTCACCAATTACACAAACATTCCAAAATTTATAGCATTTACATGAAACTCATAGGATATTTACATACATCTACAGAATATACATGAACCTACAGAATATATACTAATTTACAAAACAATTTACATGAGCATTTACACTAACTTACAGGATACCCAACCTACGGGTTGGATGAACCGCGGAGAGTAGACACCAAGACCACAAAGGAACAGGCCCAAAATCTTGCACAAGCACTATTTACAGAGCGGGTCTTGGGCATCACAAGGGAGAAAGACAAAAAATGACGACAAGAAGAACAAAAGCAGCGCCCAAACAGGAAGAAATAAAAAGGAATCAAGCCAACAACCAAGGAGGGACCTACCTAAAACACAGAATGTTGAAATTGATGCAACCTTAAACGCCGGTTTACCGGTAGTTTCAACAACCCAATGTCAATACCCAAATGTAGATGCAAGCACTCGCACAATTTCATTGTTGAGAACTCGAGCTCAAGGAACACTTTGCACTTCATAGTTAATTGCTCAAGAAGTAATTTTTGCTCGTGGTAAATGTAAAAGTGACTTGGGTAAAAGCCTTTTATAATTCCTAAGGAAGCGTATTAATTTTTACTCAGGATTCCAAGGATAAGTAGATTCCAAGGTCCAGACCTCGGGGCACCCAGCATCTACTTCTTCAAGCAAAGACAGAAGTGACGAAACCAGAATCTCCAAAGTTAAGAATTCCTTGACCACAGAAAATAAGGCAAAAGAAAGAAAAAAGGGGACCCAACATTTTGCCAGAAAAATGTAGGGACGGGTATGCAGGGAATAATAGTGTTGACATGTATTTACTTGTGAAGTTGACTGTCACTATTTGCTAAAAATATCGCGTGACGAGCTTAGTCACTTATTAAGTGCGAGCGAGAAATCGGGGAGCTTGTGGAACAATTAAAGGGATGCCGCGTTGAATGAGTTGGAAAACGTAGAATCGCCCGAGATGGAAAGGAGGTAGTCGAAGAAGCCCAAGGAAGAGTCGTAACAGTGGAGATATGTGATGTGGTGTAAGGCTAAGAATCTGTTTTGTGTCATGTTTGGCGAGCTATTGGACCACGCTAAATCCAAAGTGACTCGCGGAGATTTTCATTCGCATTGTGGAATGGTGAGTAGAGAGATCATGTTGGAGCTTGTCGTGAGGAGGTGGAGCGCGGGGCTTGGGTTCGGGCTTGGGTTCTCTGATCTCAGAGCTCGGCGAGCACGGAGCTAGTTGTGTAGCGGACACTACAAATAATATCCCACATGCATGGGAAATAGAAATTACACCTCATTTTTATCCAGCATCCCGCGTCTGTTATGTAACAAAGGGGGTTGTCAGATTGCGGATGCTGGATAAGATAATTGT
This sequence comes from Thuja plicata, assembly GCA_018584345.1. Lineage (NCBI taxonomy): Eukaryota > Viridiplantae > Streptophyta > Pinopsida > Cupressales > Cupressaceae > Thuja > Thuja plicata. The sequence continues at coordinate 983,148 of MU225738.1, read as the reverse complement.
CAATCGTTTGAGTCGTATCTACCTTGTACGGATCTCTAACTGTTATTTTACGGTCTGTAGATTACAGGCTCATAAATAACAGAGAACTCTGGTCCAAATTAATTTGTAGAATAAAATTAAAACTGACAGAATAAAAAATAATTTCATATCCAAAAAATAGTTTACAATTTTTTTAAAAACAATTCGGATATGTACCATCAATTTGTAGATCGGGTTGCCCAAGTCTAATTTGTAAAAAGAAATTGTCTCACATTTGATTTTGGCCCAAGGTTGGCAAATTTATAGTCTAAATTCACCAGAATGGCTACTCAAATGTAATGGTGAGGTCAGATCTTTCTCTAGACGCTCCCACAAGTTGTTGATCCTGGATTTGAATCATGGCCCTCCAAAAGTTCAAGTAAAATTCTCTCTAATGGCTATGCAATGAACGTTCCTATGGTCATGATACCATGTAAGAATTTTTCATCAAGTGTTGATATCATGTAAGAATTTTCCTAATGAAATGAATAAAAATGTCAAGGTCTAGAAGTTAAATAGATAGCACAAGAGAGATAGGCAAATGATATGATCTTCAATTGACTGGATTCAATGATAATCAATAATACAATAAATCCTATTGAAATACAATGTAGATGTTCCTGAATATATAGGCAATGCATGATAACTAGGAGATATGCAAGTGATAACCTATCAACCATACTAGGTGGAATGGCATGTCCACCAAAGGTAGATCATCCTCCATTGTACAATGAAGTATGTGCAAACATATGCAAAAATGAGAGGATGATAATGTGATAAGAGCACTAAAGGTGGATCTCACACATAAAGTGGAATGAGATAATAACTAACTCCACCTAAAATGGATTTCTCCTACACCATGTGCTGAAATAGGATGCAAACTCCTAAGTGACTCATATGAAAACTACTATGAATGCATTATCCTAAGTAAGCTTAAGTAAAGAGTAATTAGGAATATTTAATTACACCAACACAATCAATCAACAGTGAGCCAAAAATACAAAAGTTCAAAGTAAACACTACCACTAGTTGTGGTTAAATTGACTAGGGCTAATGGGGGCCCTCCTCATGACTCTTTCTTAATCCTATCTTGGGAAATCAAACAGCTATGTGTCACTCGTGCCTCTAAATCTTTGTTGCATGAGGGAAAGGATAGTGGCAAAGCTATGCATAACCGTCTTGCTATAGTGTGTGGCGCTCAACATGTGCCTCATCATACTCTACATCTAGGACTTGAGTTGCCGCACCTCTTCCTCCAAATCTCTAACGTCCATTTTTTATTTGGTGCAGCCCTAACACATAAAACCCCTACTTTGATCGCCATCCACCTCCACATCATCAATGCTCACCTCCAACAAGCTATCTAAAATGTGGATGGTAAAATTGTTCTCTAGAACAACACTAGAGTATTGTTGGAGTGCAATTGAAACCTGGGAAGACTAATTCACCAGATGGGTCCCAACTCATGACTTTAGCCATTGTTTTACAATAGGTGTGTGAATCGTTATATCCCCCTTTATCATTATCTATGGTGCTTATTTTCATTCCCTTTATTTCTTAGGCCCTCACAAAACGCAGCATCCCCACCTTCTCGGATCAAGACATCGTCATATCATCCATATTCAATCCCTTACTCTTTCCCTTGTCGATGCCTTCAATATTACGCTAGTAACGCACAGTAGGGTTTTGACCTTCCAATATAAAAAGAGACCATGCCTCTTTCAAATGGTAGTAGCGATTTAAAATGATCTTCTCATTTTTGCCACTATATGTACCGTGTCATTCAGGGAAGCTCTTGCACAAGTAAAGAACCCTGGAAATGGTAGCATTAGTTTTCCACATTGCATTGATCTAGGATGTAGTGAGGGTAACATAAAGTTTGTACATATTGTCCCTATTCTCCATCTATAAAATGAACCAATGTGTACAAATCAACATACCAAAATGAAATTATCAAGCTTCCCACCAAATATAGTGCTTTGAAATACACTCCTCCCATAAGAGAGGTTTAACATTTGGGTGGATATTATCAGCTTCACACCAACATCTCAACCCCTTCAACTATCGACTAAGAGCTACCATCACGTCTAGAACCCTGTCCCTTCTTTATAGGACTGTCTACTTTCAAAAATATCAAAAGAAAGAAGAAGCCTTTGATTATCCTCCACTATTCCAGTCATGGATCAACTAGAATTATACCAACCTTTAATAGAATTAATTATTACTAGAGAGTACCCTTCAATGACCAAGGCCTTGATCGCAATGGTAAGGGAAAGTTTAATCCCCAATAGCATTGCCATGATTTCAACCTTATTGTTAGTGTATCCATCCATGTTACCTGAATAAGCCAAAATCATTGTCTCTAGCTCTATTCTTATGACATCACCCACAGCTACCCTATCCCCTCTAGCCACCCCATTAAAGTTTAGTTTTACCCACCCAAGATTTGGTGGTTTTCAAATGATGCTCCTCCTCCTCCTCATTGCTTTTGAATTATCAGATTTTCCATACATGTCTAGTATCTCTCGATTCCCAGCAACCCTTTCTTCAAACGGGGATGATGGTAACTGAGGGCATTCCAAATTGTGACCACAATATTCTCCTTAAGCAACTTGTAAAATGAAAGGACGACCCCATCCATAGTGCTCTCCTTTTCATGAAATTTTTTATTATTCCTCTCTTTCCACAAGCTCCAAGAAAGATGTGGGGGAATTTTGCCTCCAAAGTTGACAAATCAAGGGGTTATGTGTAGTTCCTTTCCATTCTAGTAATAGTTGCTAAGCATTGTTATTTGAAACGCTATTTCCATATTAGTAATGACTCTATACCAAAGTTCTTTCACAAACTCATAGTGAATCAAGAGATGGGGAATAAACTCCTCGTATTTCTTACAAAGAACACACATATTTGGGAATTGGAATCCTCTTTTAATGTGTTGGGATCTTAGTATGCATTGCACTCAGCCAAAAGAAATTTATCTTGGGGATCAATTGAGGGTTCCAAACATCCTTCAACCATTCCTGCATACTCTTGTTATTTATTATCAACATGTAAGGTGATTTGACCAAGAAGACACCTGTAGAATTCTTCCTGCAAATAAATTTATCGTTGCATCGAAAAAAGGAATTCTTATATTCTAAATAATCTTCTGCGGTGCCCTGGCAGTCATTCTCAAATCTGAGCGACAGTGACAACATTGAATAATATCCTTCCAAGACCTTATTGGGGTTAAGTAATCAACCACCTTAGTATTGAAACATGTAGAAGCCACCTCGTACAAGCCTCAGAATTGTTGGTCATTATTCAGGGGTAAATTAGTAACCTAGGAGTCCTCCCAAAATCTAATGGTCTGACCATCCCCAATTAGTCATTTTAGCCATGACTGGATAATACTTCTGCCCTTGACAATATTGCTCCAGATACTAGATCCTTTGGGAAAGGTGGGGCTGAAAAGATGTTCCGAGAACTTCTCATAACTGAGATACTTAACAAACTTAATCTTTCACCAATCATCCCTACGCAACACCATCAGTCAGACAGTGTTTGCAATAAGAGCTTTGTTCATATGTGTTATTTTCCTAATGCCTACCCCCCACTCCATCTTTTTTGGTTTACAAGTTGAATCCCAGCTAACAAGTTTCATCCTTTTCCTTTCCTCCATCCCGCTTCATAGGAACAATTTTTGGATACTCCCAATTTTAGAAGCCAAGTTACTATTGATTTTGAAAGTTGAGATGAAGTAGATCGAGATGCCCAGAAGGGAAGCTGCAAGAAGTTGAAGTTTTCCAACACTACTAAGGAGTTTGCCTTTCCAATCGGCCAAATTTTTCAACATTCTCTCGACAATAGATCCCCAAAAAGTTGGGGTGACCTCCTTGACTGTCAAGGGAAGACCCAAGTACAGATCGAGAAAGGTAGCATTGTTGCATCCCAAAATCGATCAAATCATTTTTTGGAGATCCTTAGCATTGAAGAAGTAATTTTTTTTTTTCATAGTTCATATAATGTCTAGAGGTCTTTGCATAGCCATTGATGGAAGAGGTTCTAAATGAGCCCACCAGGGATCAAGTCTTGTTGAGTGCAAAGCTCTGACATCATAAGGGATGAGGTTGGAATCGTGCCCTGGGCGAATTTGGCGGAATGAATACCCCTAAGTCCTTGGCTCTTAGCTGAAGAGGTTTCAACCTATAGGCTCGTACTCCTGTATCGGATAGCAAGAATTCTTCGTGGTGGCCCTCACTAGGCTGGTTGCTCACAGACTTTGTGCCTCTGTTGGGCAGCCTTGCTCGTAAGTCTGAAACTCCATAAAAAAAACTCGAATTAATTTCTTCCCACTGTTTCTCTTTTCATATCCTCTACCAATTTATAGTTATGACTACACCAATGGACATGTCTTAATGACTCTTTGTTCTTTTCTACGGTTTTAAAACTTATGTTGTATGCCTTTGGAAAGTTTATGGTAATAATGTTCAAGCTTCCTTGAGATTGCATTTGTTTGTGCACTACTTCTTGTCCAAGTTTTAAAAAAATAGGTCTCACGCTGCTCTAGTCCTTATTTGACTTTAAGGAAAGTGGAGCACAATCATCTTCTACATTCTTCCATTTTTCAATATTTTTAAATTTGTGTAATTTACTTTTTCCACGTATTTGCTTATTTTATTGTATATTATTTTTTTAGTTATTATATATCTTTTATATAAATATAATCTAAGGGCATAAACTGCACTCTTTTTTTCTTTCTTCGTAATTTCACGAGTATTAGGAGTATTGGCTCCAACATGACTAATTCATTCTTATTATTTGTCAATGAGGTCTCCACTATGACACAAATCAAAGACAATGGTGAAAGAGGAACCTTTTGGAACTTGATTCACAATTTGACGAAATATTTGTTTGTAATACATTAAAGATGGCAATTGAAATAAAATAAAAAAATGCACATCTAAAATTTATGAGAGAAGACATTGATATTTAGAATTTAGGTAAATTTAACATTACGTAGAAAATCATACACAATCACATAAAGCGTCATTTTAACACCTCAAGCAAACCTCCAATAACTTTTCAACTACAAAACTCACCTCGATTCTATGTGATGTGCCCTGAAAATGGATAATTATCATTAAATTATTGGGAAAAAAGTTGCAATTAATTTTTAATGGGTTAAATGAGTAGATTCAAAGAACTAGAGAAATGGTAGATGCCAAAAAGGAGCTATTACATATTTGTAAGGAAGAATAGAATCAAATCTATTTCAATTTCATGGTTTGTAATCATTTTTTAGGAATGAATTTTATTATGACAAGAGATTGTTTTTAGTAAAGTTGTATGAGAGATAGGTGTACAACCTTTTTTAATCTATAGTTTATATATTTGAAGTGTAATCTATTAGTGAATTAGAATATTTGTATTTCTTATATTTGGAGTTCATGAGGAGACAACATCCTTAGAAGATGAAATAATAGAAATACCAATATTTACTTTCTTATTCTTCTTTGGTGGACAGAGATAAAATTGTCCTTACTTTACTACATATAAAAGATGAGAAAACGCCTTGTTTATGCTTTTCTCATGGTGGAGGACAAGAATTGTAGCTTGCTTTCTTTTCTTTCAGATAATTTAATAGGCCATGAAGAGGGATGTATTTTTTCTATTTTCTACTTTACAACTTGCTTTTGGATCCTTTGTATATGATGAAGGTTATCCTTGCATTCAAATAGAGCTTATGTAAGAATTTATATATCTGTGCAAGTATGTAATAACAAGTAAATGATAGGAATATATACCTCTTCATTTAGTTTGAAAATTATTTTGACCATGAATATATTTTAAGAATTTATGAGCCAAAGAGTGAACATGCCTAGTTGTTCAAGCTAATATCTTATACATATCATCTATAAATATATATTAAAAGATGCAATAACATGAAACAAGATGCCAACCTCCTTGAACCCCACTTGGAGAGGGAAGATTATACAAACCAAAGTATAAATGAGGATATTATTATGCATCTTCAATTAGATACGTAGATTTGCATACATTTCTTCTAGTAATGGTGATCATATATTATTATTTTAAAAAATGCTAAACTAGCTCAGTAGATTAAAAAGAATCTCCATCAAATGGATGATCATGGATAGTACCACGAATATATGATCATCCATAGTAGTTCTTGATGAATCTCCTCATCATTAAATGAGATGATTTGAGGTCTTATAGGAGAGGAAACTCTATCAAGACTCATTTCCATAAAGTATCGAAAGGAGCAAGTGAAAATGAACCTGAATGTTGTATATCCATAGATTGTATAGTTGTATGCATATGAGCCATCTATAATTCTTCCTCAACCTCTCTCCTTCCATCTATTTTTTCTTGATAATGAATCATTTGAAAGTTGAACAAAAACTATCACATTGTTTTATCCAGAAATTATTATCAATATAGAAGTGATTATCTTTAAATCATCTTCTTGATTTAAAGATTTTTTTAGTCATACTTGGATCCTTGAATCCTTGAAAGTGTTGATGTGTAGTTGGTTTGAAGATGTCACTTCTCTATTGAGACCTTTATTGCACAAACAATATTATTTGCTAAATCACCTACCAATTGACCTCTCTTGGATTGCATAAAAATATGAAACAATAGACTGGTTTATTCTATAATAGAACTTCCACATCATCTCTTTTACATACCCATTGCACACAGAGGTGCACTTACTAGTAATATATAATCTTAACATAAAAATAATTTATAATATAATATACATATAGGACAAGGAAACTAGCAAAGAAAAACAATCCACCTCATATGTAAAACTTTATTGGAGAGGCTTACCAAAAAGGCGAGGCCATCATCATCGCTTTCCAGCTCAATAACCTTTGAATAAATGTAAAAGTTGTTACAAACTTTTAATTATTACCCAAGGAACCTTGACCGTCTATGTTTAGTCATGAACTTATCATAATGAAAAGTCAAAATGGGGTCAATTGGCAGTGGTCCACCAGTAATGAAGTTGCTTCATGAAGTTACTTGGCTGACAGGCAGCCAACCAGATGCCCAATGGACTTTGGTAATAGTCATCCTATCCCGACACTAGCATCTTAGCTGTAAGGTTTATTTCAATCCTCTTCAACAAAAGGCAAACGAAAACGTCAAATACCTTCGACTCCAAATTTCAGAACAAGGATCTCTTGTTGATAAGATCTAAGTTGATAAAGTTCATATATTGCAAACTGATGTCGCTGCCCCTGTATCACTTTCAGCTCTTTCCGCACTGCAAATTACATATGGAGATCTCAGATCTATATGAATATCTATCAGGAGCAACTTTCCAGAAATTGACATTACAATGGCATGGAGTGTAGCCTAACGCCACACTTGCAAATGGCCTAGAAATTTGATCTAATGAATGTTATTACAAATGAACAAAATGGGTAGACTGTTAATAGAAATGAACAAAATGGGTAGGCCACAAAATGGGATGGAAATTGAGTTTGCCAAAAAAAAAATAGAAGGAATTTTATCTCCATTATTATCAAAACTATTTTTTTTAGTTCCAACATTCACCCTTGTCTGCAACTTGTGTAGGAAAATATTCTGTCACAATTAATGAGCAAAGCCTGTAATGCTTGAGCATCTAGCACGCAAATGGGAAGTGGGCCAAAAACCTCGCACACCTTATAGCCAAATTAAGGGAAGTGGGCAGAGCAAAAGCTCATTGATCCCCTCGATGTGTTCTTTGTACCAATTGTGCGATCACAGTATGCAATTTGAGATTCACTGCAAAATATGCCCTTTTTAGAGCATGGACCAAACACCTCGCACACCTTAGCCAAATTGAGGAAGTGAGCAGAACAAAAGCTCATTGATCCCCTATTATTATCAAAACTTTTTAGTTCCAACATTCACCATTGTCTGCAACTTGTGCAGGAAACTATACTGTAACAATTAATGAACAAAGCCTGTTGCGCTTGAGCATTTAGCAGGTAAATGGGAAGTGGGCCAAACACCTCTCACACCTTGACCAAATTAAGGGAGTTGGCAGAGCAAAGATCATTGATCCCCTACAATTTGTTCTTGTACCAATTGTGTGATCACAGCATGCAATTTGAGATTCACTACAAAATTATGCTCTTTTTAGAGCATGGACCAAACACCTCACACACCTCAGCCAAATTGAGGGAAGTGAGCAAAGCAAAAGCTCATTGATCCTCTATTATTATCAAAAAAAATTAGTTCCAACATTCGCCATTGTCTGCAACTTGTGCAGGAAGCTATACTGTGACAATTAATGAACAAAGCCTGTAGTGCTTGCGCATCTAGCAGGAAAATAGGAAGTGGACCAAACACCTCACACACCTTGGCCAAATTAAGGTAAGTGAGCAGAGCAAAAGCTCATTGATCCCCTACGATTTGTTCTTGTGCCGATTGTGTCATCGCGGCATGCAATTTGACATTCACTTTAAAATATGCCATTTTTAGAGCATGGACCAAACGCCTCCCACACCTTCAGCCAAATTGAGGGAAGTGGGCAGAGCAAAAGCCCATTGATCCCCTAATGTGTTCTTGTACCAATTGTAGCATCACAGCAAGCAATTTGAGATTCACTAGAAAATATACTACTTTTTTAGCAATCCCCAGAAACATTCAACGTTACAAATTTATGGGGCTAAAAATAGGGAAAATGTGTGCCCAAATATTAAGTAAAACAAGCATAGATGTAGCAACCTTGGTCATTTCATAAATATCATGACGTATTAGCAAAGCACGAGAAAGTAATATCAAAGACATCCTTGGAACACTAATATGAATTGTATGAAAGAAGCCTGCTAACAAATTTGCATGTCAGTTCCATATTATAATCTCGAGAAAATAACATAGTAGTCAAGCTCATTTCTTCCATATTTTGATACTGTTATAAATTGTATTTTGTTATGAATGCATTTATCACTTGAAGAATTAAAATCTGGTGCTGGCATTGTTTCTCGACCAAAAAAACGATAACAGAAGAAATCAAAATCACACCAAGCATGAAAGAACTGCTGCCACCACTTGTTAATTTTAATTTTTTATGAAACCACAAGAAGTCTGAACCCACAGTTCTCACACCAGCATTATAAAACAAAGAAGGCTATAAGCCTTCAAAATGGCATGTAGAACCTACATGGTATTTTTCATATACAATTCAAATAATGATTCATAAATACGGTCAAGGGAGAGGGTACAATAAGGCATGCGAACCTCAAAGCACATGCAAAAACAAAAAGAGATTCAAGGAGAAGCCCTGAAAGTAAGACCTTCCAGACAGCTTTTGCCCTAACTACCGGTTATTGCTGATCTTCATCCAAAAAACTTTCAATGCCTCCAAAGCAACCAAAATTGAAGAGCTGATTAGATGAGGTCCAATCATCCATGCCATGAGCAGTATGTTACTTTTGTTGCAAATGTGAATAGTTAACTGTACAATGCTGCCAAAATGCAGAGAGGGGCCATTGGCTGTCCTGAACCATAGAAATTGGCATTAGCTACTTCACCACGCTCAAACATGGAAATCTAAGAAATTGATGTTCTGGGTTGCAGCAACTGGCCAGTTTTAACTTAGCACTAATTTTCATGTTGCTTAAAACTTATTAGTCAATCTACAAAGCAAGACTTGATTTTTATAGCATACCAGGTAAGGCAAGCATCAAGAATAACAAGACCCTTGAACATAAATAAGCAGCCATCTATCTCCGCGTTGGTTGCTTCATAGCTCTGTAATCCCAGCCTCCTTCAGGCTCCTTTCTCTTCAAAGATTCGACTGGTTCTGGTTGGCGTAAGGCTCTGAAATGCTGCTCATCAATGGAAAAGGGATGCCCAAAAACAGGCGTCTGCCTCAATGTAACCCTCTCATCTCTGGCATTTATATCTGTGAGCTCTGTTGCATCAGTTCTATATATATCCCAAGCTCCTTCAGGCTCCTTCCTCTTCTGAGAGTCAGATGGGTCTACTGACTGCCGTAGAACTCTGATTTTCTGCTCGAAAGGAAATGTACTAGGGAAAACAGGTGCCTGCCGCACGGCACTTCTATCTTCTCTAACATCTGCATCAGTATGCTCTGGCCCTGAATTCAAATCAAAACTAGGGCCTGCATTCAAATCTAAGCTTGGTCTAGGCCAGAACCCATTGCTGCTCACTGCAGCTCCAATTTCAGAAAATCCTGGCAAATAAGATCTGGAAGGTGATGCATGGATTGCACCGGACGTCAGAAATGGAGGAGCCATTGGAGCATATGAAGCAGAACCTGATGAATCCAAGAAAGAAGCTGGAGCTGAAAAGGGTGCAGAAGGAAATCCGAGGTTATATTGAAGAGTAGATGATGGTGGAATTGAGTAAGGAAGGGCTGAGGCAGTCGACGAGGGAGACTCAGCCGATGGCCTGTACATCTCAGGGTGGAACGGTGGAATGCTCTGACCTTGTCCTACATTGAAAAAAGTAGGTGGCATGGATGCTGAAAAAGGAGCGTCTTGCCTTACTTGTTGTAGAGCCGGTATAAGAGGCGAAGTATATGTGCTGCCAAGTTGATTCCAAGGTGGATGTAAACTGACCATTTCACTGACCATTTTGAAACCGGTAAAAGGCGGATTTCCATAGCCAGGATTCCATGAATTCCTGCGTTGATCAGCAACATCAGCTGTGGCTGTATCATCCATACCTAGCCCAGCATTCAAGTCGAAGTCATGTTTAATGGTCTTGCTTATTTTAGCTGAACTATGCCCGTCAGTATTTACTAATTCCGAGGCCAAAACTGCTCCATTTTCTTCACTCTCATCAAGGCGGTTGAGATCAAGATCAAGCCTTGAACTTGATGAATTCTGTGTTGTCTGGTTAGGTTTGCTAGCCTCGTCTATCGGCTCTTCCTCTGCAATATTGAGATCAAAATCAAACAAAGGCCGAGCTAGTTTGGAAACTGATGCTGATGGTACATGAGCCGTGGTGCTTTCAGTTGCATTTTGGCAGCTCTCTTGGATCTTTCGGGGCTCAGCTGGGCGAAAAGCACTTGTTGCAGCAGAACCTTTCCAGCCTAGCTCACCTTTTCCCTGAAGCACACTAGGAGGTGGAATAATGCCACTCAAGCTAGAAGAATAGACAGGATGAAAAGGAACTGGTGTTATAGGAATAGAAGCAATGGGGTAAGAAACTGCAGCGATTGTCTCATGTGGACTCTCCTCTAGATGAATTCCTTCGTTCAAGTCAAAGCGAAGCTTTCCCGGTGCTTCCAAATAAGAAGATAATTCAGCCTTCACAGTTTCTTTTGGTTCAACAGCAGCGAAGAAAGATGAATTTTGCATCTGAACAGTATGCATCGTCTTTTTAGATTCATTGGATGAACTTGATTCTCGTAATCTCTCATCCAAATCTTCAGTGCCTAAATTTTTAATTGGTCTGCCCTCAAATGACGGATGGGTACAAGTCTGTTCTGCTTCTTTGTCCTCGGAACAATTCATCTTTTCCTCTTTCACTCCCATGTAGCTTTTTTTATCACCAGCATCATCTTTGTCATCATTCTTCTGATCTATGGATTCCCATGTATGTCTTTCAGAGACTGGATTGTCTATTGATGGCACAGCCTTCTTCTGCCCCAAGTTTGTTGCCATCTTATCATCACTCTCAAGAGAGACTTTCACGTAGTTTTCCATTTCTTCCTTCACTTCCACCTGCATTGTTGCTTCCTTTGCCACCTGCATTGCTACTTCAATTGCATCTTCGCCAGGGATCTCATATGCAGACTCCTTTGGAATGCTGTTAGCACCAATTTTCTTTTCACCCAGTTCTTCTCCTGATTTTCCATAAATTTTAAGACCAGCAGAAGAAGCATCAACCAAGGAAGCAATACCGCTCTTGGCATGCAACGGTGTTTCCTTCTCCTCAACCCCATTGCCCTCGGGAGCACTGAAATCTTTTGCCATGTGTAGTGTAACTTCATTTTCATTGCTTCTACCATCGCCTAATGATCTGCCTGACGGAGATCTAGGTCTCGTTTCACTAGGCAAGCAACAAGTTCCATCGGATTTCCCTCCAGAGGACTTCGTCTCAGAGGAGTTTCCTTCACTTGTTTTCACATTTTCGTCTGAGTGCCCAAAATCAGTATCATGTGCTCCTGCAGAAATTCCCAAGTTTGGGGTGCCTTCAACAGAGCCTGGTTTGAGATAATCACAATTCCCCTGAGCATCTTTTACATCAGGCTCTGGAGCTACTTCAATTCTCCCAGAGTTTTCAGTGATACCACTCATAGGTGAATTTTCTGAATCAGTCAAGCAAGCTGTCCTTGCGCCCTGATGCTGATTTTCAGAATCTTTTGCATTCCTTTGTTCCTCAAATGCTGTTAAAGCAGCATTTGCCTCAATCCTCAGGTTTTCATCCGCAGCAATAGAGGCTAGGAGACTAATCCCCGCATTAACATCCTCAGTCCCACATCCATTTGATCTCGAACTATTATTCTTCGAAGGCTCATGAATCATTTCATTTGCTTGCTGGCCTTCTTGAAATTGGTGGCTTTTCTTATAATCAAGCGTGCAGCATTCGGTGGAACTAAATGACATGTAAGATTCAGATGAGTGACAATCCATTTCATTTCTTCTTTTGGGCACATCTGCGTGCTTTTCAACATCGTCATGTCTGGAAGATGAAGTTTTCGTATTGGGATTCTCTATGGGAGTATTCTGCAACCTACTCTTTCTGTCTTTCAATTCCAGAGTCCTTTCTGCAGCGTTTGAAGATGAGTCTTTGCTAGAGGGTACTGCCGCATCTGCAAATGAACTGCTAAGAGAACTTCTAGCATTATTGGGAATCCTCAAAATAAGTCTTTGATTGTTCCCACCTGCTTCAACCTTTATGGACTCATTTAATATTTTTTCAGGGGCAGGTAAAACAGTTTTTTTGTCTATGCCTGCACTGGCGCTTCTGGAAAGTGGCTTCCCTAACCCAGCTTCCTTAGACCCAGCATTTGCTCCTTTACTAGTTATATGGGACCTTGAATTTCCTCCCTTTGTGTTTCCAGCATTACTGACGGAACCCTTTGAATCTTCTTTCCAGTTGGTTGCTGCATTTTTCATAGGTGCAGTTGACCACAAAACACCATTATTTAATGGCTGACTGGAATTGCTGCTCCTCTCGTCAGGAACAGATACACCATCAGCTTCTCCAGCTGGGCTGTTGCTTAATTGTATCCTAGAAGGACTCTCTTTGTTTGAGGCTCCTCCGCTGATGGAAAGAGCTGTCCCACCCTTTTTCAAATACATCGCAGCCTCTCCCATGCTCGAACTGTTGGTAGTAGTGGTATTTTTCACAACGTTACCAAAAGCTCCGGAGCTTCTCAAATTTGCATCCAAACACCCTCCGTTCTTTATGGCACTAGCTGAATCCTTGGACATTATTGGCTTGTAGGGGCGACAAACGTCCTGCTTGGATCCAGTCTTAGATTCTTCTGATTGCTTCATTTCTGCGTTTACTCTTCTCTTCCAAGCGTCCACCAATTTTTTGGCCTTCCTGTGTATCTTTGAGTCTGTGTGACTTCTTAAATTCTTCACCGATTTACCAGCATTGGAGGTTTTCAACGCATCCAAATCCACAGGCAGCTTCTCTAAAGCCTGAAGCAAGGTCAAAATCAGATCATCTACGGTCCTATCGCTTTCTTCTGAGATTCCACCGTCTCCAAGTTTTCCCTTGTGGGCATCTTGGAGCCATTCATTCAGTAAAGATAACCCACCCAGGTCGACAAATTTCTTTAAACAGTCATCCCTAACCGTAGAACTAATCACAGCTGCAAGAGAGGTTCTCCTCAGTGCAACATCTTTCAACTTCCTGGAGCTTTTATTCAGATCTTGTTGCATAAGCAAGTACAACCCATCAACTGCAGAAAAGTTGACAAGACCCCCATCCTTGTCAACAAGGCTACCGATCTCTGGAGGCTCTGCTGAACGCTTTTTTTTGGATGAATCAACACTCTTGTCACTCCTGTCTCTTTTCTTGGTTCTCCCAGACGCAGAATATGCAGGACTTGGAGGATGTTCTGGGTTGGACTTCGACCTGCTTAAAGGGCTTGCTGAGCGCCCTCCAGTTTGCACAGATGACTGCATTTCAGGTTCTCTTCCTTTGCTTCACCGAGTACAAATTTGATAATTCTAGATCCCAGTATCTGATACAAGAAAAACGCAAAAACTTATTAGCAGAATCAATAAACTATACTTCCGGAAAAACCCATAAAAATAAAAGTGAGATGGATTACTAGATTATCTTTCACACATAAAGCAGAGAGATTAAAAAAATCATGGCCTTGGGCTTAAGAAATTTTGAAAAACAGAGTTATCAAACAAGAGATCAAGAGAAAGCAATGGCCTTGGTCTAAAGAAATCTCACCATACAGAGCTACCAAACAGATCAGGGTATAAAGAAGTTTTGCCATACAGAACTACCAAACAGATCAAGAGAAAATCAATACCTTGGACGAATAAACGCTAACGAATAGGATCAACGAAATCTATTAGACTTATTTTATGTGCTTTTATCAGCAAATGAAAACGAATGTCAAGTCTATCATGCGAAGCAAGTTCAATCTATAGTCAAACTATGTGCCAAAACTAGGGAAATCCACATGTCCACATAACCATCCTGTAGAAAAGGGAAAGATTCAAGGCCAAGACCAGAAAAAAAATGGAACAAACCAAATCAATCAACATATGATTTTAATTAATCTGCAACGAAGGCAAAGTTAGAGTGCACACCGCGGTGTTTTAATCATATAATCACAAAAAATCTGATCTTTGCCAACGGCTGTGATTTCTGCTTGCAATGGTAAGATTCAATAAAAACAGAGAAAGCACCATAGATAGTCCTTACTGCCAGAGATCCACGAGTTTCATAGATGTGAAAAACAGATAAGAACTCCAAACAATAAGAGTTAGCCAAAATTCTGGACAAAAATTGATTGAGATTAGCGCTCAGCGAAAACAACAAAAGGGTCAGGCCACCACCAGATTTGTAGTCCGAGAATCTTCAGTAAACAAACAATCAGAGACAAAACGATTACAGGTTTGATTTGCTGCAAAAGGGTAAATTGCAAACGCACAGGTAATTCTTCCAAAACACTTCTGACTTGTAACCGTGACTTTTTTGCATACACTGACATGTTAAGATTTTACGGCAGGCTTTCAAAATAAGGACCTATTCCAACCTAATCTCTAAAGCTCGGATCTGTGGCACTTGTTTCACAGATTTGCAAAAGCCCGTGATAAACACAAAAAGTCGGATCATAGTGATACGAATCAGGCCACATATTTAACCCAGTCAAGGCGCATAATAAAGAGGGGCAGCTGAATAAAGGGGGGCAGCTGAAGATCCTCTGCTGCTCTGCCAAAACAGCTACGCCGATCATATTGGTAAACAGACCAGGGCAAAGGGGGCTTGGCATCGAGCGATTCTGCAACACAAACAAGATATCAGCCCTAAAAAGATCTCGAAGGTGTTTGACTTCAAAACCATAAAAACCGTCATAGGCATGGGAAATGAAAATTGATCCCCAAAAAACAACGATTAAACGCACCCACAGGGCAAATGAACTGAGGACACCACTGAAAACACCTACTCAGAAAAACCCATTAAGGAAATCACTCAGAACGCCATCCAACGGCCATGTCCAATGAAACCCACGAAGAGATCAAACATGGAAACCGCTCAAAACACCAAAGAACGGCCATGATTAGGCAAACCCACAAAATCAATCATGTAAATCACTCAAAACACAAAAAAACAGCCACGTTCAACGAAACGCAAAGGCAATCACCAAGAACAGCAGAGAAAACCTAGATCACAGGCACCCACAAACCAAAGTCGTATTGAAAATCCAAACAAATGCATTTGCCGATCGATCGTAGCCCAAAAGCTTACAAAACCACAGAAAACCAAAAAAATGAAAAACCAATCCGACCCGTAAAAACCATTTTTCATTTTTCATTTCTGAAAGGAATCAAGTTATCACCATGCTATAAGCCTTGACTCCGAATGCTGCTACTCCAGAAATCTGCCTCTGTGCTGTTCCAAAAACACCCTCTGATCTAAAACTCATCCCTCATAAGCCTCTCAGACATCCCAAACCCAGAAAAAGGGAGAAAAGTTTGCCTTGCTCCTTCAAAAGGGAACGGGATCCCTTCCTCTCAAATCTCAATGACCCCAAATTCGCAATTTTATTCTTCTGAGTCTCTGACTAATGCATTTGGCCTTTTTCCCTACTTCCAACCACTACACAACCCCAACGAAGAATCTCATGCCTTGATCATCAATTGTCCAGCCATAATGCGATGCACTCACCCAACAAACAAAAACAAAAGACCAGGAAAAGAAAAATTCTCTCCTTTCCCTTCCTCCTCTTTTTGAGGGACCCGGATTTCGATTGACCTCCTTAAAGTTGTCACCATTTTATTATTTCCCCCAGTCAATTTCAGTCCTTTTCCTACACTAGCCATTCATGCATCATCATCTGCAGCTCCCTATCCGGCCTCCCAGCTTAACCGGTGCGCAGGTTAGACCTATTGCAGTTTGAAAATCCGTCAGTCAATGTTATAACTAGTAAACAGGATTTTTGTGTCTGCGTGGACCAGATTGTGCTCTGCGGGCCCGCAGGAATATGCTCCGGCATATTCGCGGTTGTCCTCGTGCATATGTGCCTATTGCCTTGTTAAAAATCAAACCGCCCACTCAAACATGATAATAATGATCCCACATTCATAGGAAGAACTGGTAAATAAAACCCTTGATGTCCGGGCTTCGGTGACCGCTTTCGCCTGTTGAACGAAGACTATAAATACTTTGAACGTGCTGAGCCTGCATTTAGTTTTGGATGGGAACATTTGTCAATGAAAGTATTACCAAACTAACACATTTAGAAGGACCGTTCTAATAGTTGTGATAAGAGGAGTGATTTAATATTCACATTTTTTATTTAGTCTTTATTTCTTTTTTACAATATTGTACTAATAGTTGTTACTTTTATGATGACTACCCTTGTAAAAAATAACTAATAATGTGATGCCACATCACTTGTACAAGTATCCTTGTCCCTTTTGTACTATCATTAGTTTCACTTTTTTTTGGTGTAAAACATGTTAATGTGGCATCATATTTGATGATGTGGCTTTGAAACCTTAGTTATAAGTAGGGGACTTGCCAAGTAAACCACTCTAAAAAATTGGGAGTGATTTGAAATTTTCAAGTAAGATTTTGAGAAGCACAAAGTTAAGGTACTAGGTCTTCTCCCCTATATAATGGCCAAGTTTGTAAATTTGATCGAATGTTTTAACATTATCTTAAAGCATTATGTTGTATTAAGTTTAGTTTTTTTTTAAAGTTGTTATTATTTTTATCTATAGGGGAAGCGTACTAGTGATCATTTAGCTAATTTCAAACATATATATATGATAAATGGTATATGGGTTTTGATGATTTTTTCCATAGATCCTAAACGGTATGTTAGATGTCAACAGTTTTTTTTTATTTTTCTTTGTATGCGATTTAGCTATATTTTGGCTTCCGAATATTAATTAAAAATGAATGTTGTAGGATATGTCATGCGTGCAAGGGTCAAAAAGTGGTCATTTCAAAGTGTCATTTGACAGATATTCACTATTGCCCCATCACCCATTTGCTTTGACAACCAAAATATTTGCACAATTCATCCAATACTTTTTCTCAAAGGCCCCAATAATTGTGTGTTATTGATACCAATAAACTTGCACAATTGATCTAATTACTAACTTTTTTTCCAAAAAATGGGTGTGTATTGGCTCATAGATTATTTTCTAATGGGCTTTTAATCTGCAAAATGTAGTGTGTGATAATTGGAACATGAGTGGTAATTGGTGCTCTTCCCCTAGTTTGATTTTTTATTTATTATATTTTTTTATTTGGTCTATATTTCTGTACACCCAATCTTTATGTCAAATGTCATGCTTTCATTATAAATCAATCCAACAACAGGTAGAAGCAATCTCATGCAACACACTGTTTATGGGACCACATAATGCAACGTCCCATACTGTATAAACATAAAATATACTTACAAAGTACATTATGGGTGGTTGTGTGCTAGGTAGAAAGTACATTATGGGTGGGTGTGTGCTAGGTAGAAACAAATCTCATACAATATGAATTTGTCTTTAATTTAGATTTTTATTTATTTTTAATTGTTGACTCCTCCCTTTCATACTAATCACTAGTAATCAACTTGATACAAATTAAGAATCAATCAATCAATCAAATGAACTTAGATCGCTACAAAGAACATCATAGTAGTATTTTACTTTGGAACACTAAAAGGAATTAATATATACATCAAATCATTTAGGATATAATATACCAGAGTTTGTTGTCTTCAAATTGTTTTTTTTTTGTTTTTGTTTTTGTTCATTTTTATCTATAATTTGATTTTGTATTTATTTTATCACGTATTTTATTTAATTTTTATATGTATTTTATTATTTGTTTGTTTTAAAATATTATGTTTTCCATCGTAAATCAATCTAACAAAAAGTAAAATTAATTATTGGGAATTCACCAAGTTGTATTTGCATTATTAGATCTTTTGGAACAAGACTCTACTCCCTCCAATGCTCAACCTAGTCCATCTGCAGCCCCTTCACAACTTGCCTCAACTTCTACTCGACCTATTCCTGATCTCAACTTAAAATTAGGATCTAGTGAAGCTGCAACATTTTTATGCAGGACTGATTTTCTTGGCAGTTTTGCAGGACTTTTCTTGAGTTTTTTTTTGTTTTGCAGATGTTCCAAGCAGGTTATAAGGATCAATGTGCTGGTATAAAGACTTGAAGAAGAAGAAATATTTTTTGGGGAATTCTCTTCTTTTTGCAATATTGCATATCTTGTATGCATACATTTTTTAAAAATAGCACAATGAATAGCTGTAAAAATGCCTATGGGTTTTTTTGTATAATGCCTAAGGGCCTATTGTAATAGTTAGGTTTAGGATTGCTTAGTTTAGAAGGATCATCAGCTATCAATTGTATCTAGCTACGACTAAGGGGGGTTATTTTAGTTTTTTTAGTTACTTAAACTTCATACTCTTATTATGTATTATTGAGCAAGGATCAGAGTTTTCCTTTCTGGTTCTTTTCTCCGGGAGCTCTTTGAACCAGTTTATAATAATAAAATAATATATTAAGTGGCATTGCCACCTTTCTTAAAAAAAAAATTATTGGGATAAAGTGTTGCACACCTTGCATAATATTTATAGTGTATTATATATGAGATGCATCCTGAGGAACTTAGATGGGCATACCTCAATACGAGTTAACATTTTTAGATTACTTTATGTGTTGTATTACAACATTGGAATAATTATTTAATATTGGGGAGATATATTTAATAAAGTGAAAAATTAGTACCAAATATTAAATGAGGGGTCAATGGTATTATATTCACATGGTTTTATGGTACATGATTTTACTTTATAATTTGGTTGTATTTGTGTGAGATTATGTCTATATAAGCAAGCACATATTTAGTGGTTAAGGTTGGCTGGTTGAGTGGGTTGTCATTATTGAATCTTTCTGAGGAGTGCATATGTGAAGCATGATAGATGAGATGTGTAGATTCATGCTTGGACACATGAAGGATGCATGTGAGAGGCTTGATGTTTTAGAAGTGTTTATTGTAACTCTATAAATGTTTTATATTTCTTTATTACTAAATAATATGAGAGAATGTGGATGCGATGCAAGAACATCCCGAGTCAATTAATAATCAGAATCAACCAAAAATATTTTCTCATTTGTTTGCTTCAATTTAGGCAAGCTTTGGAACAAAGTATGGTCATCCATCAACGAGGAATTTTCCAGAAGATGTAATTGTCACTATCACAGATGATATGTATGCAAATCAAAACACCAATTAGCCCTATCTAGTGAGTTTTTCAAGATTTTCTCTCCAAACTTCCACACAACCCCTAAAACCAATTTAGAATTCAGATACCCTTTTGGGAAACCCAAAATATTTCTAAGTTCTAGGGTTCCCAATCTGTCCGTACACCTCTGTCCTGAAATGTAGGGCTATTAGGCCTATTTTGGCTCCTCACTAGCTCTCTACCGACTTCTATGCAAAACTCAATCCATATGGAATGGTTGGGCTCTGAGCTCGACAATAGGGACCTATGAGACCCTAAAAACACTGAGACCACACTTGGTTTAGTTCTCCCATTCACACCCTTGTCTCTACCTATAGCCTTTTATCTGTCACTCAGCTAGTCGGGATGTCCTAACTCGCCTAGGACATGACTTTATAAATAGAAAAATGTTTCACCTGACCTCCTACTTGCATATATACACTGTACAGAGGCTCCCCTAAGACATTCATTCAAAATTTTGTGTTTCCCACAGTTTATTTCATTGGGGAGCCATAAAACCAAAAATACCCTGATTTACACCAGCAAACTACCTAGTTTGAAGATATTTTCCTACAGCTAACAAATCAACTCAAAATTACTAACACTATGAATGAAAAGATCTTAGAACTGTCCCTAATACATTAATCCATAGTTGGATATTATGTTTCAATCCATTAAAACACCATAAACTTGCAAAGTAGTCGACTATGCACTATTTTTCAGAACACACTTGCTTGCTTGCTCTCTAAAAATTGCATACATTCTCTCTACCTCGGGAAATGAGCCATAGAGTGTCTATAGCTACCTTATCCTCCATTTTAGTTCATGATCATTCATTTTCCACTCCTATAAAAGAGGAGATCCAATGTTGTTGAGTTGCATGCAACATTTGCAAAAAGTTGCAAATGTTGTCATGACAACTTTTGGCATCTTTTGCATTTATGATGCAAAATACAAACTAGGGCCTCTAACCCATTTAGCTCGATGAAATAACCTCATTAATGACTCGTGAAGCATCTTTTACACCCAACATGGGTCTAGGACACAATTAGAACCCATTTCCTAACTTTAGACCAAACTAGGACTAAACTACTAAAAGCAACTAACAAAGACTAATAGTGAACTTAGCACTAACACTAATTCACCTAGTCACACACACAACATTACCTTCTAAGGCCTTAAGAAAACACACCCACTAACTTGGCTAAGTTCAGTTACAAGCCAAAACATTAGGGCTTTGAGGATTGCCTAGGTGCTCCTGCACCATCCTCCCCTAAACAAAAGACTTCAATCCATCCATGGATTGAGTAAGTTGAGATAAACACCCAACTTCTTAAACTTAGTTTCCTTGATCCATACTACATCTGCATCAGGCTATCCTTTCCATTTTACCAAGTGTTCTCTATACTCCTTTCTGGTCTTCTTGTAAACTCTAGAATCTAGAATTTTCTCTGCTTGTTTGATTGGTGCAGATGGCAAATGTAGTTCTTCAACCTATTGTATTACTTCTTTAAAAATTTGATCTGCATCAGGTATTGGGCCTTTGTACAGTACTAATTTTGCAACATTAAACACTGGAGATGAACCCAAATCCTCTGGAAGTTCCACCTTATAGGCATTGGCTCCATACTTGGCTAGTATGACACATGGACCAATTCTTCTCGTCTGAATTTTATGAGGTGTTCCTTTCTGAAGTCTTTCCTTGTTGAGGTGAACCATTACTAGATCTCCAACCTTGAATTGGATATCTCTTCTTCTTTCATCCACTTTAGTCTTGATCTTCTCTGTATTGTCAATGAGTGTCTTCCTAACTGTCTCATGAACTTCTTGCATTAAATGGGAAAAATCATCAGCATAACCACTCCCTTTTACTATTTCAAAAGGACTTTTGCATGTAGTCTTATTCACTGTATCATTATAAGCATACTTTGCTTGTCCAATGAGTTGGTCCCAAACTTGACCATACTCTTTTGTTAAACACCTTAGGAGATTTCCAAGACTCCTATTTACTACCTCTATCTGACCATCGGAATGAGGATGGTAGGCAGATCCAAAAGACAAATTAGTTCCAAGCTTTTGCCACAAAGTCTTCCAAAAATGGCTCATGAATTTGGTGTCTCTGTCAGACACTATACTCAGTGGTAAACCATGAATTCTAACAACCTCCTTGAAGAATAAAGATGCTATGTGACTGGCATCATTAGTTGTCTTGCAGGGTACAAAGTGTGTCATTTTACTAAATCTATCTACAATCACATAGACATTGTCCATTCCTTGTCTTGTCTTGGGAAAACCTACTACAAAATCCATGCTTAGACATTCCCATGGTCTGGTTGGAATGGGAAAAGGTTGATATAGGCCTGCATTTGTAGATGTTCCTTTGGCCTTCCAACAAATAACACAACCTTCTACATATCTCTTCACATCCAAATTCATCTTGGGCCAACAATAGAATCTTTGGACTAACTCTTGAGTTTTGTTAACCCCAAAATGGCCACTAAGTGCACCATTGTGTTTCTCTTGTATAAGATTCTCTCTAATAGACCCCCTAGGGACACATAACTGACTCCCTCTAAACAATAGACCAGGCTACAAAGTGTACTCAGAGTATTGACTATGAAAGTGGTTTTTATACTCTTTACATACCTTTTAGATGTCTACAAAGTCCTCATCTTCACCATACAGGTCCTTGAAGTTGTCAATTCCCATACTCTGCAGTTGAATTTCTTGAATGGTCAATGCTCTTCTGCTCAAAGCATCTGCAACTTTGTTCTGCAATCCCTTCTTGTGTTTGATGTTGAATGTGTATGCTTGCAGGTATTCAACCCACTTCATATGCTTATGACTCAATTTGTCTTGTAATTTCAAGAAGCTCAAGGCTTGATTGTCTAAATAGACTATGAACTCCTTAGGAAGCAAGTAATGCCTCCATTTTCTCAGTTATTGGACCAAAGCATACATCTCTAGGTCATAAGAAGAATACTTCTTCTTAGCTTCACTCAACTTCTCCAAATGGAAAGACACTGATCTTCCCTCCTGACTTAAGACAGCTCCAATTGCCACATTGTTGGCATCACACTCCACTGTAAATAACTTTTCAAAGCTTGGTAAAACCAAAATTGGTTGTGTTGCAATCTTCTTCTTCAGTAGCTCAAAACCATGATTAGCTTGTTCATTCCAAACAAACTTAGTCTTCATGTCTCCTTTAATAGTGTCCAACATAGGAGCACATATTGCACTAAATTTCTTAATAAACTTTCTATAGTATTGTGCAAGGCCATGAAAATTTCTTATCTCAGTGCTTGTTCTTGGAGTAGGCTAGTTGATGATGGCCTCCACTTTGCTAGGATCCATCTTTAAGTTACCCTGTGATAGCACAAAACCAAGATACACCAAATCTATCTTGATGAATTCACACTTTTCTAAGTTGACCATCAATTTCTCCTGCTGCAGCTTCTTAAAAACCAATTCCAAGTGTTTGAGGTGTTCTTCTCTTGTCTTACTATAGATGAGTATGTCATCTAAGTAGACCACTATAGACTTTCCATTGTACTCTTTAAGTACCTCATTCATCAACCTGATGAATGTTGATGGGGCATTTGACAACCCAAATGACATGACAAGCCACTCATACAATCCTTATGTAGTCGTGAAGGTTGTTTTCCACTCATCCCCTTCATTTACTCTAATTTAATGGTAGCCACTCTTTAGGTCTATCTTTGTAAAGTACCTTGCTCCTCCTAGACAGTCCATTAGGTCTTCTATCCTAGGGATAAGGAACCTATACCTAATGGTGATCCTATTGATTGCTCTAGAGTCTGTACATAACCTCCAAGTTCCTCCCTTTTTAGGTGCTAGGATTGTGGGTATGACACAAGGGATAATTCTCTTTCTTATAAGGCCTTGTTCTAAAAGCTCTTGGATTTGTCTAGCAATCTCTTCATTTTGTTGGGGAGTCATTTTATAGGCTGCCTTATTGGGTAGGGTAGCTCCTGGTATTAGGTCTATCTGATGGCTTACATACCTCTTAGGGGGTAGGGTTGATGGTTGTCCATCTCTCACTATTCCCTCATACTTCACTAGCATCTCTTGGACTTCATTTGGCAGCTCTGTCCTCTTCTCTATTTTGTCTGCAACTTCCTTTGGCTTCAACACCAGTGCAAAGCCAACTCCTCCTCCTTCTTCTAAGGTCTCTAAGAACTCTTTTTCACTCACCATGAGAACATTGGGACCAGTAAACTTCAATTCTATATCCTCCAACAGTGACTCGATTTTATATGTCACACTGTCTTTCTTCAGGGAGTATGAATTTCTCACTCCATCATGCATGGACCTCCTATCAAATTTCCATGGTCTACCTAGGAGCAAGTGACATGTGTCTATAGGTAAGACATCACATAAAACTTTATCCTTATATCTCCCAATGGAAAATTCTACCCAAGATTTCTCCTTAACTAGGACATGTCCTTTGTTTAGCCAAGTGACCTTATAGGGACTGGTGTGGGGTATCCTTGTCATTTTCAACTTACTGACTGCCTCCTCTGGCACTATATTGTTAGTTGACCCTGAGTCTATGATGACTCTACATACCTTGCCCATCATTTTACACTTGACTTTGAATAATGATCTCCTTTGACTAAGTTCTTCCTTCACTGGCTCTTTGATTAGAGTTCTTCTCATCATGAGATTCTCTCCCTCCTCTGATTCTAATGGCACTTCAGGGTTCTTGTTTCCACTTGTCTCTTCATGAACATAGTTCACTCTTTTGTCACCTCCTTGAGAGGTACTTCCCTTCTCTAGACACATGTATGCTGGATGTCCTAATTGATTACAGTGATATCACTTCATATTGGAAAAATAGTTGCCTCTCCCTTGACTACTGCGTCTTCCTCTATTGTTAGAGTTTATTCCTCTACTTGAACTCCCTCTATTGAATTTTCCTTCATGTTGTTCAGAGAGTTTAGTCTCTGCTTGACTTTTAGATTCAAAGTTTCTTCCTCCATAACCACTTCTTTGTCCTCTAGTATCTCTTCCTCTACCCCTTCCTCTTGAAGTATTGGAGTCTTGTGTCTTCTTCAACTTGTCTTCCACCTTGATAGCAATTTGCTGGGATTTCTGAATTGTGTCTGGAGTCAAAAGACTCATCTCATCTTGAATGGTCCATTTAAGTCCATTAAGATATCTTGCTACTTTCACTTTCTCATCCTCTACTACTCTTGACCTCGTACAAAGTATCTAAAATTCTTTACTGTATGAGTTGACATCTAGGTCCTTCTGCCTTAGACCTTGTCTTCTCTTGTGTAAATGGATTTTGTAATCCTTAGGGATGTAAGCATCTCTGAATCTTTCTACCATAGCCTTACATGAAGCAATGGGCCTTTTCCCTTCCTTTTCTCTCTCGTCTTGGATGAATTTCCACCAAGTGAGAGCAGACCCTCTCAGTCTTTCTTTAGCAACTTTCACCTTTTGAGCCTCTGTGATTCCATCACACTGAAAATGGTTCTCTTGTCCCTCTATCCAATCAAGGACTACCTTTGGTTCCATTTTTCCATTGAAAATGGGAACTCCTTCCAATGCTTTGCCACTCATAGCCTTTAGAGCTTTCAGGAATGGTTCTTTATTTAGGACAGGGTTAGCTTCAGGGACTTCATCTTCAATGGCAATTTCTTTACCTTTCCCCTCCATTTTTCCTTCACTTCATCTGCTTCACATCAACTTCATCCACTTTTTGCTCCAATTGAGCCAACCTATCTCAGAATAATTTATTCTCCTCTTCTTGTTCATCTAATTCCTTTGCTAATTCAACATTAGTCACCACTGTTGACTCTCCATTCCTCTGGTTGTAACATTAACCATAAGCCTGATCAAAAGAGGCTCTGATACCGCTCTGATAGAAGTAACCCCAAGGTGTGCTTCATAATTCACTAGACAAGACCTTACTTGTCCTAATCCACTTTAGGATCCTAATTCCACTCTAGTACCTTACAAGTCTATAGACTCTAAGCCTATGACTACTCCTAACTCTTCCCCAAGAGTCACAACAACTGTGGTTCACCTTGAAGGACATCCATCACTAGTTTTGTCTCCATGCTTTCATTGGATTTGAAGAATCCCAAAGCTAAACTCTTCATACCAACACCTCCCATGCTACAAGGGTTTTGTACACACTTAGAATGTTCATTCTACATATATTCAAATCAAATATCATAAGTCTTCAACCCTGAGTTAGTCAAGTTTCAAATTCATACCCAATTTGTCCTATTAGGCCTAAAACACCAATTAGCCCTATCCAATGAGTTTTTCAAGATTTTCTCTCCAAACTTCCACACAACCCCTAAAACCAATTTAGGATTCAGATACCCTTTTGGGAAACCCAAAATATTCCTAAGATCTAGGGTTCCCAATATATTCGTGCACCTATGTCCTGAAATGTAGGGCTATTAGGCCTATTTTGGCTCCTCACTAGCTCTCTACTGTCTTCTATGCAAAACTCAATCTAGATGGAATGGTTGGGCTCTGAGCTCGACACTAGGGACCTATGAGACCCTAAAAATAATGAGACCACACTTGGTCCAGTTCTCCCATTCACACCCGTGTCTCTGCATATAGGCTTTTATCTGTCACTCACCTAGTCAGACTGTCCTAACTCGCCTAGGGCATGACTTTATAAATTAAAAAATGTTTCACCTAACCTCCTACTTGCATATATACACTATACAGAGGCTACCCTAAGACATTCATTCAACCTTTTGTGTTTCCCACGGTTGAATTTCTTGGGGGAGCCATAAAACCAAAATTACCCTGATTTACACCAGCATACTACCTAGTTTGAAGATATTTTCCTACAACTAACAAATCAACTCAAAATTACTAACACTCTGAATGAAAAGATCTTATAACTATCCCTACTACATTAATCCATAGTTGGATCTTATTTTAGACGTCCAAAAATATTAATATTAATATTAATATTAAATTCCCTTTTGTTCCTCTAACTATTTAATTCAATTAATTAAATAGTTTCATTTGCAAGTATTTATCAATGATCAAATACTATTCTAATGTGTTTTATTTAAATACATTTTCCTCACAAAATCCCCTTTTTAATAAATTTATATTTATTAAAATCCCTTCATATTCCTAATTCTTCTAAACTATGATTTATTCAAATCTAATTTGAATTATAAGCTAAACCATAGCTAGGAACCTATTAATCCAACCTAGAGACCTACCCTAAGCCTACCCTATTCCTACTCTACTCCCATCACCTCACTTCCTAAGCATGCTTCCCTACCTAACTGTCCTCTAATCATACTTAAAGGGTGATTCCTAACCTTTTTAAGGTTAATGGAGTGCTCACCCACATGGGGAAATTCTCTCCAAAAAGGTCACCCATCCCTCTTAAATTCCTCTTACAAGTTTCTCTCCCACTTGGAAATCTTGAGTCACTCAACATTTAATGCCAAGTTTGACTCAAAATTAGCCATCCCTTCCAAGCCTATGTGTCCCTTACGTGGCTCTTATGTGGATGCCACATCATTCAAGCCCTCCTCTTCTCTCCCAAAATTTTATAAAAAGAGGCCTTCTCCTCTTCATTTTTCATCTCTCATTGTGCATTGTTATTATGCTAGAATTACTTTAGAATTTCATAGCTTGTTTTCATGCTCTTAGTCTTTAGCTTAAATCACTTAGAAATCACATGCTAGGCTTCAATTTGGTAAATGAATCATAGTTTCTTGCATATGCATATCATTTCTAGTTTGATCTATCATCTTGAAGAAGATTTGAGACTAGTTCTTCATACTAGCTCTTGAGTTTCTCTTCTTTCTTATCAATCTTGTATTGTATTGGGGATCCACTTTCACTTGTGTGTTTGAGAGAGCACACCCACATCCCATCCAAAAGAGCAACTCAAACAAGCCTCTTGGGTGCAACTTGTTTTTAGCTCTATCCGATGATATGAGGATACTTTACTTTGTTTTGCTTTCTTTTATCTCACTTTGAATTTAGATGCTAATCCTCTAATGGTTCCTTTTTTGTGAGTGATTGCAGGTTGACATTTTCCTCACACTACATTTTGGCACGCCCTATGGGACCCACGTCCCTAAATTCTTCTAAATTCTAGTCTTTTTTCTTCCAAATTTTGCCAAGCACGCGGATCAACGTCTGCATTTTACGCAGAGGCATCTGCGCAAACGTCGGTTCTCTTTGAACTATCATTCGACTTCTATGCTTAACTAGTGTCTACGCACTAAATCGACGTCTCCGCCTGGCATTGTTAATTTGATATTTTTCCAAACATAAGTTGTTATTTATCAAGATTTTTGGTTTTCCCATAGCTTTTCAGTATTCTAGCTTTCTGTTTTTTAGCAGAGATCAATTTAACAAGCAGTTATAATGCCAAAATTTTACTAAGGGAACAAATATTGACAAAATATTAAAGAATACTAACTTTTAATTGTATGGATAATCTCAAATGGCTAAATTTGATCAAATTCAAGACTAAGAAGAAGGAAAAAGTAACTTTGTTTGCTATTTTGTTGTGTTTTTGTGAGCTTGCAGTTACAACGACGTTTGTAGAAACGTCGGTTCATAAACCAGCGTCTGCGAGTCACAAAACAATGTTTGTGCTTAACTGGCATCTGCGATTCATAAACCGCCGTCTTTGACTGGTATAGCAGTTTTCTATTTTCTGAGTTTTCTAGCATGTTTTCCTGCATTCTGTCATTTTTAAGGTAAAACACACAACCGACGCCTGCACCCTGAATCGGTGTCTGCACTCTGACAGACTATTTTTGATAATTTGCTAACAATTGTTAAGTGGTTTTTGTGTTTTCAACGCTTGTAAGGCTAAAATTGAAACTATTAGCCAATTGCCTTGTAGCACTGTTGGCCAAAGAAATCAATTCAAAACTACTCACATTTGTCTTGCAGGTTGCCTCAAATCAAAATCGACCAAACGAACGTGTTTCTGATAATATTTTTTAGGCACATAGACTAATTAGCTAGATATCTTTGTCTAATCCTAAGAAAGTGTTAGGGGATTATGCTCTCTCCCTTTTGGGAAGATCAAAAACCTAGACACACTTGCTTTGTGTTAAACAATTAAATCTTTTGGGAAAGAACAAACTTGTCTTGCATGTTTGGGAGAAAATGACATTGGGTAGGAGAGTATGCTCTTTTCTCCTTGTGGGAAAATCAGAAATCTAGACCCCTCTTGTCACCAATCCATGTTTTTCAAGTTAATCTTTAAGATTGGCCTGCCGGTCGAGGAGAAAATCTCCCGGGAATGACCCACGTGAGAACGAGGTGTAAGCCACACCACTCTAACTCACGTTAATCAAATTTACTCCTTGGCGTTAAAGCCTCAGGAGTAGATTGGCATTTGATCTTATACTCGGCTCTCATCTAACTTAAGTGTGGCCTCGTAGTCTCAATCACATTTACATGACCACTTTTGTCAAGGCGCTCTATGGGGCTATACACCTGAATCGTGCTTGCACAGACATAGAGGATACAATCAAACGAAGAACCTTACTAAACACTTTAGGCTTATAAGCTACCCAGAACACCCTCGAAAGGTGATAATGCTTGTGCAAGGAAGATAATAACTTCCCCAAGATCACTTGTACATTCATGCCACCCTGAGCGTTTGGAACCGGATAATACAATGTCATGACTTGAGCCATTGCATGCTTGGTGACACTCGTATTTTGATTAGCTCTTGTGTGTGTGCCTAAGCTTACAAGCAAGTATTTTCATGCTATACCAATTCCTTAGGTAGATTTGTGCTTGAAATGTTTGAAAAAAATTGACAAATCCAAAACACAAACATAATACCCAACAAACAAAATTTGTCACTTGCTTGTATCCTTCAAGGTTGCTTTGTCCCTTGTCGGATTGTTTTCAGGCCTATGCATGTTATTTTCTGATTTGATTATGTTGAAATTGGTTCTTGCCATGGAACAAACCTATTGAAAATCAAACAAAAATCAAACTTTTGCCAAAACATCAAAACAACATCCTTTTGCAGATTTTCGTGAGCTCTAATTTTCAGAATTTAGTCTTTTATGAGATATGTCCTAAAACCTCCAACTATTCATCCAAATTTAGATCTATTTATAGGACATGACCAATTCCAAGAAGCATAAAAAGGTAAAAACTTCGTTACCACTCGTGCAAAGAGAATAGAAAAACACAACCCGAGAGGTTAACAAGTACCAACACATAGTCGATTCTATCAAGCAAGAAATCCATAAATGAGAACAATTTGACAAAGTGATATACAATAACAAGGTTTCTCACTTTATGGGAAAATATCATCTAAACGCTGCTTTTGTCGGAGTTGAGCAATATGACTAGCCGGTTTACCACGATAAACGAAAGTTCCTCCTCTTCTTAAGCTCCACTTAGCTTGCATTTAGGATCTCCCTTAGGTTTTCATCTTTAGAAACACATCACACACTCATCCCAGCGTAATCTTGCATTAATCTAAATCAATCCTAATCAGCCTAGCATCATCCTTAGCATCATCCAAAGCATCCTTGATCACATCCTTCACTTGGTATTGCATCCCCTTTTGAGTTGCTTAAAACCTACATCTTAATCAAACCCCCATCCTTAAGTGTCCTTTACTAAGCATTGTTTAGGATAATCCCTATTGCCTTTACAACCTAGTCACCTTGATCAAAAGGTTGGTTCACATTGACAGAGAATCTCATCCGCTGAAGACCACAAGTTTGTCTTAGGTAGACAATCACGTCCACTTGATCTTACACTAGGGAAAGTAACCCTTAATCCTTGCATAAATTAAGTTATCCTTAATCCGTAGGAGCATATTCATCATCCTAGACGAATCTTAGTTCTAGCATCATCATCCTTAGCTTCCTAGGCACATCCTTGCATTACATCTTACACCTCATATCCCTTTAAGGTAGTCATTTCATGCCACCTATCACATGAGCCACTAAGAAGAGGAAGAACATGGACCCCAATCTTGCTGCTAGTTCATCTAATCCTACGACTGACAACACTAATGCCATGGTTACTTATGTGCCTCAGCTCAATGATCAAACGGAGCACATCTGGGTAGATACTAGTGAAACGCCTACCATAAGTACCATAGAAACATTTATCAATCATCCAGGACATGTCCACGTGGTGAACGCCATGAGTGGACATAGCAACAATCAAGTACTTTTGGACATTTAGCAACAAGGACTTCAACTCCCGCCTTGGATTATACCCACACTTGTTGCATGACCTATGACACTTCTAGGGGAACGTCCTCATCCCACTAGAAATGAAGTTTTTGATCCATTGCAGCGAGCCCTACAGGTGGGAACTCTTATTGCACAAGTAGTCCAACCTTCCATCCCACCCTCCATCATGCACATGACACCTTCACCTACCTCAGAATCCCTGCCTCTTGATCCAACATCAACAACACAAGAAATACCCCCCATTGCTACACAAGCACCTCCTCAGTTCACAGTCACTCCACTTTTGCAAACATTCCCAACATTTGTGGCACAATTTCCACCACCACTAGTCAGCACGCAGCAAACCACCATTCCTACTCAGCCCATTCAAAGTGCAACAACTAGTTCGCAGCATCAAAGCACCCAAGTCTCCATGCCTATTCTGCCTTTCTTCACCATAGGCATGTCACGTACCAATGCCTATAACCAACCCTTATATTCACAAGGGTCCACTTTCCCCACTCCACTATCAACACAACTGCAACATGTGCCAACTATTTTGCCGCAAATGCAAACCAATCCAAATCCTCCCATACAAAAACCATCTACCAATCCCTTCATCATACCCCAAATACCTATCCAGCAACAACAATCAATCCAACAGCAGCAACAATCCATCCCAACAACAACAATCATAGCAGAAAATTACCAACCCATTCACATCCCAAGCACAACAACAACAAATCAACCCCTTCACAGCTGTGCAATCCACCCTCCAATTTGCACAACAACCACAACCACAAATGCAGGGGAAAATCCCTTCATGGCACAACCACTGCAACAGTTTGCTAATCCCCGTGCAGCAACAACAAACTCATTCTGCCAGCTACCTAACCATGCCATCTTCCACTGCTTCACAAACCATTCCACCTCCACAGCAATTCAGTGTTCCCACTAGGGGCATTCCACCGCAAAATACCTATCCTCCATCCTATACAGGTGCGCAACATGCTCATCCCACCTATCCAACACCTCAACAAATACAAGCATACTTCCTGTAGTTGCAACAACCTTATCAAGCGCCGACACCTCCTCCACTACAATATTCCCCTCAGCCGCAGCTTCCACCACAACAACCTATATACACTGACCATCATCCATCATACCAAACACCACAGTATCCCCCACAAAATCCCCCATATTCACCATTTGATCCATACCAGATTCAAGGAACCCATGCAATCACGGTTAATAATCCTCCCCCACAAATCAACCATGAATGGGAGGAAATGAAGAACGCTCTCAAGGAGCTAAAAGCAGGTACCAAGGCTAAGACATTCAAGTTTGAAGAAGTGTGCCCTTATTCGTTTGATCAATCTATCACTACGATACCCTTCCCCAAACACTTTGAGACACCCAAATTTGATAAATATCAGGGGAAGGGAGATCCTGTGAGCCACGTGAAAGAATTCTACATGGCATGTCAAGAAGTGGCCTATAACGATAATTCCTCGTGAGACTATTCCCCAAGAGCTTAGGAGGAACTGCTCTCGAGTGGTTCTACAAAATCCCCTACAATAGAGTCTCTACTTTCACTGAATTATCTGAAAAGTTTGTGGCCTAATATGCACATAACGTCAAAAATGAACTCTCACTCCTTGACCTATGCAATTCCAAACAAAAGGGAGGAGAAAGCTTGGCTGATTACCTTCAGTGCTGGCAAGGGCTTACTACAAGGTTGTCCTATCAACCCCCCGAGAAACATCTTATCAAAATCTTCATTAACAACCTCCATCCTAAGCTCGCCTATCACATGCGCATGAATTGCATACAAACTTATCAAGACATATGAATCAAAGGTATGGATCTTGAACGAGGTCTCATAGAAGATGGTGCCATCAAGAACTACAAGGAATCCCAACCTGACAAACATAATAATGATCGATCATGGTATTGGAACAAAAACAAGAATGCAGTAACTGACGGAGCCACTGACACCAAACACATTCAGGTTGTGATAGCTGGTCCTAATGCACTTACCCAAACTTATCAACAAGAACCGCCAGTATACCCTCAATCTCCTCACATGTATCAACAACCCACTCCCATGTATCACCAGCCAACGTACCAACAAAACACACGCCCTCAAGGTGTGACTATCTATCCCCCTCTAGGGACATCTTATCAACACAACTACCAAGGTCCTATGAACCAGACAAATGCTATATCAGTCCCACATGGACAACAAAGGCCTCGCGCTTCAAACACGCCACAACACACGTTTACCCCCTTGGGTGAACCCATAGATGTCATCTTTCGCAAGCTAGTCCAAGCTAACCAAGTCATGTACCCAAAAATGCAGCCATTTGATGACTCAACACCTAAGCCTGCCTAGTATAAAGACAACGAGTACTGTGAATACCAATGTGTTAAGGGACACACCACCCTCAAATGCATGAAGCTAAAACACTATATTCAGGATCTCATTAACCGCAAGGAGATTGAATTGGACTCTCTTGTCCAACCATCACAAAACACGGGCCTTAAAATCTATCATAATGCATTCCCTAAACACACTTCAGGTACAGGCCCAGGCAATCCTACTCAGTCCTCTGACCAGGGGAAGGGTAAGAAAGAAGAAAATGCTGACAGAAAATATTAAACCAATGCATATATCAACTACGATAATCTCATCGGCTGCATATCCCAAGTCCAGTCCTTCGTTAATGTCATCCATCTCAAGGGTGTCGATAACCAATACGTAGTCACCACTCATCAAGGTTGAATAATAATTGCAGGTGCGAGTACCGTTGCATCTGCTGGTACCCAATACAACATTTTGGAACACCTAGGGAATACTTCAACCCAAATTTCCATCTCGGATCTCCTTTGCACTTCACCCACCTATCAAGAAATCCTTAATAAAGCTTTACAAGAATCCCGTGTTCCCAGCGACATCAACCTCACTGAATTCCAGAACCTTGTCAGACACCTGTCTGCATCTTGTGGGGTCTCTTTTAAACCAACAGACGTACCCTCAGAAGAACCTGATCATAATCTCCCACTCTGTATTGTTTTCATGGTTAAAGATTTTGCCATTAAATAGGTCATGATAGATAATGGTTCGGCCCTAAATCTGTGTACTCTAAAATTCATAAAACAATTGGGCTGCACTGAAGCAGATATAACAAATGAGGTCATAACAATCAAAGCCTATGACAATCTGGAGCGTACTTCTGAAGGCACCATTTCATTGCCCATTCAAGTGGGCCTTGTTATCTAGGATACACTATGTCATGTTGTTGATCTTGACCTTCCCTTCAACATCATTCTTGGACGCCCATGGAATCATTCTATGCAAGCCGTTCCCTCCACCTACCATCAGTGCATCAAATTCCCATATAACAACACTAAGATCACTATCCGCGCAGATCCCAAGCCCTTCACATACTGCAATGCATTGGAAACCTCCTTTCCACATTCCAATCACTATCCCAGGATCGACATTGGAACCTCTATCGCCAGTTCATCTCGAACCCATTCAGACCCAGAAACAATCCTTTCCTCCACCCTTTCCACGGTCAAGATCAACGACATAGGTTGTGGTGAGTACAGTTTATCTGATGCCTTCGCAGTTGGGGAACTACCAATTGATCCACACACTCAAGGCCACCAACCTAATCCAAGCAAGATAGAACCAAAGACAACCAAGGTGCTACAATTCAGTCCTACCACTTTTATCTCAAAGGGTACTTTTACTGGCCAGGAAATGACACCGAACATCAATCAATGGATCTATTGTTGGAAACACTGAGAGGGGGGGGGCTGAATAAGTGTTTAGCTAATTATTCAAATTCAACAACTTAAACATAAATCAAATATACATCCAATGAATCTTAACACAAGAACACATAACAATTGATATGATTACGGGGAAACCTTGATTAGAGGAAAACCCCGATGGGAATTAGTACCCACAAATATTTTACTAGTATAATGAACATGTTAAAGTTCCTTTGCCCTGTTAGAAGTAGTCTTTACAATGTGAGTATAATGACCTGGTTAAGGGTCTCACCCTATTAGGAGTCTTTTACAAATAACCCTGTTAGGGGTGAGGACTCACTATCCAAGAGCTCACTGCTCAAAGAGAAAGAAGGCTACAACTTCCTGAGAATAGATATGCACTATATCCAAAAGTGAACTGCTGTATGTGACGCAGATGTCTGATCAGTTCCAGTTACATGCTTATGCTCTTAAATTCTTTAAGGGCTTTATCTCATACTGATATCTTCATACTGCTCTACTATACATCTTCTCTGACTATTTCGACAACACTTTCAATATATCGTTTCATTATATATATATATATATGCCTGAATAGACACGACTATAAACAAGACCTTAGTCAGCCCAAAAACAATATTCACAATGCTTCCAAAAAAATTGGCTTAAGCATTTTTACAACAATGTTTAATACATGATTACAAACTTATTACAATAGGCGCTTAGCCTTTACATAACAAAAGATTATATGCTAACCAAAATCATGAAGTCGGCTTCATACTCTGTATTCTGAACTGCTAGTGTACTTGTTCTTTCTGCAACTTGTCTGTATTTCCATTCCATACCATGCATGTATAGGGTAAGCATAATAACATACCATAGAGCTTAAGTTTGAATGCGCATATCCTGATGTGGTCGTACGCACGTGCGCTGATGCCCTAATCGACTGTAAGTCACTGTGTTGTTCTGTCTTCTACACTTAGTCAATTTTCACTTCATAGTTTATTTTCAAAACTTCATATGACTTTGTTGCCATAATGACAACACAAAATAAGCCATATACTCCCTGGGAGTCAACTTGCCAACAATCTCCCCCTTTGTCATTAATGGCAACAAAGGAATATGGCCAAGTTACTCAAAATTGACAAACACTATACTTTATAATATATACTACTCCCCATATATACACATATTCCTTGTATATTACTCCCCCTTTGACATTAATGACAAAGGTGTCAAAATTGTAAGTCTCTAGATACTTACTCCATATATACATCTGGATATACAACCTGAAGATTCTTTATCTCTTGCTGCCAAAATGCCTTCATTACATCAACTGTCTAGAGATGGGCGCATAGAGCATAAGTGAGTTTCTCCATTTTTATCAAGTCCATGTAGGGACCTTGATCATATGTGAAAATAGTGGCATCAATCTATTTGATGTTCTCATCCAGAATTGCCAAGGAGGGCGCTAGTGTATTTCTCAGTTGGGTCTATCGGATTCTTATCTTATTAATCTCGAATTTTGCCTTTTCAATCTTGTCAAGCTGACCTTGATAGATACTGTTGTAGATGTTCATGTTTTGCGTGGATGTCTCGACTGATTTCCTAACACTGTCAACCAAGATATCTGCCTCCTCTATCTTCTTGATATGTTCAGAGGTGAATTTCACCTTGTCCATGCAGTTGGCTATTACATTTCTGCCTTTA
>MU225738.1:873113-889305 GCA_018584345.1 Thuja plicata | reverse complement strand
CATCCTCCCTATTCTTTCTCTCACATTCCAACTATATCCCCTTTTCTCTCAACCCCTGCAACCAAGTCAATAGCAACCCTAGGATCTTCCACCTTTCATTCTCCACCCTAGGATTGTGCCACCTAGGCTTAGGTCTTCCAAAATCCTATAAAAGGAGCCTCATTTCCCCTTTGTGATCTAGTAGTAGTGAGCATTCAAGCAATAGGTGATCAAGCATTCAAGTATTCAAGCATCCAAGCATTCAAGAAATCAACCATTTTCACAAGCATTCCATCATCCATTTGCATAATCAAGGTTTTAAGACCATTTTACATTCATTCATATAATCTCTACACTTTGCTAGCATCTTGGACAAAAGAGCTTCATTTGGAAATTTGAGGGCTCAACATACATTTAAGAAACCAAAGCTAGGAGGGCAATGGAGACAAGCTGCATTGGGTAGGTGAAGGTAACTTTATTGTTTTACTTCATTTAAACTTGCAATCTTCATTGTGTTTACCTCCTTCCATTATATCTACGGATTCTGGATCAATGGGTTGTTTAAGTTACATGCCCTCCAAAATTCAACAATGCCCTCCAAATTTCAACAAGCTCATTGAAAATGGTGTAAAAATTGAAGAGGCTATGGTTCAAAAGGGAGAAATTAAGCTCTACTCCAAAGACAATGCTGGATCAAGTTCAAATTCCAACAACAAAAACAAAAATAATGATAAAACCAAATATTGGAACAAGAAAAAGAACATGGTCAGTGATGGGATTGTTGATAATCGTCATGTTAAATCTACACAACCCATCTTAAATCTTGCGAGCAAAACCAATCCTGCACCACCTACTCAAAGCAATACAAGTGCTACCCAGAATACCAATACAAGTGCCTCAAAATCACCCTTCTTGTCACATAGGAGAAATTTTACTCCTTTGGGGGAATCTCTAGAATCAGCACTAAGGAAGTTAATCATGAAGAAACTCATTGCACTTCCTAAGACTAGAGATTTTGAACCTTGGGTGAAACCTTCTTGGTGGAATGACAATGATTACTATGAATTTCATCGAGGCAAAGGTCATAAAACCAATAACTGTCAAAGACTCAAGCATGCTATCAAAGATTTGATTGATAACGAAGAAATCAGTGTTGATGGACACACCTCTAATGAGTCACATACTGCCTTCAAAGATCCACTTCCCAAAAATGAGAAAGGGAAATCGTCTGATGCTAAAGGTGATAACCATGCAAACTATAATTCCACCTCCTTTAGCTACATAAATTACATTTTTGAGTGTCAATCCTAGGTCAATGTGATTTCCATCAAAGAAAAGAGTCAGCCGACCAATGTCACAACTTGAGCTCAGTCCAAGGTTACTCTTCAAGGGGTTCCATCTAAGCCTAACACCACCTAAACCAAGGCTATCTATGTTCCAAAGTCTACGTCCAATGTTTCCAACCAATACAGTCTTTTGAAGAAACTAAAGAAAACACCAGCCCAGATATCCATATTAGAGATTTTACGTTTGTCACCTTCCCATAAAAAAATCCTTGAGAAAGCTCTAATCGAAACTAATGTTCCAACCAATCTAGATCAAGATCAATTCCAAGCTAT
The DNA here is from genome assembly GCA_018584345.1 of Thuja plicata. Taxonomy (NCBI): domain Eukaryota; kingdom Viridiplantae; phylum Streptophyta; class Pinopsida; order Cupressales; family Cupressaceae; genus Thuja; species Thuja plicata. The sequence continues at coordinate 887,707 of MU225738.1, read as the reverse complement.
GGTGGGGCATTTGACAACCTCTCATTATCTATCCTTTACTGAAGATGATGATCTCGCCATCAACCAACCGCATAATGCTCCACTCCATATAGAAGGCATTATACAAAACCATAAGATTAAAAGATTACTAATAGATGGAGGAGTCGGTTTGAATATATGCACTCTAAAGCTAGTCCGTGACTTGGGATTTTTTGAAAATGCTGTCGATCCAACAAAGAAAATCACCATCAAAGCTTATGATGAGGAGGAAAGGTCATCCAAGGGATCGGTTGTACTTCCTATTAGAGTTGGTCTTGTGGTTAAAGATGTGCTTTGTCAAGTCTTGGATATGGATTTGGCATATAACATTATTTTAGGGTGACCATGGATTCATTCCATGCGAGCTGTGCCATCAACGTATCATCAATGCTTGAAGTTTACATATAATGGTCAAGAGATGACCATCAAAGGAGATCTAAATCCTTTTCAATATTGCAATACCATGAAGCCAACAACTGAATCTTTGATGCCTTACAATCGGATTGCATCTACTCCACCAACACCCATGGATCTCAGTAACGAAGCATCAACTTCCAAATCCCATGAAATCAAGGTAGATATAAAAGAACAAAGTATGGGAGAATACACTTTGGGCCAAACTTTGTGTATCACAGAGTTACCCTTATCTCCTAAATCATATGGAAAATCCTTGATCACCAAACAACAATATGAAGGCCCTTCTACACTTGTTTATGGCACATTTGTGAGTGGGGGCACCATATCAAAAGAGGCTGCTGAGCGTAATGCTAATTATTTGTTACATCATCATAAGTATCTAGAGAATGAAAAACATGAACCTATATCACCAGATATATATGGCACAGGATACACTTTGTTACAAAAGATGGGATATCAAGGTAGTGGACCTGTAGGGTTGCAAAGAGAAGGTGTCATAAAACCAATTCTAAAAAATCTAAATTATCAAATAGACACCACTGGATTAGGATACAAGGGAGAGGGACCAAAGGAACCTAAAGAAAAAGAGAAGGTTGAACCCTTTTACAAACCTCCTATGGCTCCTGCGTTCTGGCAAAATGGTATGTATGTAGATCCAGTAAAGAAAAAGATCACACAAGGCATCATTAACTAACTTAGAAATAATAATGATGATGATGATGATGATTCTCATAATTATGAATGGGATTCATTCTCTTATTATACTAAAGATATGGAAGTTGATGATGTCCATGTTGATGGTAACAATTTCCATGAGTAGATGAGTCCAAGGACGGGACCACTAGGATTAGATCCACCTAATACTACTCTTGGCGATTGTGAGGAAAGTGAGAGTTATCCTGAGATAGATGATTCAGATGAGAGTATGGAAATAAACCTTGCTGATACAATCATAAACTTTCAAAAATTTTCTATCAATACCATTTCATCCTTTGAGACCAAACCAAATGATCCAATACCCCTTGTCCACCCCGAACTTATCATCGGCATTTTCTCTCAACCCCTTCAACCAAGTCAATAGCAACCCTAGGATCTTCCACCTTTAATTCTCCACTCTAGGATTGTGCCACCTAGGCTTAGGTCTTCCAAAATCCTATAAAAGGAGCCTCATTTCCCCTTTGTGATCTAGTAGTAGTGAGCATTCAAGCAATAGGTGATCAAGAATTCAAGTATTCAAGCATCCAAGCATTCAAGAAATCAACCATTTTCACAAGCATCCAAGCATCCATTTCAAGCTATCAAGCATTTTCACAAGCATTCCATCATCCGTTTGTATAATCAAGGTTTTTAGACCATTTTTCATTCATTCATATAATCTCCACACTTTGGTAGCATCTTGGACAAAAGAGCTTCATTTGGAAATTTGAGGGATCAACATACATTCAAGAAACTAAAGCTAGGAGGGCAATGGGGACAAGCTGCATTGGGTAGGTGAAGGTAACTTTATTGTTTTACTTAATTTAAACTTGTAATCTTCATTATGTTTGCATTTAGATTGATTTATTAGTTAGATTGATTAATATCTCATTTAGAGTAGTTGCACATCTATTTTGAATACACTTACACCTATGATGACACCTTCTTACACTTTTCAAAAGTGTCTCATTGGTCCAAAAATCTTACACCCTCTTACACCTCTTACAAGATCCTTCACATGTGTACTTTAAGTACACTTTGACCCATCACATCTAAAGTTGCTCACACATGTGTGAGAAAAGTGGGCCTCTTGCATAGCTTATGTGTCCCTCATGTGGCACCTATGTGGATGCCACATGAGCTCCATCTCATCCAAGCCCTCTCTCTCCTCCAAAAACTCTATAAATAGAGGCCTTTGTTAAGAGCAAATCATCTCTCATTTATGCATTGTTATCATGCTAATTTAGTTCTAGATTTCTTTGAAGCATTTAGCATCTTTTATAACAATTTTAGTTTTTAGTTCATGCTTAGTTCATACTTGCAATCTAGATATTACATGTTAGGATTAATGGAATGAACTTAGTTTATTTTCGTTGAATCTTGCATATCATTTTAGTTTTAGCCTTGCATTATCATGTTTGATGAAGACTTGAGACAAGTTCCTCATACTTTCTCTTGAGTTATTCACTCTCTTAGTTGCATTCAATCAATCTAGTGGAATTTAAATATTGTGTTGGGAGAGCACACCCACAAACCTCTCTAAGAGCAAATCAACAAGGCTTGGGTGCACTTGTTCAGCTCATCCAAGGTTCTGGTGGAAGTCTTATTTTAGAGTATGTTCTTAGATATGTTAATGTAGTTTATTGATGTATATCTCTAACGTTTGCATGTATGAGCATGCTCCCAATAGGTAGATTTCTAGCATATACATTTTGGTACGCCCAATGGGACCCACATCCCTTGTTTTCTAACGTTTCTTGTAGATTTTTCGCAGTTCAAAAAATTCTAACGCAGACCCGTCTCCGCTCTGGAGTCGCTATTTTTGTAGACTACCGTCTCCGCTTCTCGGTTGTCTGTGAAATTTGGTCATCTACGCTGATACTTTACCGTCTCTGCCTGTGCAAAAATGACTTATAAAACTGTGGTTTAAAACTATTTTTTGTCAATTTACAACATTTTAACTCTCGGGTTTCTGACAGTAATAAAATTTTTAAGAATTAAATGCTGGAATAAGTTGATAAAATGTTATTTTTTAGTTTTAATAGGTCTGTTTCTTTTTAGTAAAATCTGACTGTCTATTTTTTGTTGTCTGTGCAGGTCTGTCGCTATTTTTGCAGATCGCCGTCTGTGCAAATTACCATCTGCGCAGATCACCGTCTACGAAGATTCACCGTCTGTGACTGTTTTCCTGAATTTTTTTTTTTGGCAAAACTAAAGTTCCAAACTACTAACCAGTTTCATGTAGGTTCTGTAAATAATTTTTGAGGATTATCTAAATGAACTTGTATGTTTAACCATTTGTCTTGGAATGAATGTTGCTTAAAATGAACCTTACCCAATCTTGAATGTTTAAGGGAAATGAACTTCATAATTCTTGAGTGCCTTAAAGTACATTAACACACCTTTCAAGCTTTCCTTCTTGCTGTGTGGGAAATAAATTGAACTTGCATGCTTAATCATACTATTGTGTCTTTTTCTTAGGTAGAAAATACTTAGTTGCTTTAATTAGGTTCAATTTAGGAAATGAAATCTTTTTGGTGTGTTTGAAGAAGTGTTTTTCAACACTTCTTTCAAGCTTATTTGTCATTAGATAGATCCATTTAATTTACGTGACGCTATGATTAAACTATAGCCGTATCCTCTCCCCTCGCCTTCGTGGATCTTGGGTGAAGAGAAAGCTTGGTTTAATCAAGCTTCTAGAGAGGCCTGTCTAGAGGGAGCACTTCCCCTTTAAAGGATGAACTCAAACTGGTAATACCTTCAGCCGGTATAGAAATAAAGTGTGACCCAAAGGTCCTCTTTATCCCTTCAAGCTCGGGCGGGTCATGTTCAATGGTAGTCCATACTGAGTGAATATCCTCAGCATACTGGCATGGTTGAACTAGAGACTTAAGTGTCTTACGCCGTACAAACCGATTGCGGGGATGCCAAAAAATCTTGCTAGCAACTATAAATTAGTAGCCTACCTGATTAACCTCCAAATGATGACTTATTATAGTGCAAGGGGAGGGAAAATTCTCCCCCCAAGATTCCCATCATACATGTCCCAGGGTATTGTGTTGTGAAAGAGATCTTCGTAGTACAAAAATAATACCTAAAAAAAGGTTAAAAAATATGGACGCCCTTCCAGGGGTGACATGCTGTGTGAGCTGAAGGACTACCAAGCAATGGGCCTATAATATTTCATGCGAAGCCAAATTCCTAAGGTAGCTACTATTTGAACAGTTTTTGTTGTGCTAGACCCAGTAAAAACATAAGTGGCTTGAAAGAGTCACTTGAACATACACAATAAAAATATTACAAAGTTGAAGCAAGATCCCCTAATGTCACATTTGCTGGTATCCCTCAAGGTTGCTTTGTCCCTTGTTGGATTGTCTTGAGACGTGTGTCTGTTCTTTTCTGGTTTGCTTGTTCTAAAAATCAGTTCTTTCCATTGAATAATTTACCCAAACTTGGACTGAAAATCAAAATCTGCCCAGAATTTTAACACACTGCCTTAGTCACAGTCAACCATCTCCACTCTAGATCTGCCATCTACGTAGATCACCATTTGCACAAATCACCGTCTATGAAGATTGTCGGCTGCGTCTGAGACTGTCATCTCCGCTTCAAAATTGGCCAAGATAATCAAAATTTGACCGTCTGTAGGACCCTAGAACCATTTGTCCTAGATCATTCATTCATTCGGCCAAAATCAATTTTTCCATGACATGACCAGTTTTAAGAAGCATAAGAAAGTTAAACTTCCTACGTCTCCAGTCCTTAGAGAGCAAAAAGAAACCACCCGTAAATCCAAGGAATTCCAACACATTGCAACATCTATTAAACAAGGGATTGAACATCGTTAAAAACTTGACAAAATCCTCTACAACAACTAAATTTGCAATTTCATGGCCAAATTTTCAATCAACAGAGCTTTTGTCACCCTTGAACAATATGATTAGGTAACACCTGGCTTCTGGATCATTCTTCCATTTTTTCCTTCATCATCCTTCCTTTGGAGCATTAGATCAAAATCAAATCAAATCTTTAGGTTGAAAGACCTTAATCAAAGTATCATAAACCTTCATCTTCAAACAAACACAACATTACTTGTAGACCATCAGTCCATCTCAACTAATTTAAATCCCTTAGTAATGTCCCATTTTGCTTGAGATCACAAGTCCATCTTCAAGTAGAATGGGTATTAATTTAAATCCTTTGTGTTTGTATCATCATAAGGTTTAACATGCTTAGGTTTTGTTCCAAAAACCTTTAAATCAATTATCCAATCAATCAAATCAATCCTTAATCTAATCAAATCCAATCAAATCCAATCAAAGATCTTTGCTCCTTTTCATCTCCTACATCTCCTTGTCTTTCATTCTTCTACCATTATATGGTTGTCACTCGATCCCAAGCTAGAAACATGAGGCGAACAACATTCAACACTGTCAATCATGAAGAGAACCCATTTGCCACACAATACTTTAATGGAAGTGGGGTACGAGCTGAAGAAGTGGCCAAAGAAATAGAACTAGCATACCAAGAAGAAAGACCCACTCAAGTGATTGACTTCCTTAGAGACCCCTACAATTTGGAAATGGTTGAGAAGGCCATTTTGCATAACAGTAATGAGATTATTTTGAATCTCATTCATAATGGTGTCACAGTTCATGTTGACTTTGATGAAACACTCCTTACCAGAAATGTCACTAAAGTCACTACTGCCACTACTGTAGCCATGGCTTCTACTTCAAATGCTATATCATCATGTGACATTGGTAAAGGACCTATTAGAAAACCTCCCACATCAACACCTATATCAACAACCACATCAATACCCCATTTGACACCTGAACAAATCCAACAGATCATAAGTGCTTTGCCAAACAATACTACACACAATAGCACTCAAACGACAACGACTCAAGGAGCAAGTGCTAATGTCAACAACATAGGGCAAGTTTCCATGCCTTTGTCTTCATATTTATTTCAAACGATGGGGACAAAAACATTTGCAAATAGTACATCATGAGAATATCAATATATACCTCCTCCTACCATTGGTATGACCTCCACGGGCTTTTCAGCTGCACAATTTGGAGGAGGTGGAGGTTGTGTACCCTCATTTTTCACACAAAATACTCTAGATTTCACCCAACAATTCAATGAGCTCAAAATAATTGTACAAGGTTTACAAAGTGGGGGGAAGAAGGAGTTTTCTTTTGAAGAAATTTGTCCCTATCCATTTGACAAGTCTATCAAAATGCAACCATTCCCACAAAACTTTGAGATGCCCAAGTTCAAGAAATACAAAGGTGAGACATTTCCTCTCCAACATCTCAAAGAATTTTACATCGCATGTCAAGAGGTCGCCTATAACGAGAATTATTTAAAAATACTTTTCACTAGGAATCTTGGAGGCGCAACCTTGGAATGGTTCATGGCCCTTCCTTATGGGTAAATCTCTACCTTCTCTGACCTTGCAGAGAAGTTTGTTGGACAATATTCGTATAACATTAAGCATCAAGAAACACTGAGTGATTTGTGCAATACTAAACAAAAGAATGGAGAAACCTTTGCTAGTTTCTTGCAACAATGGAGACATATTGCGAATTGCATGCCATGGAAAATACCCGATAGTCACTTAATTGACATTTTCAAAAAGAATTTAATCTCCTAGATGTCTTTCCAAATGAAAATGGCTTCACTTGACACCTTTGAATCCCTTGTCAAGAAGGGAAAATACATTGAAGATGGCCTTTTGCAAAGAGGCAGCATCAAACATTATACTCCATCCAATAATGATAAACCAAAATTTTGGAGAAAGAACAAAGGAGTTGTCAATGATGGAGTGACCGATGCCAAACATGTTCAAAATGTTCAAGCATCCAACAATACCAATAAAAAAAATCACAATAACAATTAGAACCAAAATCAGTATCGCAACAACAACCAAAACTAGAATCAAAATCAGCACAATCAGAACAATCAAAATCAAAACAACAATCAGAATTAGAACAATAATCAACAACCACGCAATCAATCATTCTTGTTTCCTCACAACAACTACAACAACAACAATGATAATCGACAATGACAATAATTCACAGCTTTAGCAGAGCCTTTAGATGTGATCTTCAAACAACTCGTGGATCAAGGAATGATAGTTTACCCAAATAATCAACCTTTTGATGAGAATCAACCTAAACCTGTTTGGTATAGGGATAATGAGTATTGTGATTATCATCGCATCAAGGGGCATGATACCAAGAAATGCATGAAGCTTAGACACTTTGTGCAAGACCTCATTTAAGATGGGAAAATTGAAGTGGAAGATCAGAATGCATCCTCATCTAATGTAAAACTCAAAGTCTACAATCAACCTTTCCCACCTCCTAATCAAAACAATGCATCCAACGCAATCCCATATGACTATTCTACCAATACTATTACAGGCCATGATCGAACATGTAGGAGTTTAAATGAAAATGATATCTTTGGGTTTGATTCTCTTTGTGGCTGCATTAAAGAAGCTGACACACATGTTAATACCAGAATACTCAAAGCTGCTGATTGTAATGCTACTACACGAAGACCCAAAGTCACTATTCAAGCTGCTGATAAACCTTCTACATCTGCAAATCCACCAGCTACACCATCTACGGCGGCTCAACATGCTTCACACTTTGACTTGTTGGCCCAATTATGAAAGACGCCTGCACAAATATCCATTCTAGAGCTCTTGATCACTTCACCAATTCATAGAGAAATCCTTGATAAAGCTCTAAATGAATCCCGTGTCCCTGAGAACATCAATGCTGCACAATTCAAAGCCATGATAGGGAACCTAGCCATGCAAGAACATCTAGTTTTCACTGATAAGGACTTTAGTGGTCCTGATCCTCATCATAATAAATCCCTCCATATAGAAGGAAAAATCTGCTCCACAAGAGTAAAACGAGTCCTCATAAATGGCAGATCTGGCCTAAATTTGTGCACATTGAAAATGATTTGTAACATCGGCCTTTCTGAGGACCTCATTGATGCAGATAAGATAATTATAATAAAGGCATATGATGATCAAGAACGAGAAAGCAAGGGTTTGATCACATTACCCTTACAAGTGGGCCCGACCCTGATTGAAACTGTTTGTCATGTACTGGATTTAGATCTACCTTATAACATGTTGCTAGGATGTCCATGGATACACGCTATCAAAGATGTACCCTCTACCTATCATCAATGTCTGAAGTTCCCACATCATGGTAGAGAAATCACAATCCATGGAGATCCTGAGCCTTTTCAATATTGCAAAAGATTGGAAGGAAAACAAGCTAATTACTATTCATTGAATGAATTTGGCTGAAATTTCAATCAAGAAACCCCTAGTTTAGAAAAGACATCTGAAACATCAACTGAGCAATCCAAAGAAAAGGAAAAAGTCACTGAGGACAAAGCTACTGAAGAAAAACCCTCCTCTTCTGAAGCAAAGTCCACATTTACAGATCAAGGCATGGGAGAGTATAAATTTGAAAGTGCCTTATGTATTGGGAAACTCCCCTTGTCTCCAAAGTCTTATGGAAGACCATCACCATTACCCTTTTCCAAGGATAAAGCACTTATGCACTGCAAGTCAACTATTTTTGAACATTGGGGGTCTTTATCAGATGAACACATGGAGTATAGTGTCCTTGATTGGCTCTATAATGATGAAGAAGAGCAACCTATAACTTTCCCCAAAGGAAAGTATCCTAAAGTTACTCCCATTGTTGAAAACCTGGGATATCATGGTACTAGTCTTGGAGCTAATGAAATAGGAAAGAAGAAGATCATAACAGCTAATGGTTATCTTAAAGGACACAGATTGGGTTCTGTAGAAACTAAGACTAACTTCGCTAAGGATTATTGTTTAGCTGCCTCAGGTTCAGACACTGAGGAAGAGTTCTTCAAAATTCCTTTCCAATATATTGAAGATGACCTAAATGAAAATCATCATGTCTTCACCATTACCCAAGCTGACCTTTCATCCCCTCGTCTACCCCTCACAAACCCTGAATTGATTGACTGGGATCAACAAGACTCACCACCAGCTTTGGATATATGCGATTCGAATGAGGCAGTTTTAGCCCTCTTTGGACTTAAGAATCTCTGAGAATACGAACATCATATACACTATAGTAAACAATCCTAATTTGGTAGCCAAGTCAACTCTCTCAGTCGCAAAAATGAAAAAGAAAAAGAAAATAAAAAATGAACATACATCCTCTGGTGAAAACCTCTTGCAGGCACCTAAGGATGAAGAAAAAGAAAAAATAAAGGACGCTTCCTCTAGTGAAAACCTTTCTAAGGCACTAGAGGCGGGAGAGGCTAACTTTCCATTTATATCATCAAAACTCTAAGTGTCCTCTATGATAATTGAAGATACTATTCCAATCAACCTAGGCACAAAAGAAGATACACATATCACTTACATTGCAGCTTCTCTCAGTGATCAAGAAAAGCAAGACATGACATCATTTTTGCATAAGCACAAAATCAACTTTGCCTGGACTTACAAAGACATGCCCAGGATCGATACAAATCTTGTCATGCATCATCTTGTAGTAGATCCAAATGTAAAACCTGTTAAGCAGAAGCTTCACAAGATGCATCTTCAAGTTGCATTAGTAGTCAAAGTAGAGCTTTAGAAGATGCTGGACGCTGAAGTAATCAGACCAATTGATTATCTTGAATAGGTTTCTAATATTGTACCAGTAGGTAAACCTATTGGGGGCATTTGCATCTGCACTAATTTCAGAGACCTAAACCTTGCATGTCCCAAAGATGATTTTATACTCCCTAATATTGACATTATAGTGGATTTGACGACATGACATGAAATGTTGTCACTTATGGATGGATTCTCAGGTTATAATCAGATCAGGATAGAACCAAAAGACCAGCACAAAACCACATTCACAACACCTTGGGGCACTTTTTGTTATCAAGTGATGCCTTTTGGTCTTAAAAATGCTGGAGCCACTTATCAACGAGCAATGACTACCATCTTTCATGACCTTTTGCATGTCATCATGGAAGATTATGTGGATGATCTTTTAGGAAAATCCAAAACAAGGGAATCACATATTCCTATCCTTACTACCATCTTTGAGTGATTAGAGAAGTATAAGCTTAGGCTGAATCCCAAAAAATGTGTCTTTAGAGTACAATCTGGTAAGCTGTTGGGATACATTGTGTCACGACGTAGAATAGAAGTTGATCCAAAGAAAGTGAAAGCCATCCTAGAGATGCCACCACCCAAAACATTAAAGCAATTATGCAATTTACAAGGCAAACTGCAATCAATCAAAAGATTCATGTCATAGCTGGCTGACAAGGTGCATCCATTCTCCCATCTTCTGCACAAGAATATCAAGTTTCAATGGGATTTCTTGTGTCAAAATGCATTTGAGAAACTAAAAGGCTATCTGGCTAATCCACCTATATTGGTACCACCTATTGCTGGTCGCCCTTTGATTTTGTACATATATGCTACAAAGGTTGTGTTGGGAGCCCTCCTGGCACAATTAGATGACACCGACAAGGAGCGAGCAATTTACTATCTCAGAAGAACTCTTATTGGCTATGAGTTGAATTATTCCTTAATTGAGAAGGCATGTTTGGCTGTTGTTTTCTGTACACAGAAGCTACGACATTATATGCTTAATCATAAGATTCACCTTGTTGCTAAAATTGATCCAGTCAAGTATCCCTTGGCACGCGCTGCTCTTACTGATCGTACAACAAAATGGGTCATGATCCTTAGTGAGTTTGACATTGTTTACGTGGATCGAAAGGCCATCAAAGGACAAGTGATTGCAGACCAGTTAGATGAAGCACCTGTTGATGGTAAACACCCTCTGATCACAGATTTTCCAGATGAATCTATCTTAAATATCACCCCAAGTCCACCATGGAAGCTATATTTTGATGGATCCTTCACTCAGAAAGGATCAGGGGCAGGAATCTTGTTTGTTACACCAAAAGGGGATCTCATCCCTAAATCCTTCAAACTATAGTTTCCTTGTACCAACAATATTGCATAATATGAAGCCCTTGTACTTGGACTTCGAAAGGCCATACAATGGTAAATTCTCACTCTATTGGTGCTTGGTGATTCACAATTGGTTATCAAACAAGTTGTGGATGAATATCAAATGAAGGATGACAAGTTACTTTCCTATCGCCGGATAGTTGAATATCCCAAGATGCATTTCACTGAACTAACCTTCCAGCAGATCGCTCGCATGAACAATAAAGTAGCAGATGCCATGGCAACAATTGGGTCCTTGATCACTATGCCAGAACACAGCGCACAGTGTGAGTTTCTTGTTGAGAATCTTACGGTCCCTGCCTATGACAAGCCAAATTCTGAAATGGTATGTGAGATTGTTGATCCCAATTCCCCATGGTACCAAGAAGTGTATTCCTACCTACGCGAAGGACTTACCCCACTTACTTTAACCCCCAACCAATGTAAAACTTTCATTCACCGCACTTCTTGATACACAATCCTTGCTGATACCCTCTTCCAGAAGTATTTCAATGGAACTCCTTTAAGGTGTCTGAATTCTGATGAAGCACAAATGTCCCTGGAGGAGGTACATCAAGGAATCTGCAAGGCCCACTCTAGTGGACTTACTTTGGCCAAAAAACTATTATGTACTGGATATTACTGGCCTACTACGGAGCAAGATGCCTACAATTATGTGAAGAAGTGTGTACCTTGTTAGCAGCATGATGATTTGATACACGCTCCCTCCCAATCACTCCAACCCACCATCACCCCTTGTCCCTTTTCATGTTGGGGTTTCGACCTTGTTGGCCAAACTTTCCCTAATTCATCTAATGGCCATAAATACATCCTGGCTGCTACGGAGTACTTTACCAAGTGGGTTGAAGCTGTTCCTCTCACCTACACTACTGGAAAATAGATTTTGAAGTTTATTTTGAACTATCTTATTTTTCGCTATGGCATTCTTCAAGATATTCTTACTGATAATGGAGGACCTTTCAAGAACAAGGATGTCACAAAGCTATGTAGGAAATTTAGCATTACCCACCATACCTCTTCCAAGTACTTTCCGCAAAGCAACGGTCAAGCTGAGGCTACAAATAAAACCATCCTCAGAATCCTCAATAAAATAGTTGATGAAGCTGGCCGTGATTGGCACCTTCACCTCAATCCCGCCCTTTGGGCTTATCGCACCTCCATTCGAACCCCCACGGGAGCCACTCCCTTTGCCCTTGTTTATGGTACTGAGGCTATTCTACCCATTGAAATTGAGCTCCCTTCCCTCAGAATCTCTCTCAAGAATCTATTTTCTGAAGAAGAATATAGAGTTGCCCACTTGCAAGAGCTGGAACTCCTTGATGAGAGATGTCTTAATACCCTAGACCACCTCTGCATGTATCAAAATCGCCTTCACCTTTAGTTCAAAAAAAGGATCAAACCTTGTCAGTTTGAGGTTGGTGATCTTGTCCTACAACATAATATGAAGAACCTCCAAAACCGTGAGAAGAAAGGGAAGTTTGAACCTAATTGGTTGGGTCCCTTCATTGTTACAACAAAATATGGTTCAGGCGCCTATCAGATTGTATCCCCAGAGGGAGATCCACTCCCTGATCCTATAAATATTGTACATCTCAAGTGCTTCTATGCTTGATCAGTTCATAGTCTGTTGTACAACATAAATTTTTCAAAAAAATCCAAAAACATTCAAAAAATCAGAAACTAGAAAATCCAAAAACATTTAGAATATGAAAAAAGCCAAAAAGAAAAAAAATCAGAAAAAATCAAAAAATCATAAAAAAATACAAAAGCTTGAAAAGAAAATCAAAAAAGAGAAAGAGAAAAATAAAATCCGTCCATCTATGAAAACCACTTCGGTGGCGCAATGGATAAGTACCATGGTGAAAACCTGTTTCAGGTGCCATGTGTAGTCAGATCCACCATCAGTTTCCACCATTTTTCTATATAGCTTGCATCACCTTCCATAATAAGTGTCGCTACCCATATTTGTGTAGGTAGTTCTTTGACCATCTTCCCACTTTCACAATAATGATTCCCGCATGACTGAGCTTACCAAATCAAACACTGAGCTTTGATCTAGACACAGTGATCGCAAATGTTTTACATCAAATCAACAGATAGATTGAATTTCCTCATGATTGTTCTATTCACAAGCAATTGTCAGCGAATTTCCATTTTCTATCAATCAATCTTTGGCCCATCAGGATGTATCCTTCCAGTGTCAGCTGTTCTATCAATCCTCACATCAAAATTGTTCATGGAAAAAACTTTTGGACTGAATGACCACTTGGTCAGGATGCCTTTTTGTTGATTTTATCTTGTGTTTTACTATGTCCTTATCATGACAGCCTTGATCTTTTATAGCTTGGTTTGTTATGGTGAGTATCTAGTGAAATACGTGTCCTTTGTGGTATGATCTGCTTGTCATAGTTTGTTAGTGCATTTATGTTTTGATATTCAGTTATGACTATGTATGCCTCACTGGGGGCAGGATTCATGCATCTCAAATCCCTCAAAGGATCTGGATGTACTGCATCTTCTCATGAGTAACATTTCATAACTCTCATCATACTTGATATCTCACATTCTTGTTCCTAACAACCTATTTGTCTGAGAGTCTAGTCCACGCAAAGGAACCATGTCACTTGTGTTTTCTAGCACATGGTGCATAACTCCTTTTGCAATATCAAACTAGGGTGTGCTCTCCAACATTAACATGGTATCAATCCCACTATTATCATGTAGTTATTCTTTGCATAGTAGTTAGGTCATATTGCATTATGATTTTTCTCTTGGCAAAGGTTTCTATTTATTCCCCTATCCGGTCACCTACGTGATTTTATCAGACTTATTGTGATACACACAAAAATAGTATCCTCATTTAAACATTAGTCATTATCCAGTGCATTTTTCATTTTAGTTTATTAATCATTAGTCATTATCCATTGCATTGTTCATTTTAGTTCATTAATCATTAGTCATTATCTATTGCATTGTTCATTTCAGTTCATTAATCATTAGTCATTATCTATTGTATTGTTCATTTCATTCATCATTATTCATTTGTTTCATATTGCATTTCATCCATTAATCATTCGTTATTATACCTTAGTCTCACATTGCATTCATTTCATCATTAGCCATTATACATTACATTATTCATTCAGTGTTCATTATTAGTACATTAAATTAAATCATTTGCATTGCTCATTTAGTTCATTCTGTACATTGTTCATTCATTTATCATTGCATTATCATTCCATTAGCATTATACATTTGTAACCATCATATAGTACCATTTGCATGTAATTATATTGCATTCCATTAGTTGCATCCATAAAATCCATAACATCTTTTTAGGGTTCATTCATTTCATAAAGCATCATAAATACATTTATACATCATT
>MU225738.1:822373-834128 GCA_018584345.1 Thuja plicata | reverse complement strand
ACAATATTTGTGGGTACTAATTCCCACTGGGGTTTTCCTCTGATCAAGGTTTCCCTGTAATCATATCATGTGTTATGAGTTGTTATGTTAAGCTTCATTCTATGTATGTTTGATTTATGTTTAAGTTTCTAAAAAGTAATTAATAAGACAAATACTGATTCACCCCCCCCTCTCAGTGTTTCTAACAATTTGCACAGAATGACATGTCTTCACATGATTGGTTCTTCACAAGACATCTCAGCTACCCTTTTCATACGGTAATTAATCTCCTGTATTTTCATTGGATGATGAATCTCCATGTTGTCATGTCAGCAACTGTCACCTTTTATCACTTTTCATATTTAGCGACCATGCGACTGTGCATTATCTCTTTGTCACTGATCAAATTTCTTAATTCTCAATTCTTCTAGAGATCTAGCGACTGTATGATTTCCTTCACTTAGCTTAACCATGGTTAACTTCTGGAAATCACGCGACTGAATGAATTCAAGTCGCTAGATCAAATGCCAAACTCAGAGTTTATTCGAAGACCCCGCGACCAAGGTTACTTTTCATCTTTTAAACTCTTATCGCTAAGTCTCTGAATGTTTATTTTACTTTACGAGACCCTGCGACTAACCTTAGTCACCCAATCATTGATTAAAACTACTCTTTAATATTTATTTCGGAGACTACGTGACATAGCCCATGAAACCTTATTTTTTAATTTTAATTCAGAGAATATGCGACTAAAGAAAATCTCATTGTCGCGAGAACTTTTAACTCTTATGCAAATTTGATAGAGACTCAGCGACCACCGTTGATCTTTTTCCATTCTGCATCTGACAGCTCTGCTAAGTCGCTGAGTATATTTTGAAAACCTTAAATCATTTGGAGACCACGTGACAATATTAAAATACATAGCCTCACACCCTTAAGTCTCTTAAATGCCAAATGATTTTTTCCTTTTGGGAGACCACGCGACTAACCTTTGTTTTATTCACTATGGATACATGTCTCATCCTAACTGTTTGTCTCAAAATCATTGAAGAAATGCTGACTTAGAACTTTTAACCAGCGACTATCTAACCACCATATATTTTATTCAACTTGCGGTTTGTCGCCAAGTCTCAGAATCTTTGACTAAACTAACTTTTTAGTTGGAGACTTAGCAACAGAAGAATTTAACTTGTCACTAACTGTGTTCTGATCTGGAGACCTCGCGACTGAGTCTATCGCCAAGTCTCATGATAATTTGTTAACTACAGGATATATTGTGTGACACCGTGACTTAACTACTTGTTTCCATGTTGCTAGATGACGTGTTTCTCCATTGGGAGACTTTGTGACCAAAGGACTTCACTAAGTCTCATAACTTATAAAGAATATTCTCTTTCTTTCTGAGACATCCCGACAACAGTTAATTGCCAAGTCTCATGACAAACTGGAATATGCTTTTAGGATTAAGAGACTCGGTGACTATTAAAAAGGCACATGACATTATAACTTAAGTTTCTCAAAAAGGTAATGCAAAAATAGAAACTCAATTGACATTTTAGGGCTTTTTTGCATTTTCACTTAGAAGACATCTCAGGGTTTTTGGTTTTCACTATTCATGTGGATTTTGACGTAAGAGCACAAAATTTACACAGGGATACTTCAAATGGGATAGACCTTCTGATTTTAGATAGAAATTGGCATGATGACAACAAAATTTTTGGTCAAACCAACAAAACCAGGAATACAACCAACAAGTGGATGGAGGGATGGGAGACACATAAGGAATAGGAGATTAAGGTATATATTGATTTAGAGGGGACGGTGGTAGGTTCATTACCTGAGGGGATTTCACAACTTGATTTGGGGATTTATATTTTTCTTCTAGCCCTTGGATCCATTCAATGGAAAAGGTAGTGTGTGATGGGGACAATGTAGGACTTGGAGGATTGGGATTATGTAGAGGATAAGGGTTATGATTTTGGATATAAAGCTCAAAATGTGGGGGATTAGGTGTAGGATTGGGATTAAATGGGAGATGGGAATTATGAATTTGGACAAATGGGGAAGGACATATGTCTTCAAAGGAAAATTTTTTCTTTTGACCTCCATTTTTGTAGGCTAAGGACAATGTTTTGGAGTTCTTGAATCTCGTAGGCAAGGTGGCTATGGAGGGAATCATGTGTTGTTGAAGTATAATGAGATGAATTTCCCTTGTCATAGGTAGAGGAAAGATAAGAGATGGGAGATGAATTTGGATTGGATATGATGTGTTGAGGATTGATTTGGTAGGTAGGTTGGATTGGAGGTATGGCTTGAGGATTGGGGTTTAGCACTTTAAAGTCATCAATTATTTTTTGAAACCAATCCATATTCATGATGTTTGAATAAGAGGTTTTTGAATTGGATTAGAAGATGATGTGGAAGAAGTTTTAGATTAAGAGTGGATGAAGTGACAAATTTGAGGATGGATAGAATATGAACTTAGGACTTAGGAGCAATACTTGGAATTTGTTTTGACTTAAGAGGGCAAGGCCTCAAGGATTTTGATTTTGATTTGATTTGATTTGATTATGAGGGAAGGGCCTCAAAGTTGGATTTGATTTCATTTGATTGGATTGGATTTGATTTGATTTTGATTTAAAGGTTTGAGACAAACCTAGGTGAAACAAGAACCTATGATGGTGCAAACAAATGATTGATTTGGATGATGATATATTCTTCTACTTGGAGATAGACTAATGATCCCAAGCAAAATAGGATATGACTAAGAGAGTTAATTACTTGAGATAGACTAATGTTCTCAAAGCAATATGATTCAAATAGATGTTTGCTAATGATGAGGGTCTATGAAACACTTTGATAAATCTTTCAACCTAATATTTGAGATGAAACATCTTGATGAAGGTGTGAAAGATGAAGTTTTATTTGATTTGGGTTAATCTTGACTATGGTTGGATGTGGGTCAATCAAGATAACTAGGATTAAAGTCCAAATATTTCGATGGTGCTCCTAAGCCAAAAGTAGAAGATTTTATGAAAATTAAAATTAGAAGGTGATGTGGATGAAGAATGGATGAACTTTGAAAGATGGATGGGGAATGTTTGAAGACAAGGGAAGAATTAAGGTGTGATTGGTTTTGGATGAAGAGGAATATGAATTAGATTAGGATTGGATAGAATGATATGAGGTTGACAAGTGGATTGGATTAGAAGATTGATGATTGGATTAGGTTTGATAAAAGATGAATGAGTAGATTGGATTAAGAAAGAGGATGTTGATGTGGATTAGAGGGATGATTATGATGAGGATTAGGAAGATTGTGGATGTTTAGGATGGAATAATTAGAATGATTGACAAGAATAAAAATGACTTGGAAGAGGTGATTAGGACAAGTATGATTATGATGAAGAAGTGGGTTGATGTGGAGATGATAATGTAGGATTCTAACTGATTTTGGTCTTTTTAGGTCAATTTGTTCATTGGCAAGAATTGATTTTCAACATACATCAAAGGTATTGACTATGCTAAGTATAGCTTGACTCAGATTTTGGGCATAACTAACAGTTATTGAAGACACGTGTCTGAAAATAGTCCTGGAAGGGACAAGTCAAACTTGCAGGAGACAAGCAATTGTGACTTTGGGGAATTTTGATAAAATTGTGATATTTAATTTGTGTATGTTCAAGTGACTCTTTCAAGCCACTTATGTTTTTATGTGGTTTAACACAATGAAGACAATATAAATAGTAGCTACCTTAAGGAATTGGCTTTGCATGAAATATTATAGGCCCATTTCTTGGTAGTCCTTTGGCTCACACAACAGTGTCACCCCCAGAAGGGTGCCTATGTTTTTGCCTTTTGTCACGTATTGTTGTCGTGCTATGAAGATGTCTTTCACAACACAATACCCTGGGACACGTATGATGGGAATCTTGGGGGGAGAATCTTCCCTCTCCTTGCACTATAATAAGTCACCATTCAGAGATGAATCGGGTAGGCTACTAATTTATAATTGCTAATAAGATTTGTGGCGTCCCCGCAATCAGTTTGTACGGTGTGAGACACTTAAGTCTCTAGTTCAACCATGCCAGTATACTGAGGATATTCACTCAGTATGGACTACCATTGAATATGACCCGCCCAAAATTGAAGGGATAAAGCAGACCTTTGGGTCACACCTTATTTCTATACCGACTGAAGGGATTTACCAGTTTGAGGTTGTCCTCTAAAGGGGAAACACACCCTCTAGACAGGCCTCTCTAGAAGCTAGATTAAGCTAAGTTTTCTCTTCACCCAAGTTTCGCGAAGGCGAGGGGAGAGGATACGACTATAGTTTAATCATAGCGTCACGTAAATTAAGGGATCTATCTAATGAAAAATAGCTCAAAATAAGTGTTGAAAAACACTTCTTCAAAGACACCAAGAAGATTTTATTTTTCAAATTGAACCTAATTAGAATAACTAAGTGTTTTTTACCTAAGAAAAAGACACAATAGTATGGTTAAGCATGCAAGTTCAATTTATTTTCCACACATCAAGAAGGAAAACATATAAGAAAGGTGTGATTGTTTTGCCTTAAGTCATTCAAGATTTTATGAGGTTCATTCCCTTCTGCATTCAAGATTAGATGTGGTTAATTCCTTTAAGCAACATGCATTCAAAGACTAGTATTTAAATCATACAAGTTCATTCCTAAAATCCATTAAAATCTAAGGAAACCTGCATGAAAAATATTGGTAATCTTTAAAGTCTTCAACCCTGAAATGCTGCAAAAAGGCAAACAAATTAGCAATACTTGATTCCTAACAATATGTTGATTCCTAATTCCTGAAATTTGACTAAGTCTGAAATTTCTTAAAAACCCTCAAAAACTAGATTCTGCATCTTAACTCCTATGAAGTTGAAATCACTCTCAAACATCTTGGAAGTATATATTTAAAATATATCTTAAAGCATAAGAAAGGTGCTGAAAACTTGGTGCTAAAATTGGTTTGAAGCATACATAAAAATATTCAAGAAATCATTCAATAAATACCTATCTCTCAGAACTAGTTTAAAATGAAAGAAATATGGAGACGACAATCACAGTGCGTAGACGACAATCTATGCAGACGACGATCTATGTAGACAAGAGTTTTTAAGTGCAGATGACCATTCTATGCACATGGAGGGTTTTAAGCGCAGATGACCATTCAAGGGAGGAGACAGTGATCTGCATAGATGATAGTCTAGAAATGTAGACGGTAATCTTAGAGTAGAGATGGCTCTGTGAAATGCTTTTCTAGAATCACAGAAAAACATGAAATTTTTTGAAATTTTTGAACAAATATGGGGTGTGGGTCCCACTGGGTGTACCAAAATGTATGTGATAAAATCTACCTGTCAAACACAATCACTCAAACATGCAAAAAATAAGGATTAGTCATTAGAAATCACAAATAAGTTAGCATATTCAAATGAAAGCTTGAAACAAATTGGTTTACACCACAACCTCCGATTAGCCAAACAAGTGCACCCAAGCCTTGTTGATTTGCTCTTAGAGATATTTGTGGGTCTGCTCTACCAAAATAATATAAAAAATCCCACTAGATTGATGGATTACAGATACAATGCATACTAATGGATACCATGAAGAGCTCAAGAACAAGTATGAGGAACTTGCCTCAAGCCATCATCAAATGATGATAATGAAAATGCAAAACTACACTAACATGCTATGCAAGATCAAATAAAACTAGAACTAGATTCATTTCTATTATGTCTAAGATGTGATTTCTATATTATTTAAGAACGTAAACATAAAAATGCACTATAAGATTCTAGCACTAAATTATCATGATAACAATGCATAAATGAGAGATGACTTTCTCTTGACAATGACCTCTATTTATAGATTTTTTGGAGGAGAGAGAAGGCTTGGATGAGGTGGAGCTCATGTGGCATCCACATAGGTGCCACATGAGGGACACATAAGCCATGTAAGAGACCAAATTTTCTCACACATGTGTGAGAAACTTTTGATGTGATGGGTCAAGGTGTACTTAAAGTACACATGTGAAGGATCTTGTAAGAGGTGTAAGAGTGTGTAAGAGTTTTAGTCCAATAAAACACTTTTAGAAAGTGTCATCAAGGTTGTAAGAAACCTTGTTGGCACCAAATTAACATGATTTTCAAAAATTCAAATTTAGAAATTTGCTCACACATGTGTGAGCAAATAATTAGGACTAATATGTGTAGAAATCAAGAAATTAGCCTAATTAACCTTAGTTAATTAGTGAGTAGGTCTATTTGGTGAGAGTGATGTGAGGTAGGGTAGGATCTAGGTTCAAATTAGTTTAATCTAAATTAAATTTAGATTAATCATGGTTTTGTAGAATTAAGTCATGTGGAAGAATAAATAAATTAAAAATTTATTTAAAAGGGATTAATGAGGGGTAATGTATATAAATAAAATTTAATACATTAAAGGGGATAGTATTTAAATTTAATTTAAATACTAAGGAAAGTGAATCATATTTAATTAAATAAATAAAAGAATATAAAAAATATAATTAATTAATTTAAATTAATTATAAATAAGGACGATTTTAGACGTCTACAACTGTAAGGTAGAAATTTTTTACCAAACATATATTCAATAAATTGAACACCATTTATGTCTATCTTTACTTGCTGATAATATGTTCCTTCAATAACAAGTAAACCAGTCGGATATGACTATCCATCACCATCTACAATTTCTTCTGGCAATTTGTATTTTGCTTTCGTGCATCTTAGTAGATAATAATCTACACTTTCAGCATTGTCAGGATCCACAACCACAACAAAAATATCACCTAGATACAAATGCAGATTAGATATTAAATTCAAATAAAAAGTACAATAAATTAAATTTAAATAAAAGATCATGTACATGTGCACGCACCTGTAACAACCAAATCAGAAACACGCTCATAATCAACTGAATATATAAGATCATGAATGTTTATGTCAATGTCGTCATCTTCATAAGGAGGCATTCTGATTAACTCCTTCATATCCCATTTTAAAACATATCCATTTGCAATATTCTCACATTGACTCATTGGATTGTCCTCAACGCAGTCAACATAGAAACATGATTTTTCTCTTACTTGAATCAATAGAGGCTTGTGTTGTCTGGTACTCATTAATTGAAGTAAACTTCTAATACCAACAATCCTTTGACAATTGTAAGGATTAGATCGGTCTATATCTGTTACAAATATGAAATGAAAGTTGTACATATTTAAATCAACAATTATGATAACATAGATGAAAACAAAATTAAATTTTAATTTAGATTTTTTCTACAAACTATAAATTACCTTTCACTTCCCAAAAATAACGTTTGTTGTATTTGGTGTCCCAAATAGCAAAATGATTTTTACACCATTCAACAATTTTCTTTGAATTCTCTATCATGTTACCTGTAAATTTCTAAGCTATCAATTTAAAGTTCAAATACATCTAAGTTTAAATTATACCATTTGAAATATCTAGATATATATATTTAACTACTATTCACACCATTTGTACCTGTAAGTTCATGTTGGCGAAGTGCACGCTTCACACATGCTCCTGCTCTATCGTGCTCTCCTTTTCCATGTCCACTTTCAAAGAAGTTCCACAGAAACTTAACATTGTGTCTAGCATGTTGCATAGCTAGCCAATTAAAGGCTTTTGCAGATTTAAATTGTCTTGCAAGATTAAGTTGTTACATATGCAAGATTATGATCACATAATAATTTAACAAGTAATCAATGAGAATTTAAAAATGAATTGAAGTGCATACACTTACCTGCACAACCATCAAACCAAATCCAATGTTGTGAAACTTTTATCCCGCAATTCACAATATCTTCAAAATACATTGCAAAACAATGAGCCACATAGCTCCTATCACGAACCTTATCATCGCTGATATAGAAATGAACCTTCTTGATGATAATGTGTTCATTTGGATAGGTACTTTCTACCTCATCCAAATCAAATTATGCGTGTCTATAGGTCACTTGGACAAATATTACAACTAGGTCAAAATGATAATATTGAGCTTGAAGCTCTGATTGAGGGGAGAATGTATAGTTCTCTGAGAAATATATAACTAAAAGAATACAATGAGGTGGAAAATAATTTTTGGAATCACAAAACTGTTTAGCTTGCCATCTTGCACCATGACAATGCTGGATATGTGGATAAATGATAGTACGGAACCTAGTCATAAATCCAAGATAGGGAAATTCACTCTCCTTCAATACAATTTTTTTGGATTCATCTCCGGTCTTAGTTCGGTATGTCTCATATTCAAATCTCTTCCACAAAACTGGCATTGCAACATTACTATTATCAATTTGCAATGAAAATTTATGTAAATCTCCACAATCACTGCATGCACTCTTTATACATTGTACTTTGAACTCATCTGAATCTTCAGATTTCTTACATAAAATAGACTTCACAAATTGTCATACTTCCAGGGATGAGCATATCTGAACTAAGTACTACCATAACCTTTTTATATGATTGTAAATATAGATGAAAATCAACATGATTTTGGCAACAACAAGTTTCACTTACCTTATTTATGCGTACAAAGCAAGGGCACAACCTCTCAAAGATTCTTTGACATATTTTCACATCTAAAAATTCTTGTTTGAATTATTCAAACAATTCTCTTTGTGTTGTATCTATAAAATGTTTTGGATGTGCAATTTTCATACCGGTCTTTTTAGCTTTCATCTGTATAGTATCCCTTCTATTAGAAGAAACACAGGAGTGAGCGGTCCAATATTCAATGACCTGTCTTTTTACATCTTCAGAAATTTTGTCTTTTTGAGAAAGTCTACAAATATAACCCAATTCTTTTGAATATTTTCATCTAACATATTTCTCTTCCTAATATATCTTTGAACAATTCTTCTAGATACATTCAGTAAATTAGAAATTGCATGTACTTGTTTTCTCTATGTCAATCTTGTACTAGATAAAGTAGTCATCAATGCTCTATGTCCAGCACTTAAATCGACTCCTCGACTTAAGTTGTTAATGTTGTTCAATGCATCCTGCAAATTTTCAGCTATTGTTTGATTTACATTGTCTCCTAAGTTTTTCTTGTTATCAACACCTAACAACTCCAAAACAGGAGTCATTTCTTTTTTCCTCAATAACCTAGCAAATAATTGTGCTTTTCCAATCAAACTTTTATTTTGAAGATATTCATCCCAAATCTTTTTGTATTATTTTTTTTACTGTGCTTTTAGGTACCGATTCGTCAGATGAAAATTGAATGAAAAATGAATCGTCATCCATCTCCATCAAATTTCCCATGTCAAAAGATATATTTCCATCAATTTGTTCCCCTACTTGAATTGGATCTTCTTGGACTTCAATAGGTTCATCTTCATTACATTTTGTATGACCTTTCATTTTGTCATCCCTTATTCGATCATATTTTCTTGTTCTGTTCCTTTTATTCCCCATTGCACAATTTGTTCAAATTGAGAGCTTCGATTCACCTGTATACACAAAACCATATATGATTGATTAAAAAATAAAAAATATTGATAAGTTCATAATTTAATATTGAACAATGTTTTAATTAAAAATACAAAAAAATAAAAAAAAAATAAAAAAAAATTACAAATAATACAAACCTCCTTGATAATCATAATTCTTAGTTGCCTTTTAACACAAAAAAATACGCCTTTAAAATAATTAAAAAAATGATTTTATTAAAAAAACATTTTTTAAGTCAGAATAATTGATAATTGCTTTTAAATTTGAATTTTTTTTTTTATATATATCAACTTTGAGGGTCATGGTCATCCACACGACCATGTTTGGTTAGCCTTAGTTTCGGCCGAACCTGTTTCAGCCGGAACTATTTCGGCTGAAACTACTTATGTGACATCCCATGTGGCAGCCAAATAAGCAAAAAAGAGAAAATTTGTAACACATCATTTTTGGGGCTTATTTGTCCACAAAAACTGAATCATTTTTAAAATATAAGAATACCCTTTTGTAGAGCTCTGAGTCTAGATTATGGTCATATAATTTTTATAGTATTTTGATTAAATATAATGTATTATACATTAAAAAAACTCCAAGTAGGTTTTTTAACATTGAAGAACATGCTCATTCAAAAAAAGAAAAAAAATAGCAAATCATGTTAGAAAATTTTAAAACTTATATTTAACGCTAGAGGAGAGAGTCCTCTTCAAGAATATATAATTTGTTCTAGAGGAGAGAGTCCTCTTCAAGAATATATAATTTGTTTTGTATTTGGTGTAGATTTGATAGGGCAAATTAGGCGGGAGACAAAAACTGTTAATTTTGGGTAACTCCGACTTTGAAATTGTTATAACAGACAATATATACTGAAAACCAATCTTTTTTTTTCTGCACTAGCTATACATGTCATCTAAAACATATTATGAAATCAGAGGAAAAAAAGACTATTTACATATATTTTTTTGGTGGGAACTAGACTCTTGATCTTCAACGTTTTTCAACAATTAAAAAATAGACTTCAAAAATTAAAAAACTATGTCAATTCTTGTTCATTTTTAAAAAAAAGTTATAGGCATAAACTACATCCAATTTTACACATTTCATTAGTTTACATCATTTTCAAATTCTAAACACAAATACCACTTTTATGTCGTTAAAGTTGAACTACTTTGCATGTCGTGGTCCTCTTCCTTTGTAAAAGTGTGACACAGGTTTGTACTTTTACCCGATGATGAAGTCAAAGAAGTGTAGGCAGAAGTCACACCTGCACCTGTGATAGATCTAGGAGAAGAAAGAATCCAGCAAGCTTTGACAAATTTGAAGTCCACACCACAATTTAATCCTCCTGAGTATAGTGGAAAGTTGGATTCAGATGAGTTGATGGAATGGATAACCGAGATGGAGAAAGACTTTGAGTATGAGAATGTATCAGATGAGAAAAATGTGAAAATTACAAGCACAAATTTGAAAGGTCATGCATCTTTGTGGTGGGAGCATTTGCAATTGGATCAAAAGAAGAAAGAAAAATACAAGATCAAGTAATGGGACAAGATGATAAACAAATTGAAGGGAAAGTTTCTACCTTGTGATTATCATATTAACCTAGTTAGGAGAATGCAAATTTTGAAGCAGAAAGATAGCTCGATGAAGGATTACACTAAGGAATTCTATAGATTAGCTATTAGATCTAGACATGTTGAAGATGAGGTGATAAGAATTGTAAGATATCAGAATGAATTAAGGAGTTCTATTCAAGAAGAGACCAGTTTGGTAAAAATGGAGAGTATTGAAGAAGCTTATTAGTTTTCCCTGAAAGCTAAGGAGAAATTAATCAAAAGACATGAGCAAAGACAAAGAGGAAGAGGTGGTAGATTCTCTAGAGGAAGAGGTAGATCTTATGGTGAAAATCTTGGATTTGATCAAGACAAATCAAGACAAAGGCAAGACCGAGTGGAGGGGTAGAAGTTCATTCAGAGGAAGAGGTAATTACTCCCAAGGTGTCTATAAAAGAAGTCGATTTCAAGGAACTTGTTAGAATTGTGGAGAAGGATGTGGATTGTTTGAGTGTACACATGCAAGAAAGAAAATCGGTAGTAGCAGAAATGATTTGGTTCTAGAAGGTGTTGGTTCCTTTTCTTGCTGATATTAGAATACCCTTCAAGGGTTCACTCTATTTATCCCCAACACTGGTTCAGCATAAAATAGAACAACAGAAACAAGGTTTTTTAAACCTTCTGCACTTTGA
>MU225738.1:799435-816995 GCA_018584345.1 Thuja plicata | reverse complement strand
ATTTCCAGCGACTGCGAGATAGACTTGACCTTAGCTCGTCGCCTACTCGCTGACCTTCAAGTTAACTTTAAAAAACAACTCGCGACTGCGCGATGCATAATTTTGCAACTCGTCACCTACTCGTAGGCATAATGAAACTTGACTCAAACAGCTCGCGACTGCGCGATTTACATTTCAAAACAGCTCGTCGCCTACTCGCATAACTTAAAAACTTGATATAAAACCAGCGCGACATAGCGACAAGGGATGAAAATGACTTCAAAAAGTGACTTGACTCATTTTTTGGCGGTAAAGCACAGAATTTAAAATCAAATAAGCCCGGGAAACTGACAAGACCAAGGGATTCAAAAATTTTATTTTATAGTGCCAACAGAAGGAAGGAAACCTGATGGTCAGAAGAATATCGTGGAGTGAAAATAAGGAAGAGCTAGTGAGGAAAAGTTTGTTCAAGACCAGATGCAGAGTTGCAGACCAAGTTTGGAAAGTAACTGTTGATAGTGGAAGTTTCAAGAATCTGGCATCCGAGGACATGGTTACAAAGTTGTAGTTGGAGAGATTGAAGCACCCAAAACCCTATAAAATTTCATGGGTCAAGGATGATCATACACTCATGGTAAGTGAACAATATTTTGTGAATCACAAAATAGGAAAGCACTATGATAAGGTGTTGTGTGATATCATGCCTATGGATTATTATCATATTTTGTTTGGTAGACCTTGGCAATATGATAGACACGCTATACTTGATGGAAGATTGAACAAATATACTATTTGGGCTGATGGAAAGAGATAAATATTGTTACCTTTAGTTGAAGAATTTGTTGATGAGATATGTACATCTGTGAAAGTTTGTTTGATGGAAGGTAGACAGTTTGTTAAGGATATAAAAATAAATGATATTTTTAATGCTTTGATTCCTAACAAACAGAGTGAGAAAACATAAGATAAAGTTCCTGCAGAAGTTGAGAAGTTTCTCACCGAGTACAAAGAAATCATTTCAGATAATGTACTTGATGGTTTTCTACCAATGAGAGCTATTAGTCATTATATGGATCTGATTCCTAGAGCTAGTTTCCCAAACAAAGCACTACACTGATTGACACCAACCAAGAATAAGGAACCTGTTATGCCCTGCATATCCATCCCTACATTTTGTTGGCAAAATGTTGGGTCCCCTTTTTTACTTTTGGTTCTTCCTTATTTTATTTTAGATTCTTTTGTTTTCTCTGGCCTTTGCCTCTGCATGACCATTGTTGTGTTTCCTTTTGGTCTTCCTTGCTCTAAGGCCCAATCTTAGAGTGTTTTGTTTCTTTGTTCTGGCCAGATTTCAGACTCTGGGATTCTTGAACCATTGCTTCCTCTTTATCTAGAGGGTGTGGTTGCACAGGGTTCCCGGGCCTAGAGTCTAGAGGTTTTCCTTTTCTTGGAACTTGCGAAAGGAAGTGGTGCATTTTCACCTAAGGGTATAAACTGGGTTTCACTTGCCATTTTTACATTTACTGCGAACAAATTACCCTCAGAGCGATTAAGAGTAAATTGTGCAAATTCATAGAGAGCTAAGTGCAATTTTATTCAAGAGTTAACAGTGATTAATAGTGATTTAGGGCTCAGACCTGTGTCCATTCAATCCTTCTTGCGGTGTTCTAAGCATGTTCATGGGTTTCCCAAGCTGTTCATCTATGGAGCACCTCCCGTGCCCTTCCCTTTGCATTCCTGGTTTTAAGGTAGGCCCTTCTGGTTCTTCATTTTCTTTTCTTTTTGCTTTGTTATTTCATTTCTAGTTTTCATTTGCTTTGTTGTTTTGTTTTTGTCTTCCTTGTCACCTCTCGTTGGTGGGATGAATCTGCAAAGGGGTTGTCCACCCTTTGTGCAGTTGTAAATAGTATGGATAATTTAAATATTGTAGGTTTCTATAAATCTCTGTGTAGTTGTAAGTAGTCGTCGATAGGTGGTTATAAAGTTTTCCATGTCTGTGAGGCAGCTTGTATAAATTCATTCCTCAGCTCCTATTCTTCGAAGGTCCATGTAAATAATATGTATAGCGTGCAGTCTGTATAGTTTTCTATAAATTTGCGTGCATAGTTGTATATTCTATCAAGTTTTAACATGTCTTGTCGTGAGCTCACCATGCCCTCCGTATTATGGAAACCAATTTGAGCTCACCCACCTAGTTTTTACTAGACTCAAACTCGGCACCTCACCTATTTGAGTTGTAGACTTTCTCTCTCCTCCCATCACTTTGACATTGATGGTGGGGTTAAATTACCCATGCACAAGCTTTCAAAACAATCACAAGTTGCATTAATTTCCATACATGTTGAGACAAATATCACCTTAAATGCCATTACTCTATTTATTGCATGACCATGTGACAACCCATGTCAGTCCAGTATGGCTTATTGCCCGGTCACTTCAATAATGACTAGTTTCTCTGAACTCGGGGTTCTACGTAATCCCATGACCTTCATTACATTTTTTGCATGGACCAAAACCCCCGGGTGTTGATCAAATTTAAAGTAAGCGATTTTTTATTACATTTCTGGGATTTGATGCCAACTAACATCTTTTTGAGGATAGGTGTGAAACAATGATGAAATATCCAGAACCTAGAAATCTATTATATTTAATTACTTATATTAATAGTTTTCCAGTCTTGCAAGCTATCAACAATTCATCAATCAATATGTCTGAGGTAGCTCCCCCTCCCGGAAGTCCAAAACTCCCGACCACCTCAACAAGAGCGACCACCAAGTCAAGGGCCAAGAAGGCACTAGAAAAGCTCCCACTTACTAAAAAATATCCAAGGGAAGGTGCCATCATATGACCCAAGGTGGATTCTAAGTTACAATTGATCACCGATGTAATCACCTAAAAATGGTCACCTAAACCCTAGACCCCCAATCTCAACAATTAATCAAGAAACTCAAATCTTGATTATTCTAAGTCCTAAATCAAATAGTCAATTCATCAAATCAAACTGATCTGACCTAAACCCTAGGTCCTAATCAATCATCTTACTTAATTAATTAATTAATTCCTAAAATCATATTACATTGGAAAATAAACTTTATACTATTGTTTAATTGATATTATGACATATTAATTAAATAAAAATTACAAAATTGTCAATTAAATAAAAAAGGAATTAAATTAATTATAAAAACATAAATGTGCATCCAAAATTAATCAATTTATTAAAAATTCATATGACATCATCAAATCCAGTTAACTGATTTATCAAAATGGAAATAATCCAGTTTCACTCAGTTAACTAATTCTCCACTGTTTATCATTTTGGAAACATTTCAGTTAACTGTGAACTGATTTTGGAAGTTTCCAAAATAACTGATCAGTCAGTTCAGTCAACTGACTCTCTCGACCAATCAAATCACTTGCACATGGATTGTGCTTCTTCAATCGAATCTGAGCCACTCTTTTTTTGTTTGATCTCGACCGTCGATTCGAGAGAGATTTCTATAAAAGAGAAACTCTTTTCCTTCACAAAGGATCCCTAACTTTCTTCTAACATTATTATACTACATTTTCTTATCTTTTCTTAGCATTTATCATTTAGCATTGTTTTTTTAATTTCAAGCATGCAAATCTAATCATTAGAACACATTCAATTTGGGTTTTAAAAAGAATCTTTCACTTTTCAATTTGGTGCTTCTAAAATCAATCTTAAGTAGCTTGGATGAACAAAAAAATCATATGAATATCATATTAGATCATTTATCATAGCTTAAAATCCTTCATTTAGGTCTTCGGTGTAGTCACTGATCTTGCAATGACCTGAGAACAAGCTCATACTCCTGCCTTCTAGAAGGCAACAGGTCAATTTTTTTAGACATGCAGGATGAATGAATCCATATTCATTCATATATGCAACTGAAGTACAATGATTATGTTAAAGTGTATGGATAAATCAGAGGCCCACATTTAGCTATCACATTTCTGGCGCCCACCGTGGGGCTCAAACCCATGACCATAAGGTTAATTTTTGTGAGTTTTGTGATAAATTTATGGGCTATTTTTCCAAAAATCTGACTGATATTTTTATTGGTACGTGCACTTATAACATGATACATATCTAAAATTTATATTTCTAGAAATTTATTTGAGTTATCTTTTAGATTCCATTGTTTGAATTAATTTCGTTTAGATTTACAAATGTTATGGTCATTTTAGTGCAGACTAGTCAATCCTGATTTTTCAAAAATCTGACTGATGTTTTTATTGGTACGTACACATATGACATGATACAGATCCAAACTTTATATTTTTGGAAAGGTATTTGATTTATCTTTTAGATTCCATTGTTTTTAATTAATTTCTTTTGGATTTGCAAAAGTTATGGTCATTTTAGTGCATACTAGTCAAACCTGATTTTCTAAAAATTTGACTGATGTTTTTATTGGTACATACACATGACATGATAAAATTCAAAAATTTATATTTCTGGAAAGGTATTTGAGTTAACTTTCATTTTCCATTGGTTTGAATTAATTTCGTTGGGATTTTCAAAATTTATGATTGATTTAGTGCAGACTGGTCAAAACTTAATTTTTATGACAACAGGTTTTTCGATTATCAAATGATATATTATCTTTGACTAACCTGATTTTCTAACATGTAGGATTGGCAAGCTATGTGTTTTGTTTTTTTATGGATTTTTATAATAGTGGGTTGCATGTGCAGGAATAGGTAAGGTTTTCATACTAGCCTATCCATCCATCCATCCATCATGCCTATCAATACTAGCTTATCATCCGCTTACCCTATCTCCTATCAAGATCAACAAAGACATACGTCCTTGAAATCTCCTTATCAACCAATCCATATGAACTAGTCATATCAGTCCTATTCATCCACACTCCCCAAGTCTTTTGAAAGCAATTTGGATGTGCAACGAAGAAATAAAAAATACAAGAATCCACGTACATATGAAGATCACCATGTCTCATCTAATCGACATGTGACTACAAAGAGACCACAAAGGTCCACTAAGAAAAGAATAACATCAAAGAAAATATGGGTTCCTAAATCTATCATGGAAGAATTACATTCTAAATCAAAGCAAAGAATAACATCAAAGAAAATATGGGTTCCTAAACCCATCATTGAAGAATTGAGTTCTAAATCATGCAAAATAAAAGGAAAATCACAATCTATGTGGATTCCCAAGCCTATTTTAAAGGACTTGGCTACAAAAAGAAAATCAAAAGTTATGTGGATTCCCAAGTCTCTCTTAAAAGGCTTGAAAAAAAAGGAAAAGTCAAAGTTGGCATCCAAGCTTCCAAAGTCTTCCCCTGTATCTCCATCTAAACATCTCCCATCTTCTAACTCCATCTTGGGTCCTCATATACCAAGATCCATATCCACTCATCCATCAAAGTCTCAAGCTATTCTATTCACTTTTCCTCCATTTGTCCAATACCCTTCAAGGGGTGTGTCAATCTTGATCTCATCACCTTTTCCATCACCTACCTACTACCCATCCATCCCATATCCTGATATTCCTCTAATCTAATCCATCACATAAATCCTTGGCTACTATCTTCCTTATCCTCCATATCATTCTTCTCTACCATCACCCTATAAGCATCTTTGAGCATACTTTCAGTTTCCTTGGGCTATTATAGCAAATGTTTCAAAGGAGCACTATCTAAAGAGCACGAAGTTACAGTTCCTCCATCAAATCAAAAGTACAAAAAAAAAAAGAAAAGGAAAAGAAAAAAGTGCCTTGGTGAAAACTTGGTAAACAAGCACCTTGGTAGAAAAAGTAAAGATAAATCAATCTGTCCTATGGTGAAAACCACTTCTTGTGGCGCCTTGGATAACTCCCATGATGAAAACTTGGCAAACAAGTGTCAAGTGTAATTCCTCCAACTTTCCCTCTTCACTTGGGGGCAATTCCCTTCCATGCCATCTTATCCATCACATCTTCCATCCAGCTATCCGGTGAGCATCCATGTTCCTCCCAGTGATCTTGACAAGGTTGGAACTATCCATGAACACTATGTGTCTTGACATGCATTATCCTTTCCATCAGCCTATTCACTTGCTCTCATCCATGGCACCCTATCGTGATCTTGCTTATCCCAAGCCTATCCTTCCTATCTATGAGAATTCCTTCCATAATGTTCACTTATAACCTCCATCACCTCTTATCTTGATTGCGCTATCATAGATATATCCTATCCTATCCCATTGACCCCTTGGTCTTGATCAAAATTGAAAAATAGGTTCTTAGAAGTCTCTTGACATGTCCACTCTTTTGGACTACATGCTTTTCATGACATCGAGCCATTATCTTATATGCTATCCAGCTCTGCTCCATGAGTCTACATTGCGATATTCATTTTTTCCCTAGCTTGGGTAATCTTGAGGAGACTGTCTTTGAGGGTCACATTCACCCTCTTCATCCATCATTGTCGTTTCACCTCATCCATTAGCTTTCTAATCCATATGTAATTGTAACACCTCAAAATTGGCATCTTGCAACCCTGACCAATTTTGTTGCATTTGTCATTCTTCTGAATCATCAAAGTCCTATTGTACTAGGCAATTCTGAGTTTTTGACTGACTCTACTCAACTGGGTGTCAAATGTAGAAAATCTTAAATCTGCATTAATCATACATCATGTTTAATTCCTCAATATCTATTTGGCTAAACAAACCTTATGATTGAATTAATTTAATTATAAAGTCCTAGCACTTTAATTAAATTAAATTCACCCTCTTTAGCTGAGACACATGAAAAAGGAATTAAATGATATTTAATTATTAAATTAATATCCTCATTTTCAATAATTGAATTTAAATATTCAGATAATTGAGAAAAAGGAATTATGAGGTCATATTTATTTAATTAATTGAATATTCTATCAAAAATCATTCTTTTATTCAGAAATGGAAACTTTGAATTAATTGTGCTTTAAAGAGAAATAAAATAATTAAATTTAAATAAAACAGTATTAAATCAAAGAAAGAAAATAGTTAAAGCAGGAAGAAAACAATTTATTGTATTCTTTTGAACAAAGCTTTCTATTTTAAACTGGCTTTTCTATATGTTTTATTTCAAAGAGGAAAGTTTCTATTCTGATCACCTCTGAGTCTATAAAAGAACTCCCATTCCTCATTCAAAACCCTCGATTACTTGCTGATTACCCCCTGAATTTCTAAAGAAAATATGCACTGTTAGAATATTGAATTATTGTCATAGCTTCATATAGAATAATATCATTTTTGCAATAGAATAACTTCAATTTATAGAATAATTACATTGATCATCAATCTTAGATTATCTCATATCTCTCATTTCTTAGCATAATATTGCATTGTATTGCATTTATCATGATAAATCCTTCGTTCCTAGATTGGTCCATGGTTGTGAGACTCTCGTTCTGAGAGCAATTTCAAAAACCCTGTCTGGATAGAAGGCAACAGGTCGAATCATGCAGAAAGACAAGATGAATAATCTCATATTCAGTCTTGTGTGTACCTGATGAAGAAGGACTATGTTGAAGTGTATAGTGAATTAACAAGGCCAAATTTACCACATACATTTCTGGTGCTCACCGAGGGGCAGAACATCTATTTTTGTCATCACATTTGACTTAGTTTTTAAAATCTTTGGATCATGTTTGTACTCTTATTTTATAGGTAAAACAACACATTTCATCATTATTTTAGCATGGAGCAAGTTCAAAAATTTCTTCTATCTTCTGTCTATTATTCTCTTAGTGTTTTTGAAGCTCTCATTTTGAGCCAAATTTGACTGCACCATTACGTCCGGAGCATCATTTCGGTTGAAAATGACTGTAAACATGCCTATATTTGTCAAAAGTTGAATCTGTGGCAAAAATATTTTGCCCAAAGAGGTCGTACAACCTGTTGCACAAAAATCGAGGCAGATTTCAGATTTTTCTGCACGCAGTCTGAGGAAGATTTTAAAAAAAAATCTGAAAAAAAAAAAAATCAGATTTTTTCACTATGTTAAATTTGATGGCCGTCAAACCACCATTCTTCATGACCTTCTATGATAGCCACGAAACTGTCAAATTTAAACTCGCAGGTTGATGACATCAGCAGGGTTTGAAATTTTTTTAGCCTTCACCATTGAGCTTTTTGAATTTACAGTCTAACTTTAAATGATCATATCTTGCTCATTTTAGGTCCAAATTGAGTGCAATTTTTATTTTATTTTGGGTAGAATTGTCTGAAGATTTCTGGATTTTTCTTAGTTTTTAGATTTGAGTTTTCATCACTGTACCTGCCTAATCCTGCATTTTGCAACTTCCAGAGCCTCGTATGGGTTCATACGGTAACATTTTTGAGTGAATTTTTTTTGAAAGTGCGTTATTTTTTATCTACTTTTTGAATATGCAATCAGATTTATGATTTTCTAATTTTTTTAATGCTGACAAGTTTTGGGCTTTGTTGTTCTCTGATTATCTTATTTATTACAGCCTAATAGTGGTTTGTAGGACGCTGAGATAAAGAAAAAGCCATCATAAAACTTATAACACATTTTTTGCAGGACGTTGAAATGAAGAAAGGCATTAAAAAATACTAATGGGTTTATTGCAGGATGTTTGTCGAAGACCTTGCGTGTTTTCACAAACCCTCATGTTTGTTTTTAGTAGTTAAAACACACTTCGATTGGTGCTTAAAATAAATCATTGTCTTGCGTGATTGAAGTGTTTTTTAGATTGTAATCCTAAGAACTATATGAACGTATCCTCTCCCCTCGCCTTTATGGATCTTGGGTGTAAGAGAAATTCATGTGATTCTTCTAGAGTGGCTACCTCCCGAGAGCTTTAACAGAGCCGGTGAAAGTGGATGCCCAACCGGTAATAGGCTAAAGCCATGCCCTTCCAAACTGGTATACAAAAAATTCCATTGTGATTAATGTCATAATAGACAGGTGTGAATTTGTTGTGGCAACCAAAATCTCCTCTAGTACCCTAGTGGTGCGTTAAAGTCCTGACATCGTTAAGGTGAAAGCCTTGTTTTGAACGGATTGGGAGAGCCCCCTTTATTGGGAAAATGACTTGATCACAACCACCTGAATGGATGACCTTACTACAAACTGTTGTTCTAGTTTTCCAAAAATCCTCTATCTACTGGCGCGGAAGGTCAGAGAATGACTAAGATGCCCCATATTTTTACAGCTTTTAGTAGAGATAACAACCCTTTGGGAAGAAATTCCTTTGGGGTTCGAAGCTTAGTATGCCTGAGAAGTGAGTGCATATGTAAGGAGGAGCCCATGCTTCCAAGCTTCTAAGTTATCCACTAAGAGTAAGCATAGCTAAACTTCAGTTCAAGTGGGGATTCAATAGATACTGCCCTGGCTATCCTAGAATTGTGATGTGTCTATTCTGGTACTACAAACATTCTGCTTGATGTGTTTTGCATGGGTGAATCATTCAAATAATCAAATGATCTAGAAAAATATAAACTTTGGATATTTTCCTATCTTGTCTTGTCTGAAACTCTGTTGAAACTCTGCCAAAATTCTGTCGAAACTCTACCAAAATTCTATCAAAACTCTGTCGAAACTCTGTTGAAACTCTGTCAAAACTCTATCGAAACTTTGTCAAAAATCTATCAAATTTGTTTCAAAAACTTGTCGAAACTTGGTCTTTCATTGGTCTATCCTACTACATCTAGTCTATTTTGAAATCTGCACTTCTAGGTGTTAGCTATCAACTCATGTCCAAGTTTCTGCATCTGCTACCAAACTCTTGAAATCTATCAACTTGCTGTCCAAATTCTATATTCTACTATGAAGGTTCTGTCTAAATTTTCACAAATCCATGCTTTCATCGACATCACTACTAGTCTATCTTTTACTGCAATCTATTGACAGTCTGACTAATTGCTGTTTCAAAATCTAACTTTTTTGTGCTAGTCCAAGTGACCCATTATCTATTTCAATCTTATCATCTATGTCTGCGCTATCCTTATCCTGAGTTGCAAAAGAAGGTTCGTCAACCTTGACTCAAGATCATAGTCATTTCTACCTCCATCTCAATTGGGCATTATCTCCTTTGTTCTTTGGTCTTGGACTTAATCAGCACTTTAGATATCACTTCAACACCTGTCAGTCAATCAATTGATTCATCATACCTTCTCTTCAATCTTCTAAGCAAGAGCGCATTCAGACAATCTTACAATGTCTACAAGCAAATGGGCTAAACCTTATGGTCCTAACAATGAGAACAAAGAGATTCTTATGATATCTTTATGGAAACAACTTCAAACTATGCAATCTCAACTCCAAGAATGAGATTCTTATTGAACCAACTCAAACTATGAGATTCTTATTGAACCAACTCAACCTATCAACTTGGGTACGGAGGCAGAACCTCAGATTATTCACTTGGCACAATCACTATCAGAGGCAGAAAGAGAGGAATTCACCACATTCTTCAGAAAGAAAAAGATTAACCTTGCATGGAAATATTCAAATATGCCTGGATTAGACCCTAATCTAATCATGCATCATCTATCCATTGCACTAGGTGTTAAGCCTGTCAAGCATAAGCTTCAAAAAATGCATCCACACATAGCTCTACTGGTCAAAGCTGAATTAGAGAAATTGCTTAAGGCAGTGTTTATCAGAGTAATTGATTATGTAGAATGGATCTCTAATATTGTTCCAGTATCGAAACATGATAAATCTATAAGAGTATGCACAGACTTTAGAGACCTAAATTTGGCATGTCTTAAGGATGATTTTCCATTACCTAATATTGATATGATTGTAGATATGATAGCTGGGTATGAGATGTACTCATTAATGGATGGTTTCTCTAGTTACAACCAGATAAAAATTGTGCCAGAGGACCAAGAGAAAACAACTTTCACATGTGCCTAGGGCACCTTCTGTTGGAATGTCATGCCCTTTGGACTCAAAAATGCCGGTGCTATATATCAAAGAGTGGTTACCACCATATTTCATGACATGATGCATAAAACTATGGAAGATAACATGGATGACACTTTGGCTAAAATCATGCACCGAAAGAAACATCTTTCTGATCTAGGTCCTATACTAGATCGTATGGAACAATTCAATCTAAGGCTCAATCCTAAGAAATGTGCATTTGGCGTAACATCTGGTAAGTTACTTGTCTATATCATTTCTACCAAAGGTATTGAAGTAGATCTTGCAAAAGTACAAGCTATTCTGGAAATGCTGCCACCTAAAAATATCAAACAAATGAGAGGACTTCAAGGCTGACTGCAGTCTATCCGGCGTTTTATCTCTCAACTGGCAGATAAGTCACAACCATTTACCAAGAATTTTCACAAGGGTGTGTCTTATCAATGGAATAAAAAATGTGATGAAGGGTTTACACAAATCAAGCAGTATATTGTGAACCCACCAATCTTGATGCCTCCCATTCATGGGAAGCCACTTATACTATACATATCTACTATGGATACATCATTGGGTATCCTATTGGCTCAAGAAGATCAGCACAAGAAAGAAAGGGCTATCTATTACATTAGTAGGACTCTGGTCTTATATGAAATGAAATATTCTACTATAGAGAAGGCTTGCCTTGCAGTGGTGTTTGCTTCACAAAAATTGTGACACTATATGCTTGCTCATACTACACGTCTAATTGCTAAAATTGATCCTCTGAAATACTTGCTCAGTAAAGCTACCCTCACAGGTAGACTAGCTAAATGGGTCATGCTTCTCAGTGAGTTTTCTATTGAATATGTTGAAAGGAAAGCCATTAAGGGCCAAGCAATAGTAGATCAGTTGGCGGAAGCACCTCTAGTTGATCATCAACCATTGCACATTGAATTTCCAGATGAGTTCATATTACTTCTTACACATCGCTCATGGACTATGTTTTTTGATGGTTCATTTACCCAACAGGGGTCAGGTGCTGGAATACTATTCATTACACCTCAACGGTACTCATTACCAAAAGCATATAAGAAGTTGTTTCCTTGTATGAACAACATTGTTGAGTACAAAGCCCTCAGCAATGATATGAAGATCGCCCTTACGTGGTGTGTGAATGAACTAAATGTTCTTGGAGATTCCCAGTTGGTCATTAACCATGTCAACGATATCTATCATACAAGGGATGAAAATTTGGTACCTTATAAATTATTGGTTGATGATCTTAAATAGTACTTTACTCATATCACATTTCAACAGGTTCTGAGGGTGGATAATAAAGTGGCAGATGCCATGGCTACTCTTGCCTCTATGCTACAAATGCCTGAAAATGATTTTAGACATGAATTCCTGGTGGAGACGTTACGCTACCTAGCCTATGACTCCCCTGACTCCTGGATGATCTATTCTGTCATAGGACATGACTCATCCTGCTACCATCACATCTTCTCCTACCTATGTGACCAGATTATTCTGGACACTTACTCCCAGAATGAGAAACATCACCTAATCCGCAGTGCTTCACGGTTTGTCATCATCACTAATGACTTGTATAGACGTGGTCTAGACGGTACCCTCCTTAGGTGTTTAGAACCTGATGAATCCAAACAAGCGTTAGTAGAGGTGCATGAAGGCATCTGTGGGTCACACTCTAATAGCCTAACATTGGCCCACAAACTTATTAGAGCTGGTTACTATTGGAAAGATATGGAAAAAGAAGCAACAAGGTTTGCTAAGTCCTGCAAACAATGTCAATTACATGGAAACCTAATTCATGCCCCGACCAAGGAGCTGATTCCATTCATTACTTTCTGGCCATTTCAACAATGGGCCTTTGATTTAGTGGGTTAGATCTACCCCTCATCCTCCAATGGACATAAATTTATCATTACAGCTACGGATTATTTTACTAAGTGGGTGGAGGCAGTCCCTCTCACCGTTGCTAGTGGCAAAATAGTAGCAATGTTTATTCTCAATTACATCATCTGTAGGCATGGTGTACCCTCAGTGATTATCACAGATAACGGGGGACAATTTAAAAACAAGGATTTGACAGAGCTCTACTCTAAATTTAAAATTACTCAACATTGGTCTTCCATCTATTATCCTTAGGGTAATAGACAGGCGAAATCTTCCAACAAAACAATCCTTAAGATCCTGCATCGCATAGTGCATAAATTCAGATGAGATTGGCATCTCTGGATCAATCTAGCTCTTTGGGCATACAGGAAAAGTATAAGAACACCAACAGGGGCTACTCCCTATGCGTTGGTTTATGGAGCAGATGCTGTGCTACCTATTGAGGTCGATATTCCTTCTCCACGAGTCTCTCTGAAAGGCCTCATTACTGATGAAGATACTAGAATATCTTGGCTACAAAAGCTATAATTACTTGATGAATGTCATCAAGTGGCGTTCGATCACCTGAGAGCATACCAAAAGAGGATGTCTAAAAGCTATAACAAAAAGGTTAGACCAAGGGACTTCCAAGTGGGTGACCTCATTCTGAGGGAGAACCCTAAGAATCAGCAACATCAGGTCCAGAAAGGCAAGTTTGAACCCAATTGTCTTGGTCCGTATATTGTTACTACAGTGTCTAGGTCTGGTACCTATCAACTCTCTACTACTGAAGGAGAACAACTCAAAGATCCCATCAATGCTCTTCATCTGAAGTGGTTCTACAGCTGAGACATCTTCAGTGTGCTCATGTATATACTACAGTCTTGAAAAAATCCTAAAAATTTGAAAAAGTCCCAAAAAATGATCATCTTAGTGAAAACCTAGTGATAGGCACTTTGATGTATCTCCAAAAAAATCATATATTCCAAAAATACAAAAAAATTAAAAATTGAAAAATACGAAAAAAAGAGAAAAAGAAAAAAAAAGTGCCATTGATGAAAACCTGGCAAACAGGTGTCATGGTAGAAAAAAAAGAGAATTTCTACCAAGAAGGTAAAAACCTCGTAAACAGGTGCCTCTTGTTCCACAATGCTATATCTATCGTAGTACCACTTGGCTTCACACTTTTTCTTTCCTGCATTGTTGTTTCCCTGCTTTCATTTGCTTTCAGTTCCCGTCAAGACACCAACTCACATAGATTGAAACTGGTCATACTCTCAGGGAAACCCTCCTGATCTAGGGGGCACTGTCCTTTTATCTTTTATGGATCTTCTTCACATCAGTCACCAGTGGTTCTCACTACATCTGCCTACTGATGTATATCTTATACTATGATCATTTCATTTGAGCATCTCTCTCGCGTTGGTCACCAGTGGTTCTCACTGCATCTACCTACTATCGCTATTCTATCAAGATTGCTCACATCCGTTATAGTTGGAGTTATCCTCACACACTCTATCTATCAATACTCAGTCTTGATGATTCTTTGCTTTAGTTTGTACATAGCTTTTGGTCACTTTTGTGATACTCTGGTTCCTTTGCGAACCCTCCTGACTTGTCATTGATTCAGCGCCATACACTTGGGGGCATTCACATCTCATTTGGCCTTGCAACATACATCAAGTTAGTCATCATTACTTGGGGGCACACCCCCCCTCATTTGACAACATATTTGGTTTACACCCGAGTCAGTAATCTTGTCACTTCTCAAGGACAACTCGCTACTGACACGAATTGGTATTTTTCAACACCACC
Organism: Thuja plicata; assembly: GCA_018584345.1. NCBI lineage: Eukaryota > Viridiplantae > Streptophyta > Pinopsida > Cupressales > Cupressaceae > Thuja > Thuja plicata. Next base: position 802,411 of record MU225738.1, on the reverse strand, counting down.
ATAAATAGTGTTTTTTAACACTATCTTTGGACACATCTGTATTTTTTTAACACACATTAGATATCTCAAACATAAACATCTATCGATAAAATTCAAAAACAGTGCACGCACAAGCACAATGGTGTTTTTCAACACCTCATACACATCCACATTCGCAAACTTTGAAATAGGCTGAGCTATGCTTGAAAATTTCTTTGTATGCTGTCTATTCTTATGGATTTTATTGATACTTTCTTTGTCTACTACTTTTTGGTGTAGTCCCAATGATTCGGCAATGTAAAATAAATAGAGTGTATGTGATAAGAGCTCCCACAATAAGGTGGAATAGCCTCACATCCCTTGATCTTGTTTATTTGTACACCATGGTGAGGTCGGTACTATCTCCTTGCTTGTTGTTGCTTTGTTTGTTATTGTTTTGCTTGTTATTGATCTATTTTTTTATGCATGATCACACTCATGGTTATCTTGGCTTTGAATGCCTCGATACTAGTGTACTCTTGCAACATTAACTAGAAATAATGTTCAGGTCATCTTGGCTTTTGTGCCCTAGTGCTTACGTTCGTTTCCTACATTTTATCTGATGATAAGTCATATTCATATCCTTATGATTGCATTGTGGCACTAGTAAGGGTTGTATCGACTTTGATGTTCCAAAAAATGCTCAATGATGATGATTATATGATGGGTCTCACAACCATGTCCTAGCATTGCACCTTCATATTGCGTCTAGCATAGGATTGCATTTCCATTCTAGACTTGCATTGTGGCAGCAATTCAGTGTTCTCTTCTTTACATTCTCCTGGGTTCATACATAGGAGAGTTCTTCTTTAGAGTCTTGGTTTCATCATGATTGACCAAGTGTTTGATCCTCGCTCTCTATCGTCAGCTATATGCTCAACCCATTTTCGAGATCAAAATCAAAATCTGACACTTCTATATTGCTCAAAATCGCATTTTAAAATTTTTGGGACTGACACGATCAGACACTTGTGTAGTCGAATTTCTAACATCGTTTTCTTGTCAGAATATTATCATATCATCATTTTTGAAAATCTAACGTTTTTCTTTAAAATTCAACTTTAGTCAACTCTGGTCAACCCTAGTCAAACTTGGTCAACTAGACCTTGAAATCACTCAAAATTGATTCTAAATCTTTTGAATTCTTCCGTAATCTGTTATGAGTTCTTCTTGATCTCTGAATCAACATCTATCTGCAATTTTTCATTCTCCATCATCAATATGGCGTGTCATCTTTCTATATCACTCCCGAGGGGGCAGGATGATTACATCATTGAATCTATTTCAATCAATCTGATCTAATTTTCAAAAGTTCTCACCACTTGGGGCATGTTCAGTTTTTCGTACCTCACAGTCAAAACTGGATACTCCACAAATCAATAAGGGCATCTTTGTTCCTTACATCTTATCATCTTTTCAGCATCTGAGCAATCTAACTCAGATTCTTGAGGATCAAGCTCCGTTCTGGAGATGATTCTAGATATCCATCTTTTGGGACAGGTATCGGGGTAATCTAACCTTGACTCCTGAAGGTTAAGCCTCGTTCTGGGGATAACCTTGTGAAAGATATTTATCCATCTTTTGGGATAGGTATCGGGGGAAATCTAACCCTGACTCCTGAAGGTTAAGCCTCATTCTGGGGATAACCTTGTGAAAGATATTTATCCATCTTTTGGGACAGGTATCAGGGCAATCTAACCCTAACTCCTGAAGGTTAAGCCTCGTTCTGAGGATAACCATGTGAAAGATATTTATCCATCTTTTTGTACAGGTATCGGGGCAATCTAACCCTGACTCCTGAAGGTTAAGCCTCATTCTGGAGATAACCTTGTGAAAGATATTTATCCATCTTTTGGGACAGGTATCAGGGCAATCTAACCCTGACTCCTGAAGGTTAAGCCTCATTCTGGGGATAACCTTGTGAAATATATTTATCCATATTTTGGGATAGGTATCGGGGTAATCTAACCCTGACTCCTGAAGGTTAAGCCTCGTTTTGGGGATAACCTTGTGAAAGATATTTATCCATCTTTTGGGACAAGTATCGAGGCAATCTAACCCTGACTCCTGAAGGTTAAGCCTCATTCTGGAGATAACCTTGTGAAAGATATCAATCTGACCAGTGTCTGGGAAATCTAACCTAGATATTGGGGGACTAAGCTTCGTTCTAGAGATAGTCCTAAAACCTCTATTTACTATCTTTTGGGATAGGTATCGGGGAAATCTAACACTGACTACTGAAGGTTGAGCCTCATTCTAAGGACAGTCTTGTGAAAGATATCTATTTGACCGGTGCCTTGGAAACCTAACCTAGACTTCGAAGAGTCAAGCTGTGTTCTGGAGATGGCTCTGAAATCTTTGCATCATCAATTTTCAAATCTATTCTTCTGTTCTTCAGGCATCAGACTATTCTTTGAATCAATGCGCTACTCGCACATCAATTCAAAGAGGGGAAAAATGTAACACCCCAAAATTGGCATCTTGCAACCCTGACCAATTTTGTTGCATTTGTCATTCTTCTGAATCATCAAAGTCCTATTATACTAGGCAATTCTGAGGTTTTGACTGACTCTACTCGACTTGAGTGTCAAATGTAGAAAATCCTAAATCTGCATTAATCATACATCATGTTTAATTCCTCAATATCTATTTGGCTAAACAAACCTTATGATTGAATTAATTTAATTATAAAGTCCTAGCACTTTAATTAAATTAAATTCACCCTCTTTAGCTGAGACACATGAAAAAAGAATTAAATGATATTTAATTATTAAATAAATATCCTCATTTTTAATAATTGAATTTAAATATTCATATAATTGAGAAAAAGGAATTATGAGGTCATATTTATTTAATTAATTGAATATTCTATCAAAAATCTTTCTTTTATTCAAAAATGGAAACTTTGAATTAATTGTGCTTTAAAGAGAAATAAAACAATTAAATTCAAATAAAACA
>MU225738.1:721841-750742 GCA_018584345.1 Thuja plicata | reverse complement strand
CTTTGTGCTTCACCTTTGAAACACTAACACCCTTTGGGTACTTCACTTCTTCTCCTACACTTAGAAGGATCTAAGTGCCAACTTCTCTCCATACATGAAATTCATTGTAGGGGTGTCCATCATCATGAAAACATTACATTTGATCCCATTTGAATCCATTTGGAAGGACCTTCTAACTCTTTTCAATCGAGTTCAAGTTTTAGTCTTTGAGAGGCCTAATTCCTTGTAGCCTTTTTCAGAGACCTTTTTCTATTTCTTGTCCAAACTTTCTAAAGGACTTGAAAAAATAATCCCACATTCAGGTACCCTTTATAATTTCATAAAACATTTTGAAATTTTTAGACCCCTAAGTCCTCTGTACACAGGATTCCTACTATCTAGGACCAATAGGGCTAATAGGCCTAATTTATAGGACTTCACTGTATCACAGTTTGAATCTCACCAAAAACTTAGTCTAATGGATTGGTATGATCTCAATCCTCATAACATGTTAGGCTATGACTATACCCTATCTGGAACTATACTTTTCCCGTACAATACTTATCCACCCTGCAAGAAATCTTCAATTCTTCTATTCTAAACCTCTAACCGGGCACTGTCAGCTCGCCTAGGGCTTAGTAGTAAAAATAGCTATCCATCTACTCACAAATCCTAATCCTAGATATATACAGACTAATGACTCCCCTATCATAACCAACCACCCTTAGGAAGATCCCATGGTTAGTTTTCATGGGGGAGCCATGAACTGACTAACTGGTCAAGACATGACTAGTAAGACTACTAAATCAAAAAACAATTTGTACAAGACTTTAAACAACCTCAAATAAAATTTCTCAATGAATGAAAGATGCTTAGAATAGTCCCATGAACACAAAAAAATCACTAACTTAAAGGCATTCAATCCATCTAATGGTACTGTCACACTGAAATGCATGGGTTCTTCACAAATCAGAGTTGCAGAGCTATATTCCCAAAAGTAATATTTCTTACAATCCTCACTACTTATGAGATTCGGGCCTCTACATACATTAGATGCCATCTTCCATGTTTTTAGGGAATATTGGTCGATATACCACTCCTATCTTCTAGGGGGATCTAAGGTATTGCAATTATTGCAAATGTTGTCATGACAACATTGTAACAACTTTTGGCATCTTTGCCATTATGCCAACTTCCTAAGTTTTAGGGCCTCTATCCTCTATATGTCAAGGAACCAACTTCATTAATGGCCTCCAAGCATCTCTATGACAACATTTATGTGTTTAGGACACATTCAAACCTCAAATCCATCACTAATATTCCAAACCTAAGAAAATTAAAAAGCTACTAACAATGACTATTTTGGTGACCTTAGTCCTAATGACTAACTCACCCAGTCCACAATGTAATGACCTTCTAAGGTCCAAAGTAAAAAAAGTATCTTGGCTTGGCCCATGTCAAGTACAAGCCAAAACATCACAACTATGGAGGTTAGCCTAGGTGTGCTCCTGCACCAATCATGTATATTTTCAGTTGAACAATGTCAGCTGGACATCAAATTTCTACAGGAATTTGTATGTTCTATGGGCACTGGCACAACAAATACCTAAAATTTAGGGCTTAGTTACAATGGGCATCCTTGGGATTGGGCCCAACCAAAATATGCCTTGGGATCATTTTCCCCAAATTCAAAGGGAAGCCATCCTCCCCAATTTTTTCCGAGTAAATGATATCTTCATTTACTACAACATTTAGATACCATCTCGGGATGTCAGTTACCGACTATCAAAGGAGGCTATGGCCTTGGTGAGTACATACGGACATTATTTATTCAATTTCAACAACATTCTTATATTCGGGTGACTAGGTTCTCTGGCAAGCCCTACCTATTACCCATGCATTGTGGGGATAGGATTATTTTGATGGAGTTTTGCAGGAAAATCCTAGAGCTCCATGCACTTTTTGGAGTCAAGAAAGTTACCTCCATCCCTTTCCCGATCACTTGTGGGAATTATTCTTGCATCCTTGTAGTGGCCAAAGAGGCTGATCATGAGTTGAAAAGTCTAGGGCTAGCAGAATTCTATCTAGTGTGAAATAATTTTGATCCACTCGAAAAAAAAGCTCAACATTGCCTTGGGCGTCAATGCCCCACAAGCCTCACCTGGAGGATTTTTGGGCAGATTGCCAAGATGATTTCGATGTCCGATACTGAAAGTATGAAAGAATGACAAAAGGGATGATGAAGTGCCTTGACCTTTGGACCTTTCCAAAGGAATTTTCAGATAGCAGGCCCCTGGAGGACCCGTCATACAAATTATAGGCGATCGGTAAAATAGATCTCCCTCCGGTGCAATGGGACACCCTAAAAGTTTTGTCAATTAAGGATGTCACCCAAGACATTGTGCAGCGTAGTCATGAATATTTCATGCAAGTATGCAAGAAAAGCACCCATCAGGGTCCAATTTTATGAAGGTCCACTTCAGCCTCCAGAACGGCTGGACAAAGCAGAGATAAGGGGAAAGCAAAGTAGAGCACCCTGGCCCCGGTCCCATCCTCAGTTCCACCCCTATCCTAGAACAACTTCACACCCAGCTGGAGGCATCCTAAGAACTGAGTGAAAAAATGAGCACCCAACTTTCTCTCAGTCTCCCAGCTACTCTAGTGGGATCTGCCCTCCCTTGAGGCTCACCATTACTTGCAACACTTATGAGCAGGGTTGTGAATATAGAGGAGGAGAGTGCAGCTATTCTAGACGTCGGGGTCCTACTGCAAACAAGAAGAAAGAAACCAATGAAGGATAACCCTCCACCAAGCATAGATGTAAGCCCCAGGGAATCGAGAAACATTCATGTGGAGCTTATATCTTCTAGTTCCAAAGCAGAATATCTTCCAGAGGCTTCCCCTCTCCATGACAGTTTTGATGACATCTTCCAGACTGATGATCTGGTAAACCTACAGGAAGATGTAGAGTGGGAATTAGAATATATCACCACACAAGAGGTAGGAAATATCCCTGGGTAGGGGGAAAGACAAGAAAAAGAGATTGCCCCAGAAGAAGAAGTCTAGGAGAAAGAGTAAGAGCAAGAGCAAGAGAAAGAGAAAGAATAGGGAAATATACCAAGTGTGGAAGAAACATCGGTCCCAAGGACTGAGACAAAAGGAAGGAAAACACAGGATGAGAAGTTGACTATGGCTGGGGAAATCAGACCTTCAGGAGCAACCGTACCCCCAGTTTTCACTCTCCAAACAGGTCTAGTTACCCTGGGTGATCAGGTACCCTAGAATGTGACATTCGGCAAGGTAGTCTTCATGGCACAATAGTTAGATCCAGGTTAAATACCTACACCCCCTTAAAAAAATGTGCCCTCGGAGGAGAATGTCCTTGCAGATAATGCTAAAGAAATTTAACAGCAGCAAGACATGGAGGAGAACCCTAGAAACATGTATATAGATGCCATAGGTGTTGGGGAAGGGGGCATCCCAAAAACTAGAAATGAAAATGCCACTAAGGTGGGAGAAACATGGAATCTCGGGAGTGGAGAAAAGGAATCCATAGAGACTAGAGATGCCGAAGAAGTGCAGCCGACCCTTGAAGAGGACCCGAGTATCTAGGACCTAGCCATAAGACCACCCCTGCCACCATAGTGGCTGGTAGAGTCAAGAAAAAAGGAAGGCCCTGACAATAGTGAGATTTCCCCTCTCCTTGGCTAGAATGATGGCCCAGAATCAAGAGGCTAAGAAGCCTAAGAAGACCCGGAACCTCCATACCCTTCAGACAGGTCTAAGAGGAAATATCATCATAATGGTAGAGATGCCTCCCCGAGATGTAGAAGAAGCAGTTGTAGGGGCTGTGGAATATACAATCACCAAAGTTCCTCTAGGGGGGAGAGACAAACAAGGAGAATTAGACCTGTTAAAAGAGGCTAGCTGGGAAATTGAGGCCTGATATGACAAACAAGCCCAGAAACTGAAGGAGGCCAAAGAAGAAAATGCCAATCTCTTCAGGCTTCTTACAAAATTGACATAGCCCTTAACTACGATTCCTTTGGAGGCCTCTACATCCAAAAAACTACTTCGATAGGGTGATATTGGTGTGTTGAGAACCATGAAGAAGAAGGTGCAAGCTATCGACGATTGGGCAATAGAACAAATCAGAGCCGTAAGGAAATTTTTGATGGCTACCTTCCCAGACCTCCACTAGGCCAACAACATCTTGAGTCATGTGAATGGTGCCATTGCCCAATTGGAGAAAGAGATAGAAAAGTATGAAGAATGGAGTGGTGAGCTCAAGGAAATATTGAACATTGGGGAAGATATTGTCAACGAAATAGGAATTTTGGGGGATGAAGATTTCGGGTACTTCCAAGCCCAACACTCTAGACTTGGTCTCAAAATGGAGATGAGCAAGCAACTGGCAGTGGCCTTGAAGGATAAATTCCTAGCGATTGAAAAGTCTTTGAATTCATATGCAACATTTGTTACAAGGGTATCAGCAATCGATCCCTTTAGCACCGAGACCTGTGCTCTAGTGAATTTTTCTATTGGTAAATTTGATGAGGTAATGGAGTCACAGTTCCAGACTCTTGGAGATTTTGATAATGCAAAAATGTTACGCCTCACCCGAATGGTGCTCCAGGTACATGATGTCATAAAGATGGTCGCAGAATTCAAGGAGGGTGCCCGGGATGTGGGCGAATAGTTGGAGGTGGCCAAAGCATGCCAAAATTGTATAAACAAGATAGATGAAGAGGGAATCCTTCAGATTTTGGAGGCATTCAAAAGAGTATAAGGCAATAAAGTCCATTGGTCTCCAAAGATTTTTGCTAGTAGGGCAAATTTTTTCAAATTTGTTATTCTTTGAGCGTAAGCTATCAGACTCTGGAATTCTGGGTCCAAGTTTTGTATTCATTCACAACAATCTACGTCAAGGATCCCTGAAGCCACCCAATCACTATCAAGAAGTTAATAAGGGTGAGAATGTAGGTGATCTAGATAAGGACATGTCAGGTGGAAGAGATGGTTCTGACTGATGATTCTCCCGAGGCTCCGCTCCCACATTAATTACCTAGTGCACATTGAAGATAGGGAGCCACAATTTTCATTAATGAGGCATTTAGCCTAGGTTACCGGGACAAGAGAATTTCTTCCATAAGTACCTTGACTCTCTTCTCTAGGCTGATTTTTATCCTCTATCTTCTTCTTTTGTCTTGTCAGAACTTTGTACATCTTGAGGTGATTGTAAGTGGCGCAGGTAGTACCGAACACAGATAAGGTATTATATTTGGAAAGTGTATAGGTAGATTAGGTCAAGTTTTAGGTCAAATTTTTGTATAAATAAGAAGTTCAATGCCATAATAAGGGTCAACAAAATTGTTGATTTTGCAATCCAACAGTAATAGAAACATACCATTTTCAATTTCTTTAGAAATAGCATTTTACTTTCAAGAGCTCAATGCTCAGTTGTTCTTAGTAGCTTAGAATGCTCCCTTGGAGCCATGAATGTACTCATAAGTGATGCTGGAACATTTTCAAGATATTGAAAGAAGGAGGAACATCTTCTGGCCATGTGTTGTGATCTCTGAAGTTAGAAAACATCTTTTGTGCAGTATGTTTTCTTATGTCCTTTGCTCCTATGTTTTAGTTTAGATTAATGATCTTATCTCCCTTTTCTATTGAATGCATATGAATCACTGGTTCATTGTGTATTTGGTATTTAGTGTTATTTTCTTGCATTGGAGCATTATTTGATGTTTGAATATTTATTACATAACTATAGGTAGAGATATACGTCTAACCTTGATCTATCTTTTGAGTTTTCTTTGATAACCCAAAATGCTTGCAGGAAACCCCATCCCTTTGAAATCTATGAGAAGATGAGTAAAAGCCAGCTATCCCCTCAAACAACAGTCACCTTCCCAAATTATCTCCCTCGCACCGTTGAGACCCATCTACCAGGTGCTTGGAGGCTAGGATAATTTATTCTCTAATAAACCTCTTCAGGTAGAGTTGGTCAGTACCCCGGTACCCGGTGACAACTTATCTCTATTTGCAGAGCTGGTCACAAAGTCCCATCAATAGAAACTAGTGCTAGAAGGAGGGCATGAGCTTGTCTCCCTCAAAATATTTCAATTCTATAGTGCTCGAGGGCTCCCCAAGTAGTAGTTTTAGGAACCAAACTTTCCACGGTATAGGGTCATTCTCACCCCTGCACTTTGAAAGAATCCTCTGATCAGCCCCAAATCCCAGAGAGTTTGTTGAACTCAAACCTCCTGCCCGAAAGAAAAGGACCCAGCAAATGGGACAGCCAACCAATTTTGTCTGGGGATTTTCTACACACCAATATACCCAAATCCCTCAGATAATCCTGAGGACTAACATCCAACCCATCCAAAACCAAACAATCCCAATGGCTACCTACTTTGGTAATACTAAGTCCTCAATGGGACAGTTCCCATGTGCTACCAATGATCTCCCTCTGCATTCGGAGAAGATCTACCCCACCTATGAGCATCTAGGCCCCCAAACCACAAAAGACAATCTTCAGGCCTATAAGGATGCCATGAACAGACACCAGATACAACATCAAGACATTGTAACCTGAATGTTTCCTCTATCTTTAGGATAGAATGAATTGAATTGGTACCTAAACTGTCCTTCCAACTCCATCAATAGTTGGCAAGATATGGAAGATTCCTTTCTAGTGGCCTTGCACATTTATGTGGACCTATCTTGGTCCCACAGCCAGTTTATCTCCATCAGGAAGGAACCAAATGAGCCTCTCCCTACATTCAGCCATCAATTCCAACATGCTTTGAAGTGATGCACGGGCCCTTTCATCCCATCCACTGAAGTAACCATCCAGACATACCTGAATGCCATGGACCCCATTTTTGCTACTCTCCTCTAGAGAACTACCACGGCTACTGAATGGGATACTCTAGAAAAATTTTACAACTTAGCCCTAGAGTTGTCCCGCGATTTGAGCAAAGCTTCTGGTGGGATTGGAAAAATCTTACCCTTCAATTTTTTTCCTAAAAAAACTCCTTACGCTAGAGGATACAACCCTAATCTAGTAATGGGTGCCCCAACAATGTCTATAGGCCCACCGCTGATAGACCAATAGGCCTAGTACACTTACCCATCTCAAGGCCAGACAATTTTGGGTCTAGAATAGATTCCCTGGAACTAATCATAGAAAATACAATAACCTTTGACATAATCTGCCAGTGTGCCTTTCTTCCAGTCATCCGCGGCTGGAGGATTGTCGTCCTCAAATCTAGGAGCTGCTGCCGCTTTCCTAGGTAATCCACCTCAACAGCCATCACACTGTGACACCACTACCCAGCTATCCATCAAGGTTGAATCCCTCTAGCAATTGCTATCCTCATTAACAATGGACATGGGATAGTTGAAGGTGGGGCCTTCCATGCCCCACAACCCTAATTCCCAGTGAGGGAATATTTTTTTCGACCAATGGAATGCCAATTATAGAGGTCAAAAATACAATAATGGGCCTTAGCCCAACCAACAACAATGGAACAATAACATGAACACTAAAGGTCCTCCTCCAAATCAAAATACCACTCAGGGTGGTGCTGGACCTAGTCATTCTGCATAGCTCATAGAATTCCACCTCCTAACCATGTGGTGTAGATTGCATGACACTGGCTCACATTTTGAGGTGAAGTGTGCCATACTAGAGAAGATCATCATGATCTCCCAGTCAGACAAACAACAACCCATTGACCCTAGTCCCACAGAATCATCCTCATCAAACCCCCTCACACTGCCTTCATGTTTGAGACCATCTTCTTCAGGATAGACAAAGAGGATGAAGAAGAACCTAAATTACAAGGGTTCTTTGGCAAATCCATCCCAGCCTTGGAGGCCAACACCTTCACCAGCCCATAGAATCCCTACAACACTTGGAGTCAGGCTGGCAAAGGGCCATCTTACGTGTCAATGCCTCCCAAGAATCCCACCCCACAGGAAAACACAAATGATCATTCCTTCCCACTAAAAGGACCTGGCCCTAACCACACTAGGAATCCAGTCAGGGGAAGCCAACTTTACCCAGGGGGATAGTTTGATATCGCTAAGACATTAGAAATAACCACTACCTCCATGACCTTGATGGAGGTTTTTCTCAATTGTCACGAGCAGAAGAAATTGCTCTTACAACTCTTGGGAAGCTTGGAAGTTGTCAGTCGTCCACCAAAGACTATCACTTTCAATGATGCCAACTCGGTAGTCTTCCAGGGAAATACATATGATCCTCCCTTCTTACTAGGCCTAAACATTCAAGGGAAGAACCTGTACAACTACCTTATATATTTTTGTGCTTCAGGAAACATCATGCCCTTATCCATCTTTCAGAAGCTCAGACTCACTCTCACACCGTCCAAAGGTGTAGTAGTCAAATTGGACAAAACTACTGTGAAAATGGTTGGTGAGCTGAAGAATGTATGGATTTAGCTCATCCAAGATCCCCGGATATATAGCCCCATTGAAATTCAAGTGTTTGAAATCCTCGGGACCTAGGGGATGTTATTAAGTCAAAATTGGTCAAAGACTCTCAATAGGTATTTCTCAACAGACTTCTTCCACTTGTGGCTTTCTTGGAAGGGGAAATCAAATCAGATCTAAGTAGAGAGTGAGCCTCGAATGAAACAAGCCCTGACCAAAGTTGAAAAGGTGAATGAGATCCTTTTCTCTAGATCCTCCCCCAGGGTATATCAAACATGGGAGATCCTAACCTTTGATTTCATCCTCAGAGAGGATCCCATAATCGCTTAGAGAATTCAGGATCTAGACAAAAATTTGAAGGGTGAGGTAGACTCACAGGGTAGCAAGGCAACTCTGACCACCCTCTTCTCTGGAACTTGGTATTGGGTACACTATCAAAAACACTTTAAACTGGAGTATAAGGCTTGTATTTCTAGCGCCACCCACCACATCTCCAACCTCCAAGAGAAATAACACAAATCTGGTTCACCTGGACCAAGCAATCTGCCCAGTGGTATACCTAAGGTTCCACTCATCTAGGAACCTAAATTAGAGGATTCTCTGGAAGAAAGTCTCACCTGCACACCATATAAGCTAGAGGAATCACCTCACAAACCTCCCAATCCCAAATCCAATCCAAATGCAACTTCGCCTCCTCAGCCTCAAAAAAATGACAATGATTTATGGATCCTAAAGTTTGACAAGTCCCAGTCCAAACAAGGTTGTGGGTCTTAGGTGGAAATGATCAAACCATAAGGGAAATCATTCCTTAGATCCTATAGGCTTTGGTTTAACTACACCAAAAATGTCATGGAGTACGAGGCCTTGGTCCTTGGACTCCTGTTTGCATTGAGAAAAGGGATCACCCACCTCCAGGAAATGGGTGATTCATAGCTAATTGTAAAATAGGTCCAAATCCAATACACATGTCATGACAAAAGGATGGCCGCATCTCGCAACCGGGCATGGAGCCTAATCAAAGACTTTGATTTTTTTGGCATCGAGCTTATTCCCTAGAAATGTAACTATGTTTCAGATGCCCTTGCTGTGTCTGCTAGTACCCTCGAGCTGATGGCTAGCTCCCAGCTCTGGAAAGTTTCTATTGAAATGGTCCCCACCCCGTCCATCTTGGAAAATATCACACACTTTTAGGTTTTTTAGGATGACCAACATATTTTGGCCTTCATGGAAAATGTTGGTATCTTTTAAGATAAAATCATGGAAGAAATTGATCATGACGATACTGGGCAGGGGGAAGAAGACAATAGGATCATCGACCTACCCACCAACACCATCCCTAAGGGGATGGTAGCTCTAGAATAAATCTTTGATTTAGATCCTCGAAGCTGAGATAGGATATCATCCTCCTCTAAGGGAGGAAAATATGAGAGAGTTAACATTGACAAAGCTGATGAAGAAAAATTGGTCCACATTGATACCTTCTACTCCCCAGAGGAGAAGGAGAAGATTCTCGCGGTTCTCTAAGAATATATTGATGTTATTTCTTGGGGGTATGAAGATCTTAAAACCTATGATACATCTATCATGACTCATACCATCCCCCTAAAACTAGATGCCAAACCTTTCTGACAGAAGCAAAGGCTGGTAAACCCTTTGATCGAACCCCTGATCCATCAGGAGGTTCAGAAATTATTGTCAGCCTAGATCATCTTTCCTATCCGTCATACTTAATGGGTTGCCAACCTCATCCCCATGCACAAAAAGAATGGTAAGATCCACTTGTGTGTGGATTTATGAAACTTAAACAAGGCCTCCAAGAAGGACAATCACCCTCTCCCATCACTAGATGAGGTTTTACAAATTGTAAACAGTTCACAAATGATGTCCTTCCTAGATGGGTACTCCGGGTATAACCAAGTTATGGTTAAGTCTGAAGATAGGATGAAAATGATGTTCACCACCAAGTGAGGAACATTTTCATACCAGAGAATGCACTTTGGCCTAATTAACATAGGGGCCACATTTCAGAAGGCCATGGACATTGTGTTTGAAGGCCTGGTTAAGAAATGCATAATCATCTACATGGATGATTTAATAGTCTTTTCCCAGGATAGGAGTGATCATCCCACCCACGTCGCTTAGATCTGTTAAAGATGTTACTGGTATGGAATCTCTCCTAACCCTGAGAAGTACATATTCAGGGTTATTAAAGAGAAATTCCTTAGGAATATCATCTCTGAGAAAGGGATATCCATCGAACTTGAGAGAGTTGAAGCACTACAATATTTTCAGATGCCCGACAGTAAAAAGGAAATGAGATCTTTCTTCAGAAAGATAAATTTTTTCCGATGGTTCATTACTAGATTCGTTGAGATTGTCAAACCACTCAATGATATGATGAAGAAAGACACTAATATTGAGTGGAGCCCTGAAGCAAAGTGAGCATTTTCTCAAATCAAGAAAACTATAGTGGAGGCACCGGTCTTGGAAAGTCTTGGAAAGTTTGAGTACTTTATCCATTGATTGATGAATATTTGAAAAGAATGGGATAACAAGAAGAGCAAGGAAATGGTTGAGTTATGAGTATACACTAGGATACTTGATCATTTGGCACTTTGACAAAGTGATACATTGTTTATCTAGCATTGACAGTTCACTAGAAGGTCAATGCCGAGCAAAGTGAAAGTCGATGCCGAGAAAAGTAAAGATGATGCCGAGTGCCAGTGAAATGCCAAGGAAGACAATGAAAATCCGAGCAACAATATTTTGATTTTTGATGAGATTTGAGATCTATGGCCGACATAATTGATTTTATTGGGATATGCATTACTAATTAAGATTGGTCCATATTCATTTAATACATGGGAAACTATTATTAGCGCATGGATTCAATGGTTAATTAATGACTGTATTGGAGAAGTAAATTAAATGTAAAGATGGAAGGATCCATTAGATCTAACCTAACCTAAGATCTACGATCTTGATTAAGCGGCTAAAGATTTATTTGACCTAGATGAAGAGGTATAATATAACCTACTGTGGTTATTGTTGTTGTATCCAAGTGCAAGGAGAAGTTTAATGCAAAAGTGTTGCATGGTTAATTGACTGAATGGAAAGACCTAAGCAAAGAAGGCTAAGCAGAAAAGTAGAGAGAGATTGCTTAACGAATTTTCAAGAAGATCTGGAGTTTGAGATGAAAATGGAGGCCACTTAGTGAATTAGCATTAGAGCTGAAACTAGATTTGCAAAGTAAGTTGTATGTATCAGATCACACTTGCTGATTACTTTCTAACCATTGTAAAAGTTCAAATCCTTTAACCAGGTTGACCTAATAGTCATTGTATAAATCCTTTGAACAAGGTAACATTCATATTGGAATGTTCTAAGTCCTCTAACAAGGCCACTCCTAACAGGGTGATTAAATCCTTTAACCAGGTCACATTTGACAGTGTGTTTTGTAACCTTTAACAGGGTTGGCTCCTCACAGGGCATCACTTTAGAAGAGTGAAATTTTGGTAGCATGTTACTGGTGGTTTTTCCCATATTGGGTTTCCACATTAAATCATGGTGTCAAAATGTGTGAATGTTATTGTTGTGTTTTACTGTTGAGTTTCTGGAAGTTTATTTCATTAGCATAGTAAACTGCACACTTTTATTGTTTATTGTTGCCGAGAAGATCTAAGTTGTTGAAGTTGATTTAAATTTTTATATGGGCACATCTAGACATGAGGATAATTGATTCACCCCCCCTCTCAGTTATTCTCAATTCATATTAACAATTGGTATTAGCGATGTGTTCTCTTGAAAATTTTGAAGGTACTTGGAGATAAAGATCAAGATGTATAAAAGGGATGGACTGAATATCAACAAGGAAACTTTCCTGCATGGCAAAGTTTGATGAAACTTCACTTGGCTGGTATTGGTGATTTTGCTAAATGACATATTGAAACAGAATATGTAGCCCCTACTGGAGTTCTGAATGCTGCACAATTAAGAGAGAAGCATGAACATAATCAAGCAATGCTGGAACTTGCATCATCTCTAAACTATCATGAATTTGAGGACATCAAAGATTGTACAAGTGCAAAGCAGATGTTGGATTCCCTTGAAACCATTTATGGAGGTGATACAAATGTACTAAGAGCCAAATCTGAAAGCTTGAGAGGTAATTTTGATGATTTAAAAATGCAAGAAGGAGAAAATATAGTGCAATACTATGATAGAATAAAGGAAGTTGTAAATGCTATTAGAGGAGCTAAGGGAGTCATTGATGAAGATACTATCATGAGAAAGGTACTAAGAACACTTCTTTCTATTTATTCTATTAGATTATCTGCAATTCAAGAACTGAGATGTACTCCTAATAATAATTTAACTCTGGAAAGTCTAGTAGGAAAACTTACTACATTTGAGATGTCAAATTTTGACAACTATACTCCACAAGCTATTGAATGTGCATTCAAGTCATAGATGGTCATCAACAAATATAAGAAAGGAAATAAATGTGTGGACAGTGACAACGACACCTCAAATGATGATCTAGAAGAGCTTGAGGCACTTATGGCAAGAAGACTAGCTAGAGGAAAAGGAAAATTCAAAGGTAAACTTCCTATTATTTGTTTTTCTTGTAACAAAGTTGGTCATATTGCTGCTAGATGTCCTGACAAGAATGAGAAGGATGAAAGAAGGGACATCGAGTATAAGGATAGACAGGATGACCGAGACTACATAAAGTACAAGGACTACAAAGACAAAGGTAAGAAATCTTGCTATATAGCTGAAGAAGCTTCGGAAAGTGAATCTGAAAAATCTGATGAAAATGATATAGAAGTAGTGTATGTTGCAATGAAAGATGACTCTGATGATGATGAGAAAACTGCACTAATTTATTATATGAGTAAAAGTGATAGTTGGATTATTGACAGTGGTTGTTCACATCACATGACTGGTGATAAGGACAAATTTGAAGCATTAGATCAATGCAAAGGTGGATATGTTAAATTTGGTAATGATACACCTTGTAGAGTCAAAGGGAAATGATCAATTCAATTGACTAATAAGATTATATGTGATGATGTATACTGGGTTAATGTTCTTAAGTATAACTTGTTGAGTGTTTCACAGCTAAACACTTCTGGTTACAAAGTTGAATTCCATCATAGGAAAGCAAAGATCTATGATGCAAACAAAAGGTAACTTCTTCTACCTGGATTTAGCTGAAGAGACATGCCTATTTGCACAATATAATGATGTTTGATTATGGCATAAGAGGCTATGTCATGTTAACTTTGATAACTTGGTAGGCATAAGCAAATTGAAAAAGGTTAGAGGGCTTCCTAAGTTAAAGAAACTTGAGAATGCAATGTGTAAGCAATGTCAGTTGGGAAAAATGACTAAATCTAGTTTTAAAAGAAAAACTCATACTTTTGAGAATATTTTGGAATTAGTTCATACTGACGTTTGTGGAGCTATTGGTGAGAAAAGTTACTGTGGAGACAAATATTTTATTTTATTTGTAGATGACTACTCTAGGATGATGATTGTTATCTTTCTCAAATAAAAATCTGATGCATTTCAGTTATTTAAGTGGTACTTGGGAAAAGTTGAAAAGGAAATAGGTAAAATCCTAAAATGTCTGAGATCTGACAGAGGAGGTGAGTTCATTTCTAATGAGTTTAACAGGTTCTGCAATGACTGAGGGATAAAAAGATAGATGTTAGCACCTAGGATGCCACCATAGAATGATATATCTAAAAGGAGAAATTGATCTATCATGGACTGTGCTAGAACATTAATGATGGAGAAAAATGTTGCACATAAATATTGTAGAGAAGCTATAAGTATAGCTGTTTATACACTGAATAGAGTACAAGTCAAGAAAGGTACAAATTCTACACCTTATGAGCTATGATATGGATATGCACCTAGTGTAAGTTACTTTAAAGTCTTTGAGACAAAATGTTTTATACTGAAGGATAATAGAAATGGTAGACTTGATGCTAAAGGAGAAGAAGGCATATTTCTTGGATATTCTACTAAGAGTAAGGCATACAAATGTTTGAATTCTAACACTAACAAAATTGTGGAAAGTGCAAATGTTAGAATTGATGAATATGCAAAAATAAATGAAGCTGAAAGCATGATTGAGCCCAAAAGTTATAGATCATTCACATATCCTAAAGAAGAGGATTCTAATGAAACTAAAAATAAAGTTTTTGAGCAACAGGAAGTGACTTCTGAGCTATTTGATGGAGATACCGAGTCATAGTTTCACCCTGAACTGAACTTGAATGATCAAAATGAAGCTAAGAAAGAGCCTACTTTGAGAAAATATGTAAGAAGGCACCATAAACCTGATCAAATCATAGGAGAAAAGGATTTTTCAATCATGACAAGAGGAAAATTAAGAGAAGACACATGTTTTTTATGTGATTTTGAGCCTTAGATAGTAATAGATGCTTTATACAATGAAGACTGGATTCAAGCCATGAATGAAGAGATAGACCAGATAAAAAAGAACAAGACATGGACACTTGTACCCAGACCTGACAACAAAAATGTAATTGGTACAAAGTGGGTATTCAGGAACAAGATGAATGAACATGGAGAGGTAACAAGGAATAAAGCAAGACTGGTATGCAAAGGTTATGCACAAGAGGAAGGAATTGACTATGGAGAGACATTCACCCCAGTTGCAAGATTGGACGGTGTGAGAACTCTACTTGCATATGTAGCCTAAAAAGGATTTAAAGTCTATCAAATGGATGTGAAGTCTGTATTTCTAAATGGGATACTAGAAGAAGAAGTATATATTGAACAAGCTGGTGGATTTGTTGACCCAAGTAAGAGGAACATGGTTTGCAGACTGCATAAGGTGTTATATGGACTGAAGTAAGCACCAAGAGCATGGTATGAAAGATTGCACAATTATCTGATGAAGATTGGATTTTCAAGAACAAATGACAACAACAATCTATATTTAAAGACAGAGCAAGGTTAAGGAATTTTATTGGCTGAAATTTTTGTGGATGACATCATATTCAGTGGACAAGATATGATATGTAAAGCATTTTCAAAAGATATGTAAATTGAATTTGAAATGTCTATGTTTGGTGAGATAAAATTCTTTGTTGGACTACAAATACATCAAATGAAGAATGGTATCTATATTACACAATAAAAATATATCAAGGAGCTACTTAAAACTTTTGGTATGGAAGACTCAAAACCAGTGAGTACACCCATGGCTACTGGATAGAAGTTAACAAAGAGTGATGATACAAAAGACGTAAATCAAACATTGTAAAGATCAATGATTGGTAAACTGCAATATGTTGTACATAGTAGACTTGATATTGCATTAGCAGTTGGAATTGTTGCTAGATTTTCTGCTAATCCAAAAGAGACACATATTATGGCACTAAAAAGAATTCTGAGATATTTGAAAGGTACAGAAGACTATGGCCTATATTACAAAAAGAATGACAAGTTTGAACTCAAAATCTATATTGATTCTGACTGGGCTAGTAATGTTGATGATAGAAAAAGAACCATAGGAGGAGCATTTATTTTGGGGAAAAGATTAGTTTCCTGGACAAGCAAGAAACATAATTGCACCTCACAATCTACAGTTGAAGCTGAGTATGTGGCAGCAATAGTTAATTGTTCAAACATTATGTGGTTGAAGATACTACTGAAAGGTATGAAAGAGGAGATCACAGAACCAGTTGTTATATATTGTGATAACACGAGTGCCATTAATATTTCTAAAAATCCTATAATGCACTCAAAGAAAAAACATATAGCTATCAAGTATCATTACTTGAGGGAGCTAGTATAGAAGAAGGAAGTGAGACTGGAATATGTGAACACTAAGGAACAGTTGGCAGACATATTTACAAAAGTGTAACCCAAGGATGCTCATGAGTATCTAAGAGGTAAATTGGGGGTAATTCCCCTAGCTGAGGCTAACTAGTTGGGAATGGTATTGTTGCATCAAATATTTTAATCAGAACAGTTAACACATTGATGCACAGTAAGTCACATTTTTAGGATGCTGCCTACAAACTGTGAAGTGGAAAACCAAAACAGAAAAGTAAATCAGTCATACACAAAGATGATAGGAAAAACATGATACAAAGATTAGAATAGAAGAATCTGCATGATAAAGATGTCTACATCTTTGGAATTTTTGTCAAAGAGGGAGATTATTGCTAAAATAAATAGGTAACAACAAATACAAGAGAGATATTACTGAAAGAGGGAGCTGAATAGTAAATATCAGTGTGATTATAGACATAGAGGGAGTCAAAATGGAGTTAAAGACATTAATGAAGATTTGATCATATTAGGAACACAGGCACTTTTTGGATTGTATGGTAACTTTGGTTGGAAATTATTGTTTTATAGTTTAGTGTTTCCATCAATGCCAAAGAGGGAGATTGTTGGAAAGATTGCTACAATGTAGACAATTGTTATTTTGTCATTGATGTCAAACCTTAACTGGCGAGACTATTACTGTATGTTTGAGTACCTTATCCATTGATTGATGAAGATTTGAAAAGAATGGGATAACAAGAAGACCAAATAAATATTTGAGTTATGAGTATACACCAGGGTACTTGATCATTTGGCACTTTGCCAAAGTGATACGTTATTTATCTAGCACTGAAAGTTCATTGGAAGGTCAATGTTGAGCAAAGCAAAGTCGATGCCGAGCAAAGAGAAAGTCGATTCCGAGCAAATAAAAGATGATGCCGAGTGCCAGTGAAATGCCGAGGAAGACAGTGAAAAGCCGAGCAACAATATTTTGATTATTGATGAGATTTGAGATCTATGGCCGACAATTGATTTTATTGGGATATGCATTATTAATTAAGATTGGTCCATATTCATTTAATACATGGGAAACAGTTATTAGCACATGGATTCAATGGTTAATTAATGACTGTATTGGAGAAGTAAATTAAATGTAAAGATGGAAGGATCCATTGGATTTGACCTAACCTAAGATCTGCGATCTTGATTAATTGGCAAAAGATTTATTTGACCTAGATGAAGAGGTATAATATAACCTACTATGGTTATTGTTATTGTATCCAAGTGTAAGGAGAAGTTTAATGTAAAAGTATTGCATGGTTAATTGACTGATTGGCAAGACCTAAGTAGAGAAGGCTAAGAAGAAAAGTAGAGAGAGATTGCTTGACGCATTTCCAAGCAGATCTAGAGTTTGAGATGAAAATGGAGGCCACTTAGTGAATTAGCATTAGATCTGAAACTGGATTTGGATTTGCAAAGTAAGTTGTATGTATCAGATCACACTTGCTGATTACTTTCTAACCATTGTAATAGTTCAAATCCTTTAACCAGATGTACCTAATAGTCATTGTATAAATCCTTTAAACAAGGTAACATTTAGATTAGAATGTTCTAAGTCCTCTAACAAGGCCACTCCTAACAGGGTGATTAAATCCTTTAACCGGGTCACATTTGATAGTGTGTTTTGTAACCTTTAATAGGGTTGGCTCCTCATAGGGCATCACTTCAGAAGAGTGAAATTTTGGTAGCATGTTACTCGTGGTTTTTCCCATATTGGGTTTCCACGTTAAATCATGGTGTCAAAATGTGTGAATGTTATTGTTGTGTTTTACTGTTAAGTTTCTGCAAGTTTATTTCATTAGCACAGTACACTGTACACTTTTATTGTTTATTGCTTCCGAGCAGATCTAAGTTGTTGAAGTTGATTTAAAGTTTTATATGGGCACATCTAGACCTGAGGATAATTGATTCACCCCCCCTCTTAGTTATTCTGAATTCATATTTACAGTTTTAACCTAGAAGGTTGAGGGGGAAGAATGACCTATTGCTTTCATGAGCTCCCCCTTCAAAAATGCCGAAGTCCAGTACACATCATTGGAAAAGTATGCCTTTTCTTTAGTTCAGGCCGTGAAGAAATTTTGGCATTACATTCTCTGGAGAAAAGTGCATGCCATCATCCTGGACTAGGCTGTCAAATCTTTACTACTATAAAATGAACTGGGTGAACACTAGGGGAAATGGATGAGCATCCTCTAGGAATACAATCTTGAGATGCAACCAATGAAGATAGTCCGAGGTTAGGGACTATATAGAGAGATGGCAGAGGTAACTCTGAACATAGAATGTCAAACCTACATGGTGGAGTTTATCACTCAAGATCCATGGTATACTGACCTGGTGTACCTATTGCTCAACAATAAGTGCCCAGAGGGGCTTCCCCCTAACAAATGTCGCACCCTGTGACTGAAAAGTGCACACTTCATGATAAAAAATGGAACATTTTTTGCCGGAATTTCAAGGGGATTTATCTCCGATGCATAGACAGAGACCAAACTACCAAAATGATAGAAGAATTCCACAGGCAGTTTGGAACCGGGCATTGCTCAACTGACGCCACTGCCCATCAGATTCTCCAAACTAGATACTATTGGCGCTAATTCACACTCATGTAAGAAAGTGCCACACCTGCCAAACTAACACTTCTCATGAGCAGAACCTGACAATGACTTTACAGCCGGTCTTTGAAGTTCAACCCTTCGCCCAATGGGCATTCGATTTTATCTAGGAAATAAACCCCAACTCATCCGCCAACCACCAATATATTTTGACTACTACCGATTACTATATCTCGTGGTCTAAGGAAATCCCATGTAAGAATAATACTATGAATGTAGTTATCAAGTTCTTGGAAGAGAACATTTTCACAAGATTCCAAATGCCTTTTTCTATCGTGTGTGACAATGGTCTAAAATTTTCTTCAGTCCAACTTTTAGAATGGACATATCAGAGGAAGATCACCCTGAAGTTCTCCAACAACTATTATCCCCAAGGTAACGACATTGCCGAGTCTACCAATAAAAACCTGTTGGAAGTGATCAAACATTTTCTAGAACAAAATCCTAGGGACTGGCACCAAAAACTTAGGTTTTCCCTTTGGGCAGATTGTATGAAAATAAAGGCAACCCTGGGAACCTCTCCATTTCACTTGGTTTATGGCTAGAGTCCTGTGTTCCCAATTAACTTAAAAATATCAGTTTTACAATTCATACAGGAATTCAACGCCTGAGATAACGTCGTGGAGGTTCACCTCTTGAACTTGGTGAGAATGGAATAACAAAGAGACACAACACTAGAACATTTTGCGCGTCATCAAGCAGTCCTCAAATGATGGTTCGAAAAGAGAGCCCAATATAAATCCTTTCGGGTCTCGAACCTAGTCCTCTTGTTGGACAAGGCCCGGGAGAAGAAAGGAAAGCACACTAAGTTTCAAAGGCTCTTGCTCAGACCTTACTTAATCTTAGAGATCTGTGGGGCCAACACGTATCGCCTAGGCACCATGACTAGAGAGGTCATTCCATTGCCTGCCAATGGACAATTTTTCAAACACTACTTCAAATGAGGCGGGAGGTAAGTTTTCCCAAATTTGTACCATATGTATATGTTCCTTCTTGTAAATATTTTTCTGGCACTCCTTGGGACTGTCTTGTCCTTGTAAATAGTTATCGGTGACCCTTTGGGGCTGTCTTCTCTTCTTTGCTTTTTTGTGTTTGTTTTCTTTTTGCATTACGTGTCTGGTTTTTTGGGTTCTCGACTTGTTGTTCTCTTTTTGTAGACAGGTATGCTTCGCATGAAATCTAGTCCCTGGAATGGTGTCTTACGCATTTTGGTTAGTCCAAAATCTATTGTTAGGATGATAAGATTTGTGCGCACTCTAGAGTTATTTTATACACATGGTAAAAGGTTATGGGTAATATTCATTGGATTCATATCTCAAAAGTCTTGACATCAGTTAACATAAAATCATAGAGAGAAAGTAATCACATGATCCTTGAAGAGTAGAGTGGTTGTACTGGTTATTAGCCAGGTCCAAAAATTAAAAGAATACCCCAGGTCTGGAACGTCTCTTCTATTCAGAAAATTAAAATGGATGGCAAGGTGAAAGAAGTACCATCGTAAAAATTAGCTAAGCTTAAAGTTCATAGTGAAAGAAGTACCGCCTTCCCCATCTTCACAAAAAAAGGAAACTAGAGAATAGAGAGTTTCAAGATCTGGAGAATTATGTATGAAATAACGATTTTGGTCTGATGCAATCAGTGTCGTCTCTCTATTTCTCCCAGAAATCATCGGCTTGATTTTCTTTCAAAGCACACACTTCACATCTAACAAGAGATTGAAGGATTGAATCATGGTGAGTTGGATTTTCTCAGACACCTCGTGCCTTGTGGGTGAAATGCTTCAGGTAACAATGAGTCCCGGTTTTGCTAACCATAGATTCTGTGGTTCTCAAATGTGCTAAGGCATTCATCCCAGTGAGTCACCATTTGTTATGCCTTGCATACCCATCCCTACATTTTGTTGGAAAAATATTGGGTCACCCTTTATTCTTTTGGTTCTTCCTTGTTTTCTTTTGGATTCTTTTGTTTTCTTCGACCTTTGCCTCTGTGCGGCCGTTGTTGTGTTTCCTTTTGGTCTTCCTTGCTTTGGGGCCCAGTCCTGGAGTGTTTTTTTCTTTGTGCCAGACATATTCCAAACTCTAGGATTCTTATACCATTTCTTCCTCTTTAGCTAGAGGGTATGGTTTCACGGGGTTCCCAGGCCTAGAGTCTAGAGGTTTGTCTTTTCTTGGAACTTGCAGAAGGAAGTGGTGCATTTTCACCTAAGGGTATAAATTGGGTTTCACTTGCCATTTTTATATTTACCATGAAAAAATTACCCTCAGAGTGATTAAGAGAAAATTCATAGAGAGATAAGTGTGATTTTCTTCAAGGGTTAACATTGATTAACAATGATTTAGGGCTCAGACCTGTGTGCGTTCAAGCCTTCCTGCGGTGTTCTAAGTGTGTTCATGGGTTTCTTGAGATGTTCATTTGTGGAACACCTCCCATGCCCTTCCCTTTGCATTCCTTGTTTTAAGGTAGGCCCTTCTGGTTCTTCATTTTCTTTTCTTTTTTATTTATTCTTTCATTTCTGGTTTTCTTTTTCTTTGTTGTTTTGTTTTTATCTTCCTTGTCGCCTCCCGTTGGTGGGATGGCTGTGCAAAAGGGTTGTCATCCCTCTGTGCAGTTGTAAATAGTGTGGATAATGTAAATATTATAGGTTTCTGTAAATCTTTGTGTATTTGTAAGTAGTCTTCTATAGGTGGTTGTAAAGTTTTCCATGTCTGTGAGGCAGCTTGTATAAATTTGTTCATCGACCTCTTGTTCTTTGGAGGTCTGTGTAAATAATGTGTATAGCGTGTAGTCTGTATAGTTCTATGTAAATTTGCATGCATAGTTGTATATTCTATCAAGTTTTAACCCATCCTGTGGTGATCTCACTGTGCCCTCTGTATTATGGAAACTATTTCAATCTCACCCACCCAGTTTTTGCTGGACTCAAACTCGACACCTCGCTTGTTCAAGTTGTAGCCTTTCTCTCTCCTCCCATTGCTTCGACTTTGATGGCAGGGTTAAATTACCCATGCATGAGTGTTCAAAACCATCACAAGTGTTATTCATTTCCATCAGTGTCAAGATAAATGTCACCTTAAATTCCATTACTCCTTTTATTGCATGACCATGTGACAACCAATGTCAGCCCAGTATGGCTTATTGCTCGGTCACTTCAATAACAGCTAGTTTCTCTGGACTCTAGGTTCTATGTAATCCCACGACCTTCATCACATTTTTTTCATGGAATAGAACCCATGGGACCCCTGGGTGTTGATCAAATTCAAAGTAAGCTATTGTTTATTACAATTCTAAGATTTGATGCGAGCTAACATCTTTTTGAGGATAGGTCCGAAATGATGATGAAATATCTGAAACCCAGAAATCTATTATATTTAATTACTTATGTGTGTGAAATTATTACACCTTCATGAGATTGATTTATTTAACTACACTTCTATGAAAAAACATAAACAATTTAATCTAAAGAATTGCAATTAAATCACTAAACATCTCATGGTTCTCTAACTAGTATGCTAGTAAAGTTCTCAACCTTAATCTCTACTAGGGACAATCCTAGAATGAGAAATTGATAAAAGTATATGCCTAATCTAGCTCAATTATCTCTAAAAATGATGATTTATAATCCAAATTCTCATGAAATGCTCTCCATAATGCTCAATTTGATATGAAAACTTTCAAAATGCTCAAGACTGCTATGAAATTGCCTATAAGTTTGATGCTTTGCATTCAAATTTTCTAGGATATATTATGCTTGAAAATGGCTTGTATTTATAGAAAATTCCCAAGTGTAGTGGGTAGAGTTACTTGATCATGACTAAGCCTTGGTTGAGTGAAAGACATTGATATGGTTTAAAATGGGGGAACATTTTAAATGGTTGTTTCAAAGGTTGAGACAAAGGGACAAATTTGAGTGATTGAGATTCAATTTTGAAAATGAGTGATTGAGAATTCATATTTAGGAGTGATCCATGTGCTTTTGTGTTCTCAATTCCCATTGGTTTCTCAAATTCATGTTGAAAGATATTATGTTGGTAAGTTGACTTCCTAAGGATGCATGACTCATTTTTTGTTGTCATCATGGCAACAAAGTCATGTTTAGTTTCTGTCATGAAAGACAAAATGACTAAGTATGAAAATAGGGAAGACAAAGATACTTAGCGATCAACACATAAGCGCATGTGCGAGAGATTGAGTCAGCGTATGAGCATTCAGATATATGTTGTATGACACATGTACATGCTACATCCAGACATGCATAGTACAGAACAATAGTACGACAAAGTTAAAAGCAGATCAGTAGACCAGAAGTCCAGAAGACAGAGCATGGAAGTTGACTACTTTTTTGATCAACATGAATTATTTTGTGATGTAATGGCTAAGAACCTTTGGTTATATGTTTGTAATGATGTAATTAACATTGTAGTAAACACGCTTGAGCCGACTTGTTCAGAAGCGTTGTATATTTTGTTTTAGGGCCGACTAGTTTTTTTTTTTGGGTCGTGCCTATTCGGATATAAACATATAAGTATGTAATGTAAAGTTATGTTACAAGCATCGATTATGATGTAAGAGGAAGATACAAAAGTGTAGTACAATTAATTTAGTATATGATATAGCTCTTTAAGAGAGTAAGAGCATTCATGCATACATGGAACTGATCAGACAGCAGTGTCATCACAGTAGTTCATTTTGATATAGTGTATATCATCTTTCAGAAGGTTGTAGCCTTCATCCTATTGGGTAGTGAGCCATATACCTTTAACAGGGTTTTGTAAAAGACTCCTAAAAGGCTCAGACCTTTAACCAGGTCATTTTACTCATATTGTAAAGTCTTTTTCTAACATGGCAAACGAAATTTAACAGGTTCATTATACCTAGTACAATATTATTTTGTACTAATTCCCACCGGGGTTTTCCTCTAATCAAGGTTTCCCCGTAATCATATCATGTGTTACGAGTTCTTATGTTAAGCTTCATTCTATGTATGTTTGATTTATATTTAAGTTGCTAAAAAGTAATTAATAAACAAACACTGATTCACCCCCCTCTCAGTGTTTCCAACAATTGGTATCAAGGCTCTGGTCTTCAGCAAATACGTTTAACCACTTGAGGAGATCATGGACTCAGTAGAAGCAAAAAATTTAAAAAAGAATATTGAAGCAGCTCTTGAAGATCTTAATAGATCTGAAAAATAAAATGAAGAAGTTAGACTGAAATTTGATGGCTCACAAATGCTTCTCAAGAAACTAAGAAAAGATTTGAAAGATTTTTCTACAAGTGACTTAGGTAAAATGATCAAAAGGCTCAATGAAGAGAATATGTCTCTGAAAGATAAGTTGAGAATCTAGATGAACAACTCACATAAAGCCAAATTGCTATTGAAGAAAAGATCAAAGAAAGCAAACAACTAGATGATGAACTTTTAAAAGCAAACATGAAAGTTCTGGAATTGGAAAACATAAAGAAGAAGTTGGAATTTGAATTAACAAAAGAAAAGGAGAAGATTGATAAACTTCACACAAATTCTGATTCAATTCAACCTCAACTCAATGCACAAAAACAAAAAAGTGACACTACTGGTCTTGGATTCAGTGTAGCACAAATTGAAGTCAATTCATTTCAAGAAAGAAAGAAACCTCACGAAGCATCCTTAGAAGCAAAGAAAAAAACAAATATTGAAGAGATTAAAATAGATCCACCTAAAGGGGAAATCAAGCAAGTTAACAGAACTTGTTATGCATGTAACAAACATGGTCATTTGGCAAGAGATTGCAAAGAGGTAAGACCTTTTAATGGTTATTGTTTCTCCTATAACAAATTTGGTCACAGGGCTATACATTGCTGAACAAATCAAAGAAACCAGTCACAGAAAAATCAAAGAAGAATGAATCAAAACAATCAGAGAAATAAACCTCAAAGGAATCTACAGAACACTACATGTCAGATATGTATCTACAATGGACACATAGCAAAGCAATGCACCATGATGAACACGAGCATAAGACCTGTTGTTCCTTTTTCTTGCTGTCATAAAAATAATCCTCAAAGGATTCACTCTATTTATCCCTGACACTGACCCAGCATAGAGTAGGACAACAGTAACAAGGTCTTGAGACCTCCTACACTTTGAGCTCCACAGACTCGGGAAGGATTACCCTTACAAACTTAGAATAATGAAATCACAGAACTATTCTAGCTTGCTATTGGTGGAATTACAGGGACTGGCCACTGTAACATACACTTAAAACAGACCAAAATGAAAGTAAAGATTGATTTTTAAGGATGATAGCCATTTAACTGAACAAAAACAGACCAGTGCTCAATCTTAGGGCATGGAGTCATCTATGAATAATTTTAACCAGCCTGATTGAAGACTAAACTTAGGACAATTACAGGATCTGACACAAACATAGATATACCTTATATATCTATCTCAGTATACTTAGCCAAATCAATCCATCAGATTCATTTGCTACCCTGAACTTTGTTGAAATATCTCTAAGGTATATTCTCTCCTTGAAAGAACCCTAGAATTATTTCATACTCTGCCTTACAGAAATATAAATTGAAGACGCTCCTAGAACATTCAATTTAAACAAAACTTAGAATGCTAAAATGAAGACAGAAAATCCACTAAATGTTTCAGAAACTGTGAACTAGATTTTATTCAAAGGTCACAATCAATTACTGCATTCAACAGAGATTTCTCCAAAAAGACCAGATATATGGCAATTGACTCAATATTTTTAGACAGAAAAATGACCATCCTTGTACCAGTAGTCTTGGGATCCTTTTATAGCACAAGGATACAACAAGCTACAGACATACTGGAAGAATTATACAACTGCGTGTAACAAAATTCTGCAACCGAACATAGGTGGCAGCTAATTAACAAGGTTTGTCTTTTCATGGATTAACCATATTTGATTCATCCCTTTTGCTCCCCATCTGTTCTTCTTTGATGGTAGGCCAATCAAAAGGTAACAGCTTCCACTTCACCTGGCATCCATGGCAGCTCTGGCCTCAGACACGTATTTAGCCATATCTCTTTTTTGTTCTGCACCATGCTGTGCTTTGTTTGCTATTTCTTCATTTCTGAAAAGATCCTTGCGAGTGAGTGACGCACTCCTACTATTCACTTGGTCGCATACTCGCCATCCTTTTATGCTCTGCTTTTCACCTTCTATGAGTGAGCGATGACCCAAGTCTTTAGCTTCATTTCATGTCTATCGCGCACTCGTAAGCTTTTATGCTTTGGCTCTTGGGTTCATGCGAGTGAGCGATGCTTCATTCACCGAAAGCTCGTCGCACACCCGCGAGCTCAAATTTTCATTTTACCTGAGTCTGGGTGACTGAGCGACAATGCCTTTTATCCTTCAGCTATTCCCTAATCGCACACTCGCTGACTTGAAAATTTCACTTTTAGATCTAAGCGGGTGAGCGATGATTCATTCCTTTACTGACTGCTTTGTCTAATTGCACACTCACAAACTCAGAAATTTCACTTCATACCGGACTACGAGTGCGCGACTGCTTCATTTTTCCCTTAGTCACTCGGTCGCGAGCTCTTTTCTTTCCACTTCTGTTGATCGGCGAATGAGCGATGCTTTTCATCTTCTGACTCGTTGCATACTCATGAGCTGAACAATCTTACTCTATTTTTGATGGCGAGTGCGCGACTATCTCTTTTTTCTAACTCATCGCATCCTCGCGAGCTATTTTTCTTTTACCTTCATTGAATGGTGAGTGAGTGACACTTTCCCTTTTTTACCTCGTCGCATACCCGCGAGCTAACATTTCATATTATATCATTGTCGGCGAGTGCGTGACTATCTCTTTTCTTTCCTCGTCGCATACCCGGGAGCTCTGTTCCTTCCATCTCTTTTGATCAGCGACTGAGCGATGCTTTTCATCTTCTGGCTTATCGCATACTCACGAGCTGAGTTTTGGTCACCTCAAAGCATCAGCGAGTGAGTGATGCATTGAAAAATCCTTTAGTCACTCAGTCGCAGACTGCTATGACTCTTGAAAAGCACTTGCGTGACTGAGCGATGAATATTGCATATTAGTGTTTCATGCTTTCGTTGCGCACTCGCACTGCAAAACACAACAGAGTTAGAACCTACGCGAGTGAGCGATCCAACAGGACATGACTTCATCGCACAGTCGTGGACCTTTTAACATTGACACAAAACTTAACGCGGGTGCGCGACTACTTTATTTTTTACATGACTCGCTCAGGCGCAGAGCGTGATGATAGACAATATGACTTTATCATGACTGCGTGATTTACCTCTTTTCAACTCGTCGTGGACTCGCCAACCTGCAACTTGACCTCTACAAAACATCATGACTGCGTGATTTACCTCTCAAAATAGCTCGTCGCCCACTCGCAGACAGATCAAAAATAAACATATGGAGATCGCGATTGTGCGATTCTCCTTCTCGGACAGCTCGTCACGCAGTTGCATGACTTAAAGACTCTTTTCAAAGACCGATGCGATAGAGCGACTAAACATAAAACATGACTTAAAAAAGGTTTTTGACTTCATTTGAGTGGCTAAGCATAAGATTTGAAACCAAGAAAGATCAGAAAAAACAAAAGACCAAGAAATTCAAATTTTTCCAACACAGTGCTAACAAGACCTCCTATCATTTGTCACACATGTGGAAAGGCTAGACACATCTCAAGGTTTTGTCGATCCAAAACCCAAAAGCAAGAGGATCCTAAGAAATCACTATTTGAAGAGAAAGGAGAAGTTAAGTTTGTTTAAGAAAATGAAGATTCAAGCAAAATTTGGGTTGAAGTAAAGAAGGACAATGATGTTGACAAAGTAGTTGATGCATCCACAGTGGACGCACCCTCTACTTCTGCTTGAATAGACATTCTTGGTCTTACGGGGAGCTATTCTAGCTCAGGACCCTTGCGCGGTTGGTATACTCACCTCTAAGTATGCACCTATGAATTCATGGTTACAAGCACATAATATTGCTATATGCATTCACGCACTGTCTAAAATGCATCGGGATCTAAGTTTCAAAATCTCTAAATAGTTTGTGTACGGTTACAAACATTAAATGTGGTAGATTGAATAAATGAAAGTAAGTGTTTAATCTTCTTCACACTTGTATTTGAGAGCACAGAATTTGGAGAGCATTGGAGCACTAAATATCAAGGCACGGAAGCATAATAGATTTGGCAGTTAAGCGAATGGATAAGAAGTTTGGAATGGAACCCTAGCAATCACGCTGTTTCAAAATTTTGTGAAACCCTACTTAAGCAAGTTCCAAGTAAGTATGGCAACCCCAGTTGTGTTTGATATATTAGAGAGGAAGAGATTTGTATTCAAGAGGCATCCATTCAAATCCATACTGGATGATGTGGAAGGGGCTTTCTCCAAAACCCCACTAGGCGTTATTCACGTGGATGATATCCGCGCGTACATTTACTATAAAAAGGAAACAATAGTGTAACACCCCAAAATTGGCATCTTGCAACCCTAACCAATTTTGTTGCATTTTTCACTCTTCTATATCATCAAAGTCCTATTGTACTAGGCAAATTCTGAGTTTTCACTGACTCTACTGGACCTGAGTGTCAAATGCAGAAAATCCTAAATCTGTATTAATCATACATCATATTTAAATCCTAAATATCTATTTGACTAAACAAACCCTATGATCAAATTAATTTAATTATAAAGTCCTAGCACTTTAATTAAATTAAATTCACCCTCTTTAGCTGAGACACATGAAAAAGGAATTAAATAATATTTAATTATTAAATAAATATCCTCATTTCAATAATTGAATTTAATATTCAGATAATTGAGAAAAAACAATTATGAGGTCATATTTATTTAATTAATTAGATATTCTATCAAAAATCTTATCTCTATTCAGAAATGGAAACTTTGAATTAATTGTGCTTTAAAGAGAAATAAAACAATTAAATTCAAATAAAAC
>MU225738.1:669622-684505 GCA_018584345.1 Thuja plicata | reverse complement strand
TGTTCTAGGAATGTTTTCAATTTATATATCTGTCAGGCAGATTATGAAATACTTCTAGGGTTCTTTCAAGGAGAGAATATACCTTAGAGATAATTCAACAAAGTTCAGGGTAGCAAATGAATCTGATTGATTAATTTGGCTAAGTGTACTGAGGTGGATATATAAGGTATATCTATGTTTGTGTCAGATCCTGTAATTGCCTCAAGTTTTGTTGTCAATCATACTGGTTAACATTATTCAAAGATGACTCCATGCCCTAAGATTGAGCACTGGTCTATTTTTTGTTCAATCAAATGACTATCATTATTAAAATCAATCTTTACTTTCATTTTGGTCTATTTTAGTAAAAGTTACAGTGATCATTCCCTGTAATTCCACCAATAGCAAGCTAGAATAATTTAGTGATTTCATTATTCTAAGTTTTCAAGGGTAATCCCGACCGATTTTGTGGAGCTCAAAGTGTAGGAGGTCTCAAGACCTTGTTACTGTTGTTCTACTCTATGCTTGATCAGTGTCAGGGATAAATAGAGTGAACCTTCTGAGGAGTATTTTTATGTCAGCAAGAAAAGGGAACAACAGGACCATCTCCTCAAGATTACCCAGCTAAGGAAAAAGGATATAGCAATGCAAAACATGTTTTTAGATAAGTAATGGAAGCATATGTTGCAGTTCTAGATAGAATATGGGATAAGGATCTATTTTCATGAAAGCATGTGATCCAAAATAGTGGACATTTTCAAGGGTTTTTGATAACAATTTTTTTACTTTACGTCCTTCATTTCTGATCAAGACCAATGAATCAATTTGGGTAAGATGTGGATAGGATAGTAGGATCAGGATAAAGGGATGATGGAGGTTATGAGGGGATGATTTGGGATTATGGAAAGACTACATAGGAGTAATGAAGGTGGATTGGGGAAAAGAAAGATCATGATAGGGTAGCATGGATGCAACAAGTGAATAAGCTGATGGAAAGGATAATGGTGTCAAGATACTTGATGCTGATGGATACGTTCAACATTGTCAAGACCAAAGGTAAAAGAGGGAATATGGATGCAAGTGAGATAAATGATAGGAAGATGGAGGATGGAATGGATGAAACTTGCCCCCAAGTGTAGAGTGCAAGAGGAGGAATTATGCATGATGCCTGTTTGCCAGGTTTTCCTAATGGTACTTGCCCAAGGTGCCACAAGAAGTGGTTTTCACCATAGGATGAATTGATTTCTCTTTTACTTTTTCTACCAAGGCACCCATTTACCAGGTTTTCACCAAGGCACTTTTCTCTTTTTTTCAATTTTTTTCTTTTTTTTTATATTTTTCAAAGTTTCCCCAACATCTGGATCTTTGGACAATGCTCTTCTGAAAGATATGCTATAATAAACTAATAATATGGATAGGATGCTCAAAGATATTGATAAGGTGATGATAAAGGACACATATGGAGGATAAGGGTAGATGGTGGTAAAGGTTTTATGCCATAGGTTGGATAAGAGGGATGGAAAGATGGAAAGTAGGTGTTGGAAAATGAATGTGAAGATAAGAAGAAAGTATGTTGTGGATGGAAATGTTGGCAAGATCAACTTTGACACACACTTTGAAGGGTGGTGGAATGATGGAGGAACAATGGATGAAGGAGGTAAAGATGTAACTAAGATAGTGGATTTTGGGATGTAGGGACCCAAAGTAGACTTGGAAAGTGGAAAATGTTTGGAAGGAGATGGAATGGAAGCCTTTGGAAGCTTGAATGTCAAGTTTGATTTTTCTTTTGTGTGTAAGTCTTTCAAAAGTGACTTGGTAATCCACATAGTCTTTGATTTTTCTTTCTTTTTCGATGACTTTGAATGCGTTTCTTCAATGAGGGATTTCGGAACCCACATTTTCTTTGATTTTTGTTTTTGATTGGTGGACCTTTGCGGCCTTTTGGATATTTAATTTTTCTTTGTGGACCTTTGCGGCCTTTTGGATTTTTCTTTTTTATTTTCACTCACATGTCGATTAGATGGGACATGGTGATTTTTATACACATGTGGATTCTTGGATTTTTATTTTTTATGTTGCACATCCAAATTGCTTCCAAAAGACTTAGGAAATTTGGGTGAATGGGAATAATACAGAGGGTTCATATGGATTGGTATTTGGAAATTGTTCAAGTATGTATGCCTTTGTTGATCTTGACACATGGTAGGGTAAGTGAATGGAGAGCTAGGGATGGTAGGAATGGTTGATGGAGGAATATACAGACCTAATATGGATGGAAGGGATGAAGAATTTAGCTTTGGTACATAGGAACCCAAAATGGATTTGGAGGATGGTGAAGGCATATGCTTGTGTTTTAATGGAGGGAGATAAGGTGTGAAAGGGATATCAATATCTTTGGCATGAGTTATATTTCCAAGGCTCTCATCTTTAAGATTTATATTTATACCAATAGGCTCATGAGTAGCCTTCATAGCAGAAACTTTGATAGGATCAAATGAATCTTGAAGGGATCTATTATCATGCAAGGAATTTGGAGGAATCGTGGTTTTTTGAGGTGAATATGGAGGATCATGAAAAGGATTTGATGGGATACTTCGATCTTGACAAGGATATTTGGATGGTGTAGAGAGGGTGCTTTGCTCTTGATTTTCAATATGTTCATTGGAAATGATGGAAGGTATATCTTGATCTTGCTTGGGAATTGGACTAGGTATAGAGCTTGGAAGGACACTTTGTTCATGAAATGGAAGGATATCAGCTTGGAAGACATGAAAGGGTGCAAGGGGACCATCACAAGCTTCTATGGATTTGGGACCTTCATCAAATATGGGAGGGGATTGTATAATATCTTGATATTGATCTTTATTTCTACTTGTTTCTTTTCTCTTTGGATTATCCTCTTGACATGGAGCCACTTCTAAGGACAAGGTAGATGCTTGGATATGCATGGGGAATGTTTGGAAGAATGATGGAGAATCCTTTTGAATAGGAATTGAAGCACATGAAGCTTTGGGGTCCAAGATATTTGAAGCATGGAAACAATTTGCAGGAAGATGTAAATTATCTTGGGTTTATTTTAGAGGTATCCCTTGAGGGTATACATAGTCAACATGGAAAGTATCATCATTAGGCTCACTCTTTGGTGAAGGAATTTTGGATAGTTGAGAAGCTTTGTGAGATGGATGAAGGATGAAAGGAGTAAAGGCCATGGGAGAAACCTTTCTAGATAGAGGTTTGTGCATTAGATCTTCCTTGAAAGTGGTACCTTTCTCTTCATTCTCTTTATTATCTTGATTGCAAATAGGGTAGTCATGAAATTTCCCTTGATCCAATATAGGTTTGTTGCACTTAAATGTTTCATTTTGTGAAGAAGATGAAGATACAGATGGACCATCATTATAAAGAAAAGGAAAAATTGATTGTAATGATGGATTTTTAGATGATGTATCCTTTTTTCTTCCCTCATCCTTCTTTAAGGTTGATATATCATCATTATGAGAAAGGGTAGCTCCTAATTGAGGAAAATATGCTTCTTTATCCTTCTTCAAAATTAAGCACATTGTTTCCATAAATATGGGATCTTGGGATGCCTCCAATATGTCATCTTCAGTTACTTCATTGTATTGAGTCCTATGGAGATTTTTATCTTGATTTTGATAATTATTCTCCACCATAGGATTGATTCATTTCTCAAATAGATTCATCATTATAAATGTTTTTTAAGAATGTGATCTATTTATTTCACTGACAAAGAATAACTCCGAAAAGGGTATCAAAATATGATTTCAAAATTGTTCCAAACCCTCGAGAAATGCCCCCTATTTTACCTTCTTTGCTTTTGGGCATCACTTGCATGTGTGTAGGCATGATTTAAATGTTAACAGGCATCAAATGAAATTTATGTAGGTGACACTCTACAGTTGAGCAAGCGAATTTTGCCTGTTGGTAGGCATTCTTTTAATGTTTCCAGGCATCACTTTCTAGTGACTTACGCAGTGTTTAAAAGATGCTAGGAATTTTTTTCAAAGTTGCAGGCATTACAGAACTGTCAGCAGGTGTTGTTTAACTTCTCATACACGACATTTGGAAGATCAAGTTTGATTTTCTCAAAAAAAAAAAAAATTGATTTTTTAAAAGTTTAAAGTTTTTGATAAGGTCTGCACAATATCCTTGCTTGAAAGTTGAAACAAACACAACACACATGTCAAGTTTGCATTATGTCCCTAAAAAAACATTAAATGTGTATGTTCTCGGTCATTTTAAAATAGGTATACATCAAGAATATCTTCCATGCAATTCTACCTAAAGTCAAATTTGGATTTTAAACACTTGGCTCTAAAAGGTAGGCTTACTACTTATATAGGATTTATTGATCACCTCCATTCTAGATCATGTCAAGTCCTTTTACCCCCTTGCGGGCTTCCCACATGCACAAAAATACAATTTTCAAAAATCCTGAAAGACTACTCGAGGAAGTGAAGAAACTTGCACACAATCTAGTCACCTTCCCATTAAGGAAGAATGCATTTATTTATAGTGGGTTGGATAGTATCACTGAAAAAGTGATTATCTCCCACTTTGGGGTGTTCCCTCTCACCATCCTCGTAAGGAAATTCTCAAGAGGTAGGCCCTCTAAAGCTTTATTTTACCTATCATGTATATGAAAGCAATAAAGTGAACTTGGCTCAACAAGTTTGGGAATTTGATTCACTTAAAAAGTGAAGAGCATATCCCTATTGTTGTCCCTTGCTCAAAAGACTTCAAGCAATATTGATTCTTTTTCAACCTCGTTACAAAGAGGTGCTTTTAAATAAAGTGTTTGGTTAGTTTTTCCTTCCTAATTAGCTAGATTTAATTGTAATGCCACAGTTTAAGAAAAAAAAAGCTTGATAAGTGGATTACCTCTTTTGAAGCTAGCAATGGCTAGGTGCATTTTTGAGTTTTTTGCTTGTTTTCAACTCACCTAGTGGCGATCATTCCCTCTCTGGCTCCTCCAACACATTAGTCAACACAAAAGCCAAAGTGAAGAAAACTTGAAATCAAATTGACAAATACTCTTTATTTCTTTTGATAAAATTCATCAAATCAAGTTTAAAGAACTTAAAGCATAAAAATCAATTTAAAGTAGGGAATTTATTTTTGTATACACTACTCACTTTTAAGTAATGATCATACAAATGCTCTTCTACCTCTTAATTTACTAAAATATTGGCACTATGCAAATCTTTAGTGTATTTGTTGAGAGCTCTTACCTCTTTGCTTTCTTTGGTAACTCTAAATTATGGCTTTTGCACCTTCGGATGCTTTTTCATCTGCAGGAAAAACACAGATAGAGAGTCAAAAATCAGAATTTAAAGATTTAACAAGAAAAGAATATAAAAAGTAGCAGACAACATTTAACAGCTAGCAGACATTATTTAAACTATTCCTAGGCATTATTTAAAACTGCATAAGTTTTGCTTTCCAATGAACTAGGTATTAGTTTACTCTGCTAGGCGTAAATCTTTAACTAACAGGCATGACAGAAAGTGAAAATTGCATAAAAGAAAAGTTCATAAGCATCATTTAAAAATTTGTAGGTAGATTTTCCTGAAGCATAGGCGATGCTTTACTGTCACATGCATGATAATTTATATCACATGTGACACAAAAGAAAAAAGATAGAAAAGAAGGAATTCTGTAGGCGTTAGTTAACTTCTAGCAGGTGTCACTGAAATGTGTGTAGGTGTCACTTCCCTGGAAATCTACAAAATTTGCACAAAGTGAAGCAAAAACACATACAAAAACTTTGAAAATGATGAAAAAGAGGCCTAAACCCCACGGTGGGTGCCATTTGTGTGTGAATTTACTACACCTTCATGAGATTGATTTATTTAATGACAATTCTATGGAAAAACATAAACAATTTAATCTAAAGAATTGCAATTAAATCACTAAACATCTCATGGTTCTCTAGCTAGTATGCTAGTAAAGCTCTTAGCCTTAATCTCTACTAGTGACAATCCTAGAATGAGAAATTGATAAAAGTATATGCCTAATCTAGCTCAATTCTCTCTCAAAATGATGATTTATAATCCAAATGCTCATGAAATTCTCTCCATAATGCTCAATATTTCTATGAAATTGCCTATAGGTTTGATGTTTTTCATTCAAATTTTCTAGGATATATTATGCTTGAAAATGGCTTGTATTTATAGAAAATTCCTAACTGTAGGGGGTAGAGTTACTTGATCATAATTAAGCCTTGGTTGAGTGAAAGGATTTGAGATGGTTTCAAACGGGGGAACAATTTAAATGGTTGTCTCAAAGGTTGAGACAAAGGGACAAATTTGAGTGATTGAGATTCAATTTTGAAAATGACTGATTGAGATTCAAA
This sequence comes from Thuja plicata, assembly GCA_018584345.1. Classification (NCBI taxonomy): domain Eukaryota; kingdom Viridiplantae; phylum Streptophyta; class Pinopsida; order Cupressales; family Cupressaceae; genus Thuja; species Thuja plicata. Next base: position 678,150 of record MU225738.1, on the reverse strand, counting down.
TTTAGGAGTGATCCATGTGCTTTTGTGTTCTCAATTCCCATTGGTTGCTCAAATTCATGTTGAAAGATATTAGGATTATTTAATTCAATTAATTAATTAAATTATCCATGTAGGGATGAATAGGTTCAATTTGATTTTTGATTAAAACTATACAATTAATTGATTAAAATCAATTATATAATTTTGATTGATCATTTTAGGCTTATATTTGATCATTTAATGTCATGGTTAATTAATCCTTTGAGTTAACTTGATTTTGTCCACTTTGATTGATAAATGTCCATTTGAATTTATTTTGATCCATTTTGAAACATTTTGAAGCATTTTGCTAAGATTTGCAAATTTGGATGATTCTAGAACACCTGCCCAGTTTTGGGTGCTTACAACTTATATTAACGGTTGTCTGGTCTTGTAGGCTATCAATGATTCATCAACCAATAAGTCTGAGTTAGCTTCCCCTCCCAGAAGTCCAAAACTCCCAACCACCTCAACAAGAGCGTCCACCAAGTCAAGGGCTGAGAAGGCACTGGAAAAGCTCCCACTTAATGCAAAATATCCAAGGGACAATGCCATCATAGGATCCAAGGTAGATTCTAAGTTACAATTGATCACTAAAACTAAGGTAGGACCATGGGCCAAATTACAGGGCATAGTCAAAACAATGTTCACTCAGTGTTCCGTTGGAGATAGTATGGCAAATAACATGGTCACCTCTGGCATCATCAAAGCTACCTGCTTCCCTTACTCTATGCAGGCTCTAAAGTTGATCCTAACTCTGGCCAAACATTACAACACCACCATCTGAGCCGTTATACTTTCTTCTCCCATTCGAACAGGCTACCCAACACCCCTAGTGTCTCTTGACACTGCTACATTGTCTTCAAGGCTGGGAATCCCCTATTTCTCCAATTCTATTGTCATCTCCTGGGCCACATCACTCCAAGAGTTCAAAATAGTCCAACAGGTGAACCGACAACACCTTAATAACCACTGGCTAAAGATGCAAAAGAAAGACTACAAAAAGATGAAGTTGAATATCCCCAGCATAGATTTCAAAGAAAATAACCAAGCGAGGATCATCTTCTTATGTCGGGTCTTTAGAGAACTACACACCCATGATTTTTCAGTGTGGATGTACTACTTCTTGTACAACATCTCCACGAACAGGAAAAATTTTGATTGGGAAAACCATTATTTTCAACCATGTAGATTTTTAGTTGAGCAACGTTAGCCAAACATCGAAGTTCTACATCACTTCATATGTTCTATGGGCACTAGCACAATAAAGACCCAAAATTTAGGGTTTAGTTACAAGGGACGTCCTTGGGACCGGGCCCGACCAGAATGTGCCTTGGGATCATTTCCTCAAATTCAATGGGAAGCCAGGTTCCCCAATTTTTACTGAGTAAATGATACCTTCTTTTACTACAAAATTTTGATACCATCTCAGGATGTCAGTTACCGGCTGTCAAAGGAGGCTATGGCCTTGGTGAGTACATACAGAAATTGTTTTATTCCATTTCAACAACATTCTTATATTCAAGTGACTGGGTTTTCCGGTAAGCCCTACCTATTACCCAAGCATTGTGGGGATAGCATTATTTTGATGGAGTTTTGCAGGCAAATCCTAGAGCTCCATGCACTGTATGGAGTCAAAAAATTTACCTCCATCCCTTTCCCGATCACTTGCAGGAATTATTCATGCAGCCTTGCAGCGGCCAAAGAGGCTGATCATGAGTTGAAAAGTATGGGGCTAGTAGAATTCTATCTAGTCTGAAACAATTTTGATCCACTCGAGAAAATAAGTACAATATTGCCTCGGGCATCAACACCCCACGAGCCTCACCTGGAGGATTTTTGGGCAGATTGCCAAGATGATTTCGATGTCTGGGGCCAAAAGTATGAAAGAATGACAAAAGGGATGATGAAGCGCCTTGACCTTCAGACCTTTCCAAAGGACTTTTTAGATAGTGGGACCATGGAGGACCCATCATACAAATTATAGGAGATCGATAAGATGTATCTCCCTTTTGTGGATTGGGATACCCCAAAATTTTAGACAATTGAGGATGTCACCCAAGGCATCGTGTAGCACAGTCACAAATATTTTGCGCAAGTATGCAAGAAAATCACCCATCAGGGTCTAATTTTACGGGGGTCTACTTCAGCCTCTGGAATGGCTAGACAAAGCAAAGATAAGGGGAAAGTAAAGTAGAGCACCCTGGCCTCAGTCTTGTCCTCGGTTCCACCCCTATCCTGGAACAACTTCACACCTAGCTGGATGCATCTTGATAGCTGAGTTAAATAATGAGCACCTGACTTACTCTCAATCTCCCAGTTACTCCGCTGGGATCTTCCCTCCCTTCAGGCTCACCATCACTTGCAACACTTATGTGTCGGGTGGTGAATACAAAGGAGGAGAGTGTAGCTATTCTAGATGTTAGGGTCTCGCTGCAAACAAGAAGAAAGAAACCAAGGGAGGATAACCCTCCACCAAGCACAGATGTAAGCCCTAGGAAATTGGGCAACATTCATGTAGAGCTTATCCCGTATAGTCCTAAAGTAGAAGATCTACCAGAGGCTTCCCCCCCCATGATAGTTTTGACAACATCTTCCAGACTGATGATGTAGAGCGGGCAGTGGAAGAGATCACTGTAGAAGAGGTGGAAAATATCCCTAGGGAGGGGGAAAGACAAGAAAAAGAGATTTCTCTAGAAGAAGAAGAAGTATAGGAGCAAGAGAAAGAGCAAGAGAAAGAGAAAGAATAGGGAAATATACCAAGTGTGGAAGAAACACCAGTCCCAGGGACCAAGCTAGAAGGAAGGAAAATAGAGGATGAGTAGTTGACTATGGCTGGGGAAATTGGACCTTTGGGAGAAACCATACCCCCAGTTGTCACTCTCCAAATTCCTCTAGTTACCCTGGGTGACTAGGTACCCCAGAATGTGACATTCGGCAAGGTAGTCTTCACGACACAAAAGTCAGATCCAAGATATAAACCTATGCCCCCTCCAAAAAATGTGCCCTCAGAGGAGAATGTACTGATAGATAACACCAAAGAAATTAAGAAGCAACAGGACATGGGGGAGAACCCCAGAAACATGGATATAGATGCCACATGTGCTGGGGAAGGCAGGGTCCTCGACATTACAAATGAAAATGAAACTAAGGTGAGAGAAATAGGGAATCTTAAGAGTGGATAAAAGGAGTCCACAAAGACTATAGATGCCGAAGAAGTGTAGCCGACCCCCGAAGAGGACCCCAGTATCTAGGACCTAGCCATAAGACCACTCCCGCCACCACAGTGGCTAATAGAGTTAAGAAAAAGGAAGGCCCTGAAAGTAGTGAGAGTTCCCCTCTCACTGGCCAAAATGATGGCCCAGAATCAAGAGGCTAAGAAGCCTAAGAGGGCCCGGACCCTCCATACCCTTTGGACCAGTCTGGGAGGAAATACCATCACAATGGTAGCGACACCTCCCCCAGATGTAGAAGAGGTAGAGTGGGCAGTGGAAGAGATCACTGCAGAAGAGGTGGAAAATATCCCTAGGGAGGGGTAAAGACAAGAAAAAGAGATTGCTCTAGAAGAAGAAGAAGTATAGGATCAAGAGCAAGAGCAAGAGAAAGAGAAAGAATAGGGAAATATACCAAGTGTGGAAGAAACACAAGTCCTGGGGACCAAGCTAGAAGGAAGGAAAATAGAGGATGAGCAGTCGACTATGGCTGGGGAAATTGGACCTTCAAGAGAAACCATATCCCCATTTGTCACTCTCCAAATTTCTCTAGTTACCCTGGGTGACCAGGTACCCCAGAATGTGACATTCGGCAAGGTAGTCTTCACGACACAAAATTTAGATCCAAGATGTAAACCTACGCCCCCTCCAAAAAATGTGCCCTCAGAGGAGAATGTCCTGACAGATAACACCAAAGAAATTAAGAAGCAATAGGACATGGGGGAGAACCCCAGAAACATGGATACAGATGCCACATGTGCTAGGGAAGGCAGGGTCCCCGACATTACAAATGAAAATGAAACTAAGGTGAGAGAAACAGGGAATCTCAAGAGTGGAGAAAAGGAGTCCACAAAGACTATAGATGCCAAAGAAGTGTAGCTGACCCCCGAAGAGGACCCCAGTATCTAGGACCTATCCATAAGACCACTGCCACCACCATAGTGGCTGATAAAGTCAAGAAAAAGGAAGGCCCTGAAAGTAGTGAGAGTTCCCCTCTCACTGGCCGAAATGATGGTCCAGAATCAAGAGGCTAAGAAGCCTAAGAAGGCCCGGACCCTCCATACCCTTTGGACCAGTCTGGGAGGAAATACCATCACAATGGTAGTGACCCCTCCCCCAGATGTAGAAGAGGTAGCCGTAGCGGGTGCGGAATATACAACCACTGAAGTTCCTCTGGGGAGGAGAGACAAACAAGGAGAATTATACCTATTAAAAGAGGCTAGCCGGGAAATTGAGGCCCGATATGACAAACAAGCCTAGAAATGGAAGGAGGCAAAAGAAGCAAATGCCAATCTCCTCATGCTTCTTATAGAATTGACGTAGCCCTTAACTTTGATTCCTATGGAAGTCTTCACCTACAGAACACCGCTTCCATAGGGTGATATTGATGCGCTGAGAACCATGAAGAAGAAGATGAAAGCTATCGATGATTGGGTGATAGAAAAGATAGGAGTTGAAAGGTAATTTTTGATGGCTCACCTCCTGGACCTCCACCAGGCCAGAAAAATTGATTCATGTGAATGGAACCATTTCCTAGTGTGAGAAAGAGATGAAAAGTATGAAGGATGGAGCGGTGAGCTTGAGGAAATATTGAACATCAGGGAAGATATTGTCACTGATATAGGAATTTTGTGGGATGAAGATTTCAGGTACCTCTAGGCCTAACACTCTAGACTTGGTTTCAAATTGGAGATGATAAAGAAACTGGTAGTGTTCTTTAAGGATAAAGTCCTAGCGATTGAAAAGTCTTTGAATTTATATGCGACATTTTTTACAAGGGTTTCGACAATCGATCCTTTTAGCACTGAGACCTGTTCTTCAGGGGATTTTTCTATTGGTAAATTTGATGAGGTAATGTAGTCACGGTTCTAGACTCCTGGATATTTTGATAAGGCTAAAATGTCATGCCTCAGTCAGATGGTACTTGGGGCACATGATGCCATAAAGATGGCTGTAGAATTCAAGGAGGGTGCCTAGGATGTGGGTGAACAGTTGGAGGTGGACAAAGAGCGCCAAAATTGTATAAAAGAGATAGATGAAGAGGGAATCGTCCAGATTTTGGAGGCATTCAAAATAGTATAAGGCAGTAAAGTCTTCCAATCTCTAAAGATTTTTTCTAGTAGGGAAATTTTTTTCAAATTTGTTATTCTTTGAGCGTAAGCTCCCGGACTCTAGAATTATGGGTCCAAGTTTTGTATTCATTCACAGTGATCTGCGTCAAGGTTCCCCAGAGCTGGCCGATCACTATCAAGGAGTTGATAAGGGTCAAAATGTAGGTGATCTAGATAAGGGAATGTTAGGTAGAAGAGATGGTGCTAATAGATGATTCCCCTGAGGCTCTGCTCCCACATTAATTACCTAGTCCGCATCGAAGACAAGGAGCCACAATTTGCATTAATGAGGCATGTAGCCTAGGTTACTAGGAAAGGAAAATTTCTTCCATAAGTACCTTGACTCTCTTCTCTAGGATGATTCTTCTAGATTTCTCCTCTATCTTCTTCTTCTATCTTGTCATAGCTCTGTACATCTCGAGGTGATTGTAAGTGGTGCAGGTAGTATCGGCCATGGATAAGGTATTATATTTGGCAAGTGTATAGGTAGATTAGGTCAAGTTTTAGGTCAAATTTTTATATAAATAAGAAGTCCAATGCCATAACAAGGGTCATGAAAATTGATGATTTTGCAGTCTAGTAGTAACAGAAGCATACCATTTTTGAGTTCTTTAGAAATAGAGTTTTACTTTCAGGAGCTCAATGATCAGTTGTTCTTAGTAGTTTAGAATGCTCCTTTGGAGTCTTGAATGTACTCGCCAGTGATATTGGAACATTTTAAAGATATTGAAATAAGGAGGAGCATCTTCTGGCCATGTGTTGTTGTTGTTCTGATCTCTAAAGTTAGAAAAAATCTTTTGTGCAGTATGTTTTCTTATGTCCTTTGCTCCTATGTTTTAGTTTAGATTAATGATCTTATCTCCCTTTGCTATTGAATGCATATGAATCGTTGGTTTATTGTGTGTTTGGTATTTAGTGTAGTTTTCTTACATTGGAGCATTGTTTGATGTTTGAATATTTATTACATAAGTATAGGTAGAGATATATGTCTAACCTTGATCTATCTTTTGAGTTTTATTTGATAACCCAAAATTCTTGCAGGAAACCCCATCCCTTTGAAATCCCCAAGAAGATGAGTGAAAACCAGCTATCCACTGAAAAAATAGTCACCTTCCCAACTTAGCTCCCCCACACCATCTAGACCCAACTACCAGGTGCTTGGAGGCTATGAGAATTTATTCTCTAGTAAACCTCTTCTGGTGGAGTTGGCTGATACCCCGGTACCCAGTGATAACTTATCTCTGTTGGTGGAGCCGGTCACAAAGTCCCGTCAACAAAACCCAACTGACAAGTTCGTGAATTGTTGCAGAAAGGTTTGATTAGAGGAAGTTTGAGTCCATGTGCAGTACCACCTATTTTAGCACCTAAGAAGAATGGAGAGTGGCGAATGTGTATTGATTCAAGAGATGTTAACAAGATCATAGTGAAGTATCGGTTCACTATACTGAGGATGGGTGATATAATGGATTGTTTGAGTGGAGAAAAATATTTTACCAAGATTGGTTTCAAGAGTGGATATCACCAGATCAGAATCAGAGAAGGTGATGAATGGAAGACTAATTTGAAGACAAAAGAAGTTTTGTATGAGTGGTTGGTTATGCCTTTTGGTTTAACTAATGTACCCAGTACTTTTATGAGGTTAATGAATGAAATTCTGAAGAAATTCTTGGGTAAGTTTATGATTGTATATTTAGATGACATTCTGATATTGAGTAAGACCAAAGAAGAGCATTTGTTGCACATTAGACAGGCATTGCAGAGATTTAAAGAGGAAAAGTTTTTGATTATTTTAAAAAAGTGTACCTTCATGAAAGAAGAACGCATGTATTTGGGATTTTTGATTTCAGCTGATGGTTTGAAGATGGATCCTGAGAAGGTTGAAGCTATACTTGATTGGCCTACACCTGAGAAATGGAGAGATTATTTGATGCCAAGTGAATTTGTGTTGTATACTGATCATAAGGATTTACAGTATTTGAGTAGTCAAAATAAGTTGAATCAGAGACATATGAAATGGGTAGAGTATTTGTAGAGTTTCACATTTGTGATAAAACATAAGAGTGCAGTATCCAACTAAGTTGTTGATGCATTAAGTAGAAGATCTTTGATGAATGAAATGAGGATTGAAGTTCTTGGTTTTGATGATATGAAGAATTTGTATGAAATTGACCTTGATTTTTTTGAGCCACGGAGAATGTGTTGAGCACCTATTCCAGATTAACTTAGTAGGTTTGAGGACTATTTCATTCAAGAAGATATGTTGTTCAAAGGAGTTTAGTTATGTATACCAAGAGGATCAATGAGAACCAATTTGATAAAGGAGAAACATAGTAGTGGTTTGGCAGGACATTTTGGCATTGATAAAACATTGAGTTTACCGAAGGAGAGGTATTTTTGGCCTCAGTTGTATAAGTATGTTCATAAATTTGTGAAGATTTGTGGAGTTTGTCAAGTTGCAAAAGGAGTAAGTCAGAATACTGGATTGTATACACTGATTTTTGTTCCTGAGAAACCTTGGAGTGATATCATCATGGATTTTTGTTCTTGGCTTACTGAGGACAACAAGAGGTAATGAGTCCATACTTGTTGTTGTGGATAGATTTTACAAGATGACACATTTCATACAATGTAGGAAAACATTAGATGCAGTGCATATAACATATCTTTTCTTCAAAGAGATTGTTAGATCGCATGAATTACCAAAGAGTATCATCTCTGACTGTGACAGTAAGTTTGTTGGCTATTTTTGGAAAAAACTGTAGAAAAAGATAAAGCTAGACACCTAGTTGAAGTATAGTTCTAAATCTCATCCATGGTCTGATGGACAAACAAAGGTTGTAAACCGAAGTTTGGGTAACTTGTTGAGATGCTTAGTGTTAGGAATAAGGTGTCTCAACCTTGGATAATTCCTATTCTTATTATTTGTTTTGTAAAATGTATTTCTTGCAAATAATGTTGATGTGTCGGCATCTTGAATAGTGTGTAAGGAGATCATGGCTAAAACGGTTATGACGGATTCCTATGACACGTAAGAGCTATGTCAGGAAGATTCAATGACAGGTGAAGACATGTGGCAACTGATAAATGTGAGTACTGTACACTCTTCCTATTTTCTCAGAGAATGGTAAAAACCCTAATACGGTTATCGTTAGGAGTAGCCCTAAAAAGTGAAGCGCATGATATAAGC
>MU225738.1:621663-645190 GCA_018584345.1 Thuja plicata | reverse complement strand
ACCGCTGAGCTTTACAAAGTGATTACTGAATGCTCGGTATAAGTTGTGGACTGAGTGATGAGCTCGGTAAGCATTCAGAATCGAATAAGTGTTTTCACTGATGACAAATATAACATAATTCCAACACAATCACCCTTCCATGGCTAATTTAATTAAAATATGGAATTATTTAAATTCCTAATATCTTTGAGATCAACAAACTTTACCTCCATTTGAAAATGCCTCAAAGCTTTTGACTTAACCAATCTTTGATCATGATCAAATCACTCTACCCCCTACCCTTGGAAAACGCTATAAATACAAGAAATTTCCTTTGTATTTGGATCCAAGAATTCAAGAGAAAAAGCATCCTTATTATAGACATATTGAGAGCAATATTGAGAGAATATTGAGGAGCATTTGAGAGATTTGAGAGATTTTTTAGCATTTGCATTATCATTTAGTATCATGTTTAGGAGAATTTTCTAATTTCTTTCATGATCTTGGAACATTTCTAAGCATTTTTAAGCATTCTAGCTATATTTGAGAATTGAATTTCATACATATCTCATTCTAGGATTGTCCTTGAGAGAGATTAAGCCTGAGAGCTCTCTTAACAAAGCTTGGATAGAGAACCATGAGATGATATAGATTTAGATTCAATTCTTAGATTAACTTTATTTTATCTTTCCATAGAATTGTTTTCTCTAATCTTAATTTCATGAAGGTGTATTTTCTTACACACAATAACATTGATCAGAAAGGTAATGCACTTACAATAGATATAAAAATATGAAATTCTAGTTGTATATGTGAACAGATCAATTTACTGTTTCAATTTAACTATTGAAGCATCAAGTCTCTTAATTGAGAAGGACTTAAAATCATTTTCTAATTGAGATACATCCCAAGGAGTATCAAAATTTTTTATCATAAAAAGTAAAATTGGATATTCCCGATACCTATTAACAGGCCAAGTGAGTGTTTGATCAAGGATGGTAGCATTTGATGCTAGATCTAAGTGACAAAATATTCATTTGAATCATCTAACATGGTCACACCTAACAGCATGTTTGCAACCTTTAACAGGGTTGGCTCTTCACCGAGCTCACTTTAGAAGAGTGAAAATTTGGGTTACCTGTCCCAGTGGTTTTTCCCCTAATAGGGTTTCCACGTTAAAAATCCACGTGTTAATGTGTTTATGAGTCATTACTTTATTGTTTTGCATTTCACATAAGTAAATCTGGATTGATCAGTCTACACTAGTTATTTACTATATTTTGGTAAATAGAAGGAATGCTTATCGGTAAATATACAGTAGAAGGTTTTACAAAAGATTTTGACAAGTAGTAATTTCATATAAGTATTTGGAGGCAATCACATTTTAGGAAGGAAGATAACTAGAGGCTTATAAATTTGGTAATAAGTTTTTGGGTTGATTTAAGGATTAATTTTTGAGGCCACTGATTCACCCCCCTCTCAGTTATTCTAACAATTGGTATCAGAGCTTGTGTGCTTAGAAGGAAGGTTTCAATACCTAAGCTAAAGATCACAAGATGAATAGACGAGATGTGCCCAAGTTGAACAAAGACAACTTTTCTTCATGGAAAAGAAGGATAAGACTCCACTTACAAGGTATTGTAAATGATGTTACTCAATACTTAGATACTAAATATGTGTTGTCCACAGGAGCACTCATAGTTGAACAAATGAGAGAGAAGCATGAGCACAACTGCATGATAATAGAGCTTTCTTCCTCACTCTCTAATGCTGAATTTGAAGATGTCAAAACATGCACAACTGCAAAGAAGATATGGGATAAATTGAAGCTTGTACATGGTGGTGATATAAATGTTCTGAGAGCCAAGGAATAAACCCTTAGAGGAAATTTTGATGATCTCAGAATGAAAGAAGGTGAAAACATCGCATAGTACAACAAAAGAATCAAAGAGGTATTCAATGCTATCTGAGTAGTTGGAGGTGTACTAGATGAAGAAACAATGGTAAGTAAAATTCTAAGAACATTATTGCCTGTTAGGGTTTTTTCTTGCAAGGCCTTTGAAAAATGCTTGAATATTTAGACAACTCTATGACTCCCAATGCCTTTTAACACTTTGACTCAAACAAGAGAAAAACACTAATTGATGAGGTTTTTGATAACACTGGGGATACCTATTACCACCTCCTTTTTTGAGATCCACTGACTCAGGCAGGTTTTACCTATGACTGATTATTGTATTCACAGTATCTTTAGAGTGGATTATACTTTATATGCTGAATGTTCTATTTTAAATGGACATGTATATGACAATACAGATGACTATGACTATTATGAGAAAAATATTGACAATCCAAATCAATATCTTAATGATAGCAGATAGAAACATAACAAGGAATTGCATTCTACTTTCCTTTTATAACTCTTATGAATCTAGGAGGAATAACCTATTTGATTTACTCTTCAAGAAATCAACAAACTTCAACTCTAAAAGTTAGGAATACAATTGATTCTACACAAAATACTCTGAAAATAATTGGTTTGAATAGTATTTGAATGTTTGGATGATAACAGATTATCAAATCAATTCCTAGACTAGTGCCTATCCTTTGGGCTTATAGAGTCAATAACTTAAAGTTCACAGAAATACATAAAAAAAAAATACTGTAAGATGCCTTACAACTTACATGAAATTCAGATAAAATGTCTTACAAGTTATCCTGTCACCTCTATAATATTGTATCAAATCCTTAACCTATTTTTATGCTCCCTGAAACTATTTACAAAACTTATTTCTTTCCTTGAAAGAAACTTGCAAGTAATTAGATAGCTACCTTATAGCTAAAATGCTTAAAATTGCCTTACAAATTTAAACATAAAAGATCATACACAATAGATAAAGAGAAAACAATGAAGATAGAGTAAAATTGCACTATAATTTTATTGATATGGTCCTGCTTTAGTACATAAAAAGCTTAAAAGCTTGATAACACAAACACAAATTTAGGAAGTCTGATTTTCAAATATATCTCATCTCCTATAGCCATTACAAATTTGGTCTATATATAGGTCCTTAACCATCTTGGAATCCTTTTTGTTAGGATTCAACAAGCTTCAGATGGTTTAAGGAACCTAACCCTAAAAGTACAAAAGAGACAAAAGAAAAGGATGTAGAAGCGGTGGAAAGACAAAAATAGGGGATAACATCTGATATTCCTTGTCCTTTTCTGGAATCTGGCACCTTTGTCTGACAATGTGAAGGATAGCTTTTGGTATATATAGAAAGACTAAGTGACCACCATTATAGGCTAACTTACACTCATCTTCATTAATAGCTAACCTCCCTATGCTCAATGATTTAGGTGCCAAGTGTTCCCCTTCATTCTTCATCTAGGACTTCTTCCTCCACCACAGGCTTCTTTTTCTTGGGCCTAGTCATCAGGTCCCATGCTGTCACTTCATCCTCTATTGGCCACTTAAAGCTTTGTGTGCTCTCTACCTGTGCCTTTTTCCTTTCCCATCTGACATCTGTGATGCTTTTAACATCTACTAGGAACTTGTTCATGTCAGTCTCCGCTTTGAAGGCTTCATCCAAAATCTTATTGAATCCTTCCAAATCTAACTTTGATCCTGAAATAAATGCCTCCTTGTTGGGCATTTTTCTATCAAATTCACTCCTCTAGGCCTCTAAGGCCTTCACTTGATCATCTTCTCCTTTTAGAGGAGGAACAAATCTGTTGAAGTCTAGAGAAAAAAGGCTCAACTTAGCCTCTACTTGGTTTAACCCACCCTTAAAAAAGGACAAGGCTACATTAACCTTCTTAACCTCATCTTCAATCTCAGTCACAACCTTAGGTAAATATGACCTAAGAGGCTACAAATAGGTTAGCTTTTCAAACAACTGAACCCTAGGAGACCAATTTAAAAAATAGGGATTCAAAGTGGCAATGTATCCTGTTACTTTAGTGTGTAGGGTGGGAAACTTATTACAGGCATTCAAGATGACATCTATCTTGTCCTTCAGTATGTCAATCCTATGCTGAAAAATACAAATAAATGCATTTAGGGCTATTTCATTTTTCTTTTCACCCATATCTTCTTTCTCAACCACTTCCTCTAACTTTGCCTTTTCATCAATTTGCAAGGGCTGCTCTAGAGGCACATAAACCACCTCAGGTTTCTCTTCTAGTTGCTTCATTAATTCAACAATTACCTAATTTTTTTGGTGTATCTTTATGTGGCATAACTCCCTATCTTTGGCTAGGGCATTGGTTTCCTCAACAAAAATGCTACACTTATCAGACAATTGCTTTGTTTTATCTTCATTTAAGTGAGCCCAGTGAGTCATGATCTGTGAGATCTCCAAATCTCTTGTATTTTTTACTATCCAGACCATCTGATATCCCACCATATTCTCTTGAATATTTACCGATTGGGGCTTTTGATCTTTAGGACATAGGCTCCACATGGAAAAAGCTTGGGATTTTGGGCTATATCCAAACCACTTTATCATATCACCCATTTGCATTTCACTTGCCATTTTAAGGTCTGGTTGCTTCCTTATTTTGTCAATAATGGATGCTGAGGCCAAGTCCCAGCTCTCAGCAAGCAAAATGCCACTATTTAAAACCATTTGCCTTGTCTCATCTGGTGAGACATCTTCACTGTCTGGGTCATATGCTTGTAAGGCTAGTAGCACCTCATTAGTAACTATTTCTTCTCCATCAGCTTTAAACTGAGCTCTTATCTGCTCTTTCTTATGCCATCTCAAAAAATCTTTGAATTCATCAGTCTTAATGAAATTATCATCACTCAAAAATTTATGCTGATGTAACAATCTCTCATCAATACATGCCTTCAGAGGCAACTCTATATTCTCCTCTTCATCTTCTTGCTGCCTCTTTCTCTGTCTGATTAGCTTTCTTAGGTTATGATCATATAACCTATTTCCAGGAATGAGAGCACTTACTCTATCTCTCTTCTTCTCCTTGTAAACAGATGAATTTTGGCCCATGTCAAACTTTTGCCTCTTGGAAAAAGGCTCTTCTACATCATCCTGCTAAGAGACCTCTGTTAGGTCAATAATATGGCCCTCTCCTCCCTGTAACTATGGTACCTCTATAACATCCTATTAGGGCTGATCAAACTGAGGCTGATGGGCATAGTCACTATCACTATTACTCTCATATTCTAATTTAGAATGCTTAGGCTCTTTAGCTGGTTTCTTATCCAAGACATTGTCCAGTTGCTCACAGAGTATATGGAAATTATCAATCATAGCCTTGATCCTATCAAAATAAGGCAAATTTGGGTAAAAGTCTCCAAAAGACAACCCATTCCTTTTTTTTTTCTTCTCCAGATTCACCAATTCCTGAATCCTATCCCTTCTTGTTCTGATTTCATGCTCACCAAGAAGATTTCTTGATGCATTCTCTTCTATACATGAACAATGTACATTTGTATTAGGGATGGTAGGACTCAAAAGTTTCCTAATTCCTTCCATGAATCCCTCAAGGTCAATGTACCTATATGATGCTACCCCCATATTGCAGCTCTCCAACCACCTACTCACTGAATTAATGGCACCCTTGCCAATGGTGAAATTAAAGATCTTAAATTGTCTAGGGGTTAAGGTCCCCTTCCTGTGTGGCACAAAATGTTCATTATCTATCAACAATAGTTTCCTGATGAACTCCATGGTAGCAACTCTGGATAGCACATGGTAGGGTAAGATATGAGGTGGATAAGTGCATCCATATACCCTAATCATAGTGTAATCCTCTTCTAAGAAGAAATCTCCCCAATTATGATCACCTTCCCACTTATCTATATACTCACAAGGCCTCAATAGTTGCAACACTTTGATTGGGAGCCTGGTTTTGCTGATGCCCATGCTCTGCATCATTGGATATACCATCCAATTCTCAAATGCATAGTAATCACAATCCTTGGATGTATAATTCCAAATCCTAACCCAAAACTGAATGGGATTAGGTCAACCCTGGAAAATCCTTTGAGGATTCAGGTTATTCACATCCATGATCCCAAAGTTAAAATGTAAGAGCAAATGCATCAGGATGGAATAGTGGAAGAACCTAGGTTCTTTCTCTTTGGGATCCTTCATCTTTTTCTACATAGCAACAAGTCCTTCATGCATTTTATCTATGATATACTATATGTAAGCATAATTTGTGCTATAATGCACATCCTACAGGTCTAACACCATCATCATAACCCCAAAACTTATCTTCTCTCCCCCTCCATCTATCTCTAAAAATCTACATAGGGCATAGGCAATATACTTGATATAAAAATGCAAGTCCTTGAAGCAGTTCCAGGAATAGGAGTAAGATGGTTCCTAACTTCTTTGAGCATATGCTTTTGCAATTGGGTCCTAGAAGCACCAGGCTGTAACCTATACGTTTCCTCCTATCTAGTAAGGTTTATCTTGGTGGACATAGTACTATATAAGCCAAAGGCTTGCATGAATGAATTTCTATTCAAGATTAATAGGGCAGTGCCATGATTTTTCTTGACTATTTTGCACACGGCATCATAGTGGCTAGCAAGACTTAGAAACAAGTCTACGTCTATAAAAACATTAGGAACAATTAATCTAGCAAGGCGACTAGTCCAAGGGTTTAACATTGGGATAACTTTATCAGAATTATTATAGAAGTAGTTATAGAGAGAAAAAACTGTTGATCCTAGAGTATGAGAATCTCTGACCTCACAGTAATCATCTGCCAGCAAATTCACATTGGCTCTCTTGTTTTGTGTGGAACCTGGCAACAACTTCAGTAATTCATCAAAATAATTCCTTTTTCCTTTTGCATCATCATCAACTTCATCACTTCTACTACTGGTTGAAGCCACACTAACCGCTTTACTCATTTTTCTCTATTTGAATCCTCTCTTTTATCAATATTGAAACAAATCTTCTATCAAGATTCATGACTCTTCTCTGTGCATAGTTTAGCAATTTAAGAAACTCAATAACTAGCTAGGTACTTTGTAACTGACAAATTTCTACTTTTCTAATAAAAAAAGACCTATTACTTCTTCATTCAGCAATTCTAAAAGTATGGTAAGTTAAAAATGAGCTTTGATTAACTCTTTATGGTAACTTTTTTAAGTACATAGCTCGTCATTTAAAAACCTATCAATTCTACTTTCAATTTAGCATGCTGTGAAATTAATTGAAATCCTAGTCATAGTTCATGAGTGTGACAGGAGATCAAAATCAATTATGTGCATCTTCAGAAAAACCCTTATAAAATTTGAAGAAGGTGACATGTCTTCATATGATTAGTTCTCTGTCAGACATCTCAGCTACCCTTTTCATATAGCAATCAATATTCTAGATTTTCATTGGACGCCAAATCTTTCACATTGTCACATCAGCAACTGCAGCCTTTTCTGAATTTTCATATTTAGCAACCACGTGACTATGAAGCATCTCTTTGTCACTGACCAAAATTCCTAACCCTTAATCCTTCTGGAGATCTAGTGACCGTGTTATTTTCTTTTCCTGGGTAACCATAGTCCACTTCTGGCGATCACGCAACTGAAGGAATCAAAGTTGCTGGATGACATACTTAACTCAAATTTTATTCAGAGACTCCACAACTAAGGGTTATCTTCACCTTTTACTATTATCTCCAAGTCGCTAAGTTTTATTTTTCTTTATGAGATCCCGTGAATAACCTTGGTCACCTAATTGCTGATTACAAATGTTAGTTGACAATTCTTTCATAGACTACGCGACAAACATTGGCTTTTGGTTTTAATTCAGAGACTATGCGACAAACAACTATCTCCTTGTCACAAGAACTTTTACCTTTAATCACTTTCTATTGGAGACTTCACAACCACCATTGATCTTTTCACCATTTGCATCGGATGGCTCCACTAGGTCGCTGAGTAATCCTTAATACCTTGAAATTATTTAGAGACTACGCGAAAACAAAACACTTTATACTCTTAGTCTCTTAATCGCTAGATGAACTCATTCTTTTGGGAGACCACATGACTAACCTTTATCTTGTGCATTGTGGACATGTGTCCTATCTAACTGTTTGTCTCTGAATCACTGAATAAATACTGACTTAGCATATTAATCCAGCAACTACCCGACTGTCTCATATTCCAAACACCTTGCAGTTTGTCATGAAGTCTCAACATCTTTTACTTAACTACCATCTGACTTGGAGACTATGTGACACAAACCATTTAACACATGACTTAACTACATTTCAATTTGGAGACCCCTTGATTGAAGCAATCGCTAAGTCTCATAAACATTTACTAACCGCTGGCTTCTTCTCGCGACATCGTGACTCAACTATTTGCCTTGGCTGCTGATTGCTGACATGCTTGTTTATTCAGAGACTTTGTGACTAAAGGGCTCCACCAAGTCTCATAAAAATCAAAGAATATTCTATTTCCTTAAGAGACATCCCGATAATAGTAAATCACCAAGTCTCGCAACAAAAAGGAATATGTTGTTAGGATCAAGTGACTAAGCGACTTTGATAAAAGACACATGACTTAAGTTGTTCAAAAAGGTAACGCAAAAATAGAAAATTGATGAATATTTTATGGCTTTTTAACTTTTGACTTAGAACAGAGCCTAGGGTTTTGAGGTTTTGCATTCTTCATGAAGATTTTTGACCTAAAAACCCAGAAAATTCAAATGGATATCATGAGAATGAGATACTTCTGACTTTGGGGAAAGAAATGAGCATGAGGACCACAAAAATTTAGGGCAAATGAACCAAAACTAGGAATACAACCAACAGTGGCTCTACCTAAGGATTGACTAAACATAGTTTATGACAAAGAACCACAGAATCTTTGGTTGCAGACCTTTCAAAAAATGAAGAAGACACCTCAAACAGAAGGGAAACTATTTACAGTATTTACAAACATAAAGGGAAAGTATTCACAATATGATACATATTTACTTGTGCATTACTTTGATCCTCAATTAAAGAAAAGCTTCAAGAATTTCCCATGCACAGGCAACTCAAAATCTTCTCCCTCCATATTCTTCAAGAAATAAGAGTCTTTACCAAAATTTTCTGAGACAATAAATGGTCCTAGCCACAAAGACTCAAATTTTTTGTGCTTACCTTTGTCTTCCGCTCTTGCATTCCATTGGATAACTAAGTCACCAGCCTAGAATTTTCTCTTAGTAGCTATTTTATCAAAAAGATACTTCATCTTTTACTTCAACTTTATGTTTTCCTTCTAACTATTTCTCCTTGCTTCATCCAACTCAATCAACTGAATCATTCTATCTTGCATATCATCATAAACATCTAAATGCTCTTGCTGTATAAATTGGCATATTGGAAATAAATTGCTAATTGGCAACCTTGCTTGTAGACCATATACCAGCTCAAAAGGAGATTTACTAGTTGATTTTTTGAGTGTTACTCTATCGGCCCAAAGTGCTAATTTCAACTTGGTGTGTCATGTTCTTTTATTTTGTTCTAGATTCCTTTTTAATATTTTCAATATACTCTTATTGCTAGAATCAACTTGTCTAGTAGCCTGTGGGTGATATGGTGATGAGTATGATATTGTAATTCCATATCTTTCACAGAAACTTGTCATTTCTTCTGATTTGAAACTCATGGCATTGTCCATTACTAACTTAGCAGGCACACCAAATCTAGTTATAATATTCTCCATGAGAAATTTAGTAACTACCTTTCTTGTTTCTTTCTTTGTGGGGGTGGCCTCAATCCACTTAGTAAAGTAATCTATGGCAACCAATATCCAATTGTGTCCACCACTAGATTTCTCCTAAAATTCACCAATAAAGTCAATTCCCCACATAGCAAAAGGAGCCTCAATACTCACTGGGTTCAACAACAGAGCACTTGAAAATTTTAATTTGTTGGAAAACCTTTGACAAGGTTCACATTTCCTGACATGCACATAAGTATCCTTGAATAAGGTGGGCCAATAATATCATGCCCTTAAAATCTTGTGGGCAGTAGTTTTAGCAGAAAAATGACCTCCACATTCTCCTTCATGCACTTCACTCAAAACTTTCTCAGCTTGGTATATGTCAAGGCATAAAAATAGTACACCATTCTTATCTTTCCAAAACAAATCACCTTGAATCAAAGTGTACCTTTGAGTTTGCAATTTTAGACTCCTTTTCTGATTCTCAGAAAAATGATTAGGACACTTAGCATTTTTGAGAAAGAATACAATATCAGTATAGTATGGTTGCCTTTCTATGCTGGTAATAGATTGATCATGTAATTCTATCTGATTTAGCTGTACTAAATCCATGTTCTCTTCTGTCATGAGCTTTGTCAAGCCTTGTCCTCTTATTAACTTTGTAATGTGGATCTCAAGGTTGAATTCTTGAATTTTGGTAATCCACTTACATCTCTTACCAATTACCTCTGACTGTGTAAGGATATCCTTTACTGCTGCATGAGGAACATAAGCCTAAATTTTAGCACAAACCAAGTAAGGCCTAAAATATTTCACATCTTTTACCAAGGCATAAGCTTGTTTCTCCATTATTTCATAGTTAAGCTCTGCAGCCTGTAAGGATTTACTATAAAAATCTATGGGATTTTCAAATCCTTGTTCATCCTTTTGAAGTAGAATAGCAACAATTGTATGAAATGATGCAAATGAAAACAAAGAGAAAGGCTTAGTATAATCTGGAGATTTTAGCACTGGAGCCTCCTGTACTACCTTCATTTTTTCAAATGCTTGTTGAGCTTCTTCATTCCAAGCAAATTTGGCATCCTTCTTTAATAATTTGACAATGGGTTTAACAATTTCTACAAAATTTTCTATGAATCTTTATACAAATTTGATCTTCCCTAAGAAGGATTGCACACCTTTTATGTTCTTTGGAGAAATCACCTTTTGAATTGCCTCCACTCTCTCAGGGTCTATTCTTACCCCTTCTTTGGACACTATATGTCCCAGCAACTTTCCCTCTCTTACTGCAAAATGACACTTCTTGGGATTTAGTGAGACACCATATTCCAATGCCTTATTAAAAATCTTACCCAAGTTATCATACTTATCAATGGCTCTTTTGGAATATGCAGTCAAGTCATCCTGATAAATAACCATGAATAAATCAATAAATTCTTTGAATGCAACATCCATAGCCCTCTGAAAAGTTGCCCCTACATTTATTAATCCAAAGGCATTTTGATATACACATAAGTTCCCCATGGAGTAGTAAATGGAGTTTTATACTACTCTGACTCTTTAACTAAGACCTGGTTATAACCTGAGAAACCATCCATCATAGACATCAACTCACAACCATCACCTTATGCAACATTGCTTCCATATTGGGTAATGAATAATTATCTTTCAATGAAGCAATATTTAGATTCCTGAAATCCACACATTGTCTGATATCATCATTTTTCTTTCTGACTAGCACTAAATTAGATACCCAAGTTGAATGTCTGATGGGCTGGATTATCCCAGCATCCTTGAGTTTCATCATCTCTTGTTGCATTTTAGGAGCCAACAGGGGGTTAATAGGCCTCTGTTTTTTCCTAAATGGATTCACATCTGATTTCAAAGGGATTTCATGTTGGAAAAGGTCTTCTCTATATGCTTTCAAGTCCTCATATGACCAAGCAAAGATATTTTTATATTTTCTCAATAATTTAATCAAATTTGTTCTTATGTGAGATTCTAAACCTTTTCCAATGTAAACTATTTGAGGACTTGTTTCAGATCCTAAATTTATTTCTTCCAAATCCTCAACTTTAGCATTGCTTGACTTTGATGGATCATTTTGTTGGTTATTGAACAATGCTTCAAGCTCAACCAAACCCCTAGGAATCTGATTAGAGCTTAACTGGACAACTTCATTTCCCAGGATGCAATCTTTTCCATCATCATTTTCTAATAAAGAACTACAATCTATGCTTTGGTTTTCATAATGGTCTAGACATTGCATGAACCTCAGAATATCTTGATCATCCTGGAACACCTGCTAGTTGTAAATTTTGTCCGGAACAACTAGTCTTGTTTTGACTTCTAGTATTGATACCCCATGTAAGGTCAAATCATCATTTTTTAAAGCAACATTTGCTAAAAAATCTGCATTATATTTTTTGACCTTTCTAACCAAATTATATCAAAGGCATCAAAAATTTCAAGTTGATCCCAAATAGCATACTTGTACATTTTCAATCTGTCATTTTTTACAGCATATTTGGATTTGACTTGTGCTACCACTAACTCAGAATTACCAAAAACCTTTAAACACTTTATACCATGTTTGATAGAAATCTCAAGTCCTAAAAACAAAGCCTCATATTCTATAGTATTGTTTGTACATTGGAAGGCTAATAGAAATGAGTACTTAAAAGTTGTACCTGATGGAGATATCAACAATACTTCTACCCTTGATCCTTCTTTAGAGCAAGCACCATCAAGGTACATTTTCCATAATCTATCTTCCTGCATAATTAATTCTCTGTTCAAAGGGTCAACCTTTTCATTTTGATAATAAAGTTCATTTATTTTGCATCCTAAAATTTTCCATGTCTATGTCAATGCAACAATTAATGTTAATGTCTTTAAATTTTTCTATCTTGTGGGGAGTTCTACTCTCCCTTAAGACCTTAACATTTTCTCCAGTGATGTTGAAAGTAGCATATGATAAATCATTTTGTATACTACCTCCCATTGAAGCACTCCATTTTCTTGATAGCAACATGCCATAATGTGGTGGTATGTCAACCACAAGAACATTCATAGTCATTACTACATCAGGGCAAACTGCTAACCTATAAGGCATAGCCTCAATGGTACCAATCACAGGGACCTCTCTAGAGTCCATAGCTTTGCATCTCCCATAAGGAGTATCAACTTGTAACCCCGTTGAAATCATGATTTCAAATGGCATAAATGTATTAGATGCTCCTAAATAAATCATGCAATTTTTTAGCATCTTATCATTAATTATCAATGAAAGAAAAAATGGGTCAACAACTTTTGGCAAAGAAGTTGCATTCAAGAATATTTGAGGAATTTCAGATGTTAACACCTCAACTTCTTTTCCTTTGGTAATTGGCCTCTTACCAACATCCTCTAGACTTTGAACCTTTATTGTGGGTACACTATTTAATAATGACATTACTTTTTCCTTATGTTCTTTAATTCTCATCATTTCCAGAAATGGAACTTTAACTGTCATCTGGGACAAACATTGACCCATATCTACTGGAGTGTATCTCATATCTGAAAACTTTGATTTGTCAAAAGTGACATCATTATCTTCATTATGTTCTTTCAAGGCTGATTCTTATAGCTTTTTATTCTCTATCTTTTGAATAGGAATACATTTCTCTTGTCTTTTCACATCTTCCTATTGTACAACATTTGGCTCTATGGCTTTTGTAATGATCTTGACCTTTTGTTTATTTACATTTTCACTAAGTCCATCCCTTTTTTTCACATATTTAGTGTCTATCTTATTTTATTTTATCAAGACACCTGATGGTTGGCTACCAGCACCACCTACTACCCTATTTCTCAAGTGATAATTGCTTCTAGCTTTGTTCACAAACTCTGCAGTAATTCTATCCTTCTCTTCATCTAAAGCTTTCCTAATGAGTGGAATATCTTGATTGTCTTGGGCATAACATCTTATATCATCATCAGTTTCCTTAGTTTCACTATCAGATAAAATCTATTGATGATGATTCTCCATCCTCCTTTGTGAAAAATAATAATCATGATTTTCCGCTTCATTGTCTGAATCTATATCATGGCATGAATAAGTATTGGTCATACTATGATCACACTGTTCATCCTCATCAGTCCCCTTTTCTTTACTGACTCTCAAATCTAAGGAAACAATAAAAAAATCAGGGTTATGAGGGGCCTCACATGCTTCACACCATGTATCATCATTACAGAAATGGAAATAATTTTTATGAAGATGGTCTGGAGTTCTATTGTCTATCTTATCTTTTCTAAGTATAGTAACAGGCTTCCCATCCTTGAACTGAGTTCCATAAGGATGGTTCTGCATTCTATTTTGAGGATTGTATGTAGTATTATAAGAAGGTCTATTATTTTGAGGAGCCATATGTTCTTTATACTCTAGTTCTTTTAGATTGCTCCTACTAAACCTTGAGTCATCCCTCCTATTCAACTTACCAGATACTCTTCTGTTCATTTCAATATTTACTGCTATCTTATAAGCATCAGTAAGAGTTCTAGGGTTTTTATCTCTAAGAGCATATCCCATTTTAGAATCAAAGGCATTCAAATAAGTTTCTAGACATACCTCTTCATCCAGCCTTATCTTCTGAAATAGCTTGTGCATAGCTCTTTGAAATCTTGTATTAAACTCTGTGAATTTTTCATTATAATTCTTTTTAATATTATTGAACTCATTCAAGAAAAATCCCTTATTTGTTTTTTCTCCATATTGATCCTTAAACAATTCAATCAACTCATCCATAGAAACAACAGATCCATTAGAAAGGCTCCTAAACCATTCCTTTGCATCTTCTACTAGAGACTGAACAAATAATTTCATTAATACATCTTCATGAGTGATATTCAGATCATCAACAAAATCAATGAATTTTCTTAGATGTGTTTCACAAGATATAACATTATTACCTGCAAACTTTGGAAGCTTTTCTCTTATATCACCCACATCTATAGGAAAGGCATTAGGATATCCAGGGATACCAACAAAATTAAATTGTTTGTACCTTTCAGTATGAAGTGGTTTCCTTTGAAATTTATCATCCTATTTAGAAGTAGCAGCCTTTGTTTTAGAAGCAGTAATATTCTTAGGGCCAGCATAAGCATATTTTGAAGATTGTAAAAAATCTATCTTCTTCTTCATTTCAACGGTAGCAGCTTCCATTTGTTCTTTTTCCAACATTTTCTCCATGGTTTCATTTTCAATTCTCAGTTTCTCTAAATCAATGTCCAACTTGGACATTTGCTCGGTCAAAGGCTTTTGAAACTTAGGTTCTTGGTTCCTACTTTCACTCATCTTTTGCTTTCCTTTATCCTTTTGTGAAATAGGAACCTTATGAGTGACTGATATTTCTTGGTCCTTCTGAGACCTCTCTGTATCTTTCATACTTTGATGATTTGAAGATCTTCTTCTATTCTTATCGACATCCTTATGATCTTGTTTTTTCTTTCTCATTTCTCTTTCCCTTTTCATTTGTTGAACTAGGGTGAGCTATTTCAAGATGAATTTCTCTTCATTTTCTAGCATATTAGAGGGATCATCTTCTGAATCTGAACTAGATGTGCTGGTCTCTTCCATCTCATTTGAAGTAGAGGTGACTGTGGGTGTTTCTAATACCCTTTTAGTGGCTTCTTCATACTCTAAAGTATTTCCATCGTGAGAATGCTGACTGGTATTCATATCTCTCCTAACATTACCCTGTTTACCTCTTGGAGGGGTCTCATCCATGTTAACTGGATTTCTCTTTTTTCTCCAAGATATTTCCATCCTTGAGGATGATGGGAGTCCACCATATAATACTTTCTCAGGATCAGTTCTCATCCTTGACCTAGTATTCATTCTGAAAGATATTCACTCACTTTATACTAATCTCAAAGATTTTCTTTTAGAGTCGCCACCCAATGACTTGGGATGAATGAATATTTATCAGAGGATAACTTTGACAACCACCACCTGATATTTTTCTGCAACCATATTCCGGGATAGCCTTTAAAATATGATATTTAAAAAACTAGTCCCCAGTAGAGTCGCCAATTTGTTAGGGTTTTTTCTTGCATGGCCTCTGAAAGATGCTTGAATATTTAGACAACTCTATGACTCCCAATGCCTTTTAACACTCTGACTCAAACAAGAGAAAAACACTAATTGATGAGGTTTTTGATAACACCTAGGATACCTATTACCACCTCCTTATTTTTTGAGATCCACTGACTTAGGCAAGTTTTACCTATGACTGATTATTGTCTTCACAGTATCTTTAGAGTGGATTATACTTTATATGCTGAATGCTCTATTTTAAATGGACATGTATATGACAATACAGATGACTATGACTATTCTGAGAAAAAGCTTGACAATCCAAATCAGTATCTTAATGATAGTAGATAGAAACATAACAAGGAATTACATTCTTCTTTCCTTTTATAACTCTTATGAATCTAGGAGGAATAACCTATTTGATTTACTCTTAAAGAAATCAACAAACTTCAACTGTAAACATTAGGAATACAATTGATTATACACAAAATACTCTAAAAATGATTGGTTTGAATAGTATTTGAATGTTTGGATGATGATAGATTATCAAATAAATTCCTAGACGAGTGCCTATCCTTTGGGCTTATAGAGTCAATAACTTAAAGTTCACAGAAATACATAAAAATAAAATACTGTAAGATGCCTTACAACTTACATGCAATTCAGATAAAATGTCTTACAAGTTATCCTGTCACCTCTATAATATTGTATCAAATCCTTAACCTATTGTTATGCTCCCTGAAACTACTTACAAAACTTATTTCTTTCCTTGAAAGAAACTTGCAAGTAATTAGATAGCTACCTTATAGCTAAAATGCTTAAAATTGCCTTACAAATTTAAACATAAAAGAGCATACACAAAAGATAAAGAGACAACAATGAAGATAGAGTAAAATTGCACTGTATTTTTATTGATATGGTCCTGCTTTAGTACATAAAAATCTTAAAAGCTTGAAGATAGACACAAGTCTAGAAAGTCTGATTTTCAAATATATCTCATCTCCTATAGCCATTACAAATTTGGTCTATATATAGGTCCTTAACCATCTTGGAATCCTTTTTGTTAGGATGCACCAAGCTTTGGATGGTTTAAGGAACCTAACCCTAAAAGTACAAAAGAGACAAAAGAAAAGGATGTAGAAGCAGTGGAAAGACAAAAATAGGGGATAACATCTGATATTCTTTGCCTTTTTCTGGAATCTGGTACCTTTGTCTGAAAATGTTCAGGATAGCTTCTGGTCTTTATAGCAAGACTAAGTGACCGCCATTACAGGCTAACTTACACTCATCTTCATTAAAATCTAACCTCCTAGTGCTCAATGATCAGGTGCCAAATGTTCCCCTTCATTCTTCATCTAGGACTTCTTCCTCCACCAAAGGCTTGTTTTTCCTGGCCACTTAAAGCTTTGTGCACTCTGTACCTCTGCCTTTTACCTTTCCCATCTGACATCTGTAATGCTTTTAACATCTACTAGGAACTTGTTCATGTCAGTCTCTGCTTTGAAGGCTTCATCCAAAATCTTATTGAATCCTTCCAAATATAACTTTGATCCTGAAATAAATGCCTCCTTGCTAGGCATTTTGCTGTCAAATTCACTCCTCCAGGCCTCTAAGGCCTTCACTTGATCATCTTCTCCTTTTAGAGGAGGAACAAATCTGTTGAAGTATGGAGCAAAAAGGCTCAACTTAGCCTCTACCTGGTTTAACTTGCCCTTAAAAAATGACAACGCTACATTAACCTTCTTAACCTCATCTTCAATCTCAGCCACAACCTCAGGTAAATTTGACCTAAGAGGCTACAAATAGGAAAGCTTTTCAAACAACTGAACCCTAGGAGACCAATTAACAAAATAGGGATTCAGAGTGGCAATGTACCCTGTTACTTCAGTGTGTAGGGTGGGAAACTTATTACAGGCATTCAAGATGAAATTTGTCTTGTCCTTCAGTATGTCAATCCTATGCTGCAAAATTCATTTAAATGCATTTAGGGCTATTTCATTTTTCTTTTTTCCCATATCTTCTTTCTCAACCACTTCCTCTGACTTTACCTTTTCCTCAATTTGCAAGGGCTGCTCTAGAGGCACATAAACCACCTCAGGTTTCTCTTCTAGTTGCTTAATTAATTCAGTAATTACCTAATTTTGTTGGTGTATCTTTATGTGGCATAACTCCCTATCTTTGGCTAGGGCACTGGTTTCCTCAACCAAAATGCTACACTTATCAAAAAATTGCTTTTTTTTATCTTCACTTAAGTGAACCCAGTGAGTCATGATATGTGAGATCTCCAAATCTCCTATATTTTGTATTGTCCAGGCCATCTGATTTTCCACCATATTCTCTTGAATATTTACCAATTGGGGCTTTTGATCTTTAGGACACAGGCTCCACATGGCAAAAGCTTAGGATTTTGGGCTATATCCAAACCCCTTTATCATATCACCCATTTGCATTTCACTTGCCATTTTAAGGTCTAGCTGCTTCCTTATTTGGTCAATAATGAATGTTGAGGCAAAGTCCCAGCCCTCAACAAGAAAAATTCCACTGTTTAAAACCATTTGCCTTGCCTCATTTGGTGAGACATCTTCACTGTCTGGGTCATATGCCTGTAAGGCTAGTAGAGCCTCATTAGTAAGTGTTTCTTCTCCATCAGTATTCAATTGAGCTCTTATCTGCTCTTTCTTATGCCATCTAAAAAAATCTTTGAATTCATCAGTCTTAATGAAATTATCATCACTAAGAAATTGTTGTTGATGTAACAATCTCTCATCAATACATGCCTTCAGAGGAAATTCTATATTCTCCTCTTCATCCTGTTGCTGCTTCTTTCCCTATCTGATTAGCTTTCTTAGGTTATGATCATATAACCTATTTCCAATAATGAGAGCACTTACTCTATCTCTCTTCTTCTCCTTTTAAACAGATGAAGTGTGTCCCATGTCAAATTTTTGCCTCTTGGCAGAAGGATCTTCTACATCATCTGGCTGAGAGACCTCTGTTAGGTCAATAATATGGCCCTCTCCTCCCTGAAACTATGGTACCTCTTCAACATCCTGTTGGGGCTGATAAAATTGAGGTGGACGGGCATAGTCACCATCACTATTACTCTCATATTCTATTTTAGAATGCTCAGGCTCTTTAGCTCCTTTCTTATCCAAGACATTGTCCAATTGCTCACAGAGTATGTAGAAATTATCAATCATAGCCTTGATACTGTCAAAATAAGGCAAATCTGGGTAAAAGCCTCCAAAAGACAACCCATTCCTTTTTATT
This sequence comes from Thuja plicata, assembly GCA_018584345.1. Classification (NCBI taxonomy): domain Eukaryota; kingdom Viridiplantae; phylum Streptophyta; class Pinopsida; order Cupressales; family Cupressaceae; genus Thuja; species Thuja plicata. The sequence goes on along the minus strand of MU225738.1, from coordinate 626,165 downwards.
TGCTTCTCCAAATTCAATAATTCCTGAATCCTATCCCTTCTTGTTCTGATTTCATCCTCATCAAGAAGATTTCTTGATGCCTCCTCTTCTATACATGAACAATGTACATTTGTATTAGGGATTGTAGGAGTCAAAAGTTTCCTAACTCCTGCCATGAATCCCTAAGGGTCAATGTACCTATATGATGCTGCCACCATCTTGTAGCTCTCCAACCATCTACTCACTAAATAAATGGCACTCTTACCAATGGTGAAATTAAAAATGTTTAATTGTCTAGGGGTTAAGGTCCCCTTCCTGTGTGGCTCAAAATGTTCATTATCTGTCAACAATAGTTGCTAGATGAACTCCATGGCAGCAACTTTAGATGGCACATGGTAGGGTAAGATAGGAGGTCGATGAGTGCATCCATATACCCTAATCATGGTGAAATTATCTTCTAAGAAGAAATCTCCCCAATTTTGATCACCTTCCCACTTATCTATATACTCACAAGGCCTCAATAGTTGCAGCACCTTGATTGGGGGCCTAGTTTTGCTGATACCCATGCTCTGCATCATTGGATATACCATCCAGTTCTCAAATCCAAAGTAATCACAATCCTTGGAAGTATAATTAAAAATCCTAACCCAAAATTGAATGGGATTAGGTCAACCCTGCAAAATCCTTTGAGGATTCAGGTTATTCACATCCATGATCCCAAAGTTAAAATGTAAGAGCAAATGCATCAGGATGGAATAGTGGAAGAACCTAGGTTCTTTCTCTTTGGGATCCTTCATCTTTTTGTGCGTAGAAACAAATCCTTCATTCATTTTATCTATGATATACTGTATCTAATCATAATTTGTGCTAGAATGCACATCCTACAGGTCTAACACCATCATTAGAACCCCAGCACTTATCTTCTCCGCCCCTCCATCTATCTCTAAAAATCTACACAGGGCATAGGCAATATACTTGATATAAAAATGAAAGTCCTTGAAGCAGTAGGGAGCAGTTCCAAGAATAGGAGTAAGATGGTTCCTAACCTCTTTGAGCATATGATTTTGCAATTGGGTCCTAGCGGCACCAGGCTGTAACCTATACCTTTCCTCCTATCTAGTAAAGTTTATCTTGGTGGACATGGTACTATATAAGCCAAAGGCTTGCATGAATGAATTTCTATTCAAGATTAACAGGGCAGTGCCATCATTTTTCTTGACTATTTTGGACAAGGCATCATAGTGGCTAGCAAGACCTAGAAACAAGTCTATGTCTATAAAAAAATCAGGAATAATTAACTTAGCAAGGCCACTAGTCCAAGGGTTTGACACTGGGATAGCTTTATCAGAATTATTATAGAAGTAGTTATAGAGAGAAAAACCTATTGATCCTGGAGTATGATCATCTCTAACCTCATAGTAATCATCTTCCAGCAAATTTGGATTGGCTCTCTTGTTTTGTGTTGAACCCGACAACAACTTTAGGAATTCATCAGAATAATTCCTTTTTCCTTTTGTATCACCATCAACTTCATCACTTCTCCCACTGGTTGAAGCCACACTAATCACTTTACTCATTTTTCTCTGTTTGAATCCTCTCTTTTACCGATATTGAAACAAATATTCTATCAGGATTCATGACTCTTCTCTGTGCATAGTTTAGCAATTCAAGAAACTCAATAACCAACTAGGTACTCTATAACTGACAACTTTCTGCTTTTCTAAGAACAAAAGACCTAGTACTTCTTCGCTCTACAATTATAAAAGTATGGTAAGTTAAAAATGAGCTTCGATCAACTCTTTATGGTAACTATTTTAAGTACATAGCTCATCATTTGAAAAACCATCAATTCTGCTTTCAATTCAGCATGTTGTGAAATTAATTGAAATCCTAGCTGTAGTTCATGAGTGTGACAATAGATCAAAATCATATATGTGCATCTTCAGAAAAACTCTTATAAAATTTGAAGAAGGTGACATGTCTTCATATGATTGGTTCTCTGTTAGACATCTCAGCTACCATTTTCATATAGCAATCAATATTCTGGATTTTCATTGGACGCCAAATATTTCACATTGTCACGTGAGCAACTGCCGCCTTTTCTAAATTTTCATATTCAGTGACCACGCAACTATGAAGCATCTCTTTGTCTCTGACCAAACTTCCTAACCCTTAATCCTTCTGGAGATCCAGTGACCGTGTTATTTTCTTTTCCTGGATAACCATAGTCCACTTCTTGTGATCACGTGACTTAAGGAATCAAAGTCGTTGGATGACATACTTAACTAAAATTTTATTTGGAGACTCCATGACTGATGGTTATCTTCACCTTTTACTGTTATCTCCAAGTCACTGAATGTTATTTTTCTTTACGAGATCCTGTGACTAACCTTGGTCGCCTAATCGTTGATTACAAATGTTAGTTGATAATTCTTTCAGAGACTACGTGACAAACATTGGATTTTTGTTTTAATTCAGAAACTACATGACAAACAACTATCTCCTTGTCATGAGCACTTTTACCTTTAAGCACTTTCTATCGAAGACTTCATGACCACCATTGATCTTTTCACCTTTTGCATCCAACGGCTCTACTAAGTCACTGAGTAATCCTTAATAACTTGAAATTATTTAGAGACTACACGACAATAGAACACTTTATACTCTTAGTCTCTTAATCGCCAGATGACCTATTCTTTTGGGAGACCACATGACTAACCTTTATCTCTTGCATTGTGGACATGTGTCCCATCTAACCATTTGTCTCTGAATTGCTGAATAAACACTGACTTAGCATATTAATCCAGTGACTACCCAACTATCTCATATTCCAAACACCTTACGGTTTGTCGCAAAGTCTCAGCATCTTTTAGTTAACTACCATCTGACTTGGAGACTACATGACACAAACCATTTAACACATGACTTAACTGCATTTCAATTTGGAGACCCCGCGACTGAAGCAATCGCTAAGTCTCATAAACATTTACTAACCACTGGCTTCTTCTCGCGACACCGCAACTCAACTATTTGCCTTGGCTACTGATTACTAATTTGCTTCTTTATTGGGAGACTTCACGACTAAAGGGCTCCGCCAAGTCTCATAAAAATCAAAGAATATTTTGTTTCCTTAAGAGACATCCCGACAATAGTTAATTTCCAAGTCTTGCAACAAAAGGGAATATGCTGTTAGGATCAAGTGACTAGGCGACTTTGATAAAAGACACATGAATTAAGTTGTTCAAAAAGGTAACACAAAAATAGAAACCTAATGAACATTTTAGGGCTTTTTAACTTTTGACTTAGAACAGAGCCTAGAGTTTTGAGGTTTTGCATTATTCATGAAGATTTTTGCCCTAAAAACCCAGAAAATTCACATGGATATCATGAGAATGAGATACTTCTGACTTTGGGGAAAGAAATGAGCATGAGGACCACAAAAATTTAGGGAAAATGAACCAAAACTAGGAATACAACCAACATTGCCTACTTATTCTATTAGAGTATCCACCCTACAAGAAATGAGAGCAGTAGAAAATAACAATGTTACTCTAGATAGTTTGATCGGTAAACTGATTTCATTTGAGATGAAAAACTTTGATAATAGTGTCTTACCAATCATAGAGTCCACAATCAAATATTCTTTGAAAATAAGTAAATCAAGTCATAAACACATTATCAGAAAAGATAGTGAAAGTGAAAGTGAAGAAGAAGATCTTGATGAAATTGAAGCACTTATGGCTATAAGAATGCAGAGAAGAAAAGGTAAATATAAAGGTAAATTACCACTTGTGTGTTTTAATTGTAAAGAGATTGGACACTTCATTGCAAGATGTCCTATCAGAAGAAAATATGACAGAAGTAATGACAGGTCATTTGAAAAGAAGTTTGACAGAGGTGATAACCGAGATTATAGAAGAAACCAACAATCAGAAAGAAGAGATACCTGAGGCTACAAGGATAAAGGAAAGAAGGCCAGTTACCTAGCTACATGCAAATATGAATATACTAACACCGAATCTGATGAAGACATGGAGATGATGTTTGTGGCAGTAAAAGATGATTTAGATGAAGATGAAGATGAAGAAAGGTATGTAGAAACTATACTCATATATAAAGTTAGTAAAAATGATGTATGGATCATAGGTAGTGGCTGAAATCACCATATGACCGGTGACAAACAAAATTTTGAGACTTTTGAATACTATAATGGTGGTTCAGTAAGAATGGGTAATGACACACCTTGTCCAGTTGAAGGTATAGGAACTATAATGTTGAATAACCTGATAAAATATGAAAATACTTATTGGGTGAAAGGATTGAATTATAATCTATTTAGTATTTATCAACTGAATAATTCAGATCGTAGAGTAGCATTTGAAAATGAAAAGGCAAAGTGTAATGTCCCCGCCAGGGAACCCATAAGGAATCAGGTCTATGACCTAAAATTACAATTAACAATTTTTTTTTTCTAACATTCTAACATAACATCGTTACCATTCACAAGTACATTCCTTAAGGTT
>MU225738.1:596653-610387 GCA_018584345.1 Thuja plicata | reverse complement strand
ATCCTTCCTTTGTCTTGAAGGTAGTCTTCCATTCATCTCCTTCTCTGATCCAAATCTGATGATATCCACTCTTCAGATCTATCTTTGAGAAATACATAGCTCCACTCAAATAGTCCATAATATCATCCATTTGTGGCAATGGAAACTTGTACTTGATTATGATCTTGTTTATTGCCCTGGAGTCTGTACACATCCTCCACTCTCCATTCTTCTTTGGTGCTAATACCGCTGGTATAGCACAGGGACTCAGACTCTCATAGATAAATCCTTTCTGCAACAACTCATGTACTTATCTATTCAACTCCTCACTTTCTGTAGGTTTCATTCTGTGTGCTGCCTTATTTGGAAAACTCGCTCCTGGAATCAAGTCCATATAATGATTGATCTTCCTCACTGGTGGTAATCCATTAGGCACATTATCGGATACAATATCCTGAAACTCATTCAACAAATCTGCAACTTCTACAGGAACATCTTCAACTTCCTCCTTACCAGCTTTTGGAATTAAAGAAAAACACACATGCTCATGCCTCATACCATCTAGGAACTTTCTTCCATGAAGAAAAGTTATTCTTGCACTACCACAGACCTTTTCTTCTATGTCATTCAATGGCTTTAGCTTATGTCGCACTCCATCCTTTATCACAAAATAGGTATTCACATGACCATCATGTACAGCACATCTATCAAACTGCCATGGTCTACCCAACAACATATGACATACATCCATAGATATGATATCACACGGTACCTCATCATGGTATCCACCAATCTTGAACTTCATGAGGCATTGTTCATTGACCATGACCTTGTGGTCATCCTGTACCCAGGAAATCCGTTATGGATGTGGGTGTTTCTGTCTCTTGAGCTTCAACTTTGTCACCATCTCTTCTAACACCAAATTGTTAGTGCTTCCACTATCAATAATCACAGCACAACACTTACCCTCACACTTGCACCTAGTGTGAAATAGGCTCCTCCTTTGTTCAGGTTCATTCTCACCACTCAGTAGGACTCTTTTGGTAATCAGCATTTCTCCTCTTTCAGCATCTTCAGAATGTGACAATCTGGCATCTTCATCTACATGTGCAACTCTGGCCTAGCCTTCATTTCTCCTGTCTATTCTTCCCTGGTGCTGAGGACATTCAAATTTCCTATTACCTTCTTCTCCATAGTGAAAACATGTTCCACGGAAGCCTCCTCTTCTAGATCTGTGTCCTCTTCCTCTTCCTCTCTGATCTCTATTATTCTGATCTTGGAAATGATTGGAATTGTTTCCTCTCTGATTCTGACTGCTACTGGCCTCATCCTTCATTTTTTGGTCTTCATTTCGGCCACCGTATGACCATCCACCAGATCTTCCACCAGGACCTCTTCCATTTTGTCTGCTCTCAAACTTCTTCTTCAACTTTTCTTCTACTTTCAGGGCAAAAAGGTAGGCCTCCTCAATATTGTTCATTCAAACCAGATTCAACTCCTCCTAAATGCTTGGCTTCAACCCATTAAGGTAATGGGAAACTTTCTCCTTATCAGCTCCTGCATGGCCTATTCTGATGAGGATTCGATATAACTCCTCTGTATACTCCTGAACAGATCTTCCTGCTTGCTTCAAACTTTGCATTTTCTTCAGCAGGTCAAGCTCATAATCAACAAGAATGAACTGTCACTTCAACTTATCCACCATTCGATCCCATCTTGTGATTTTATCCTTTCCCCTTCGATTTCTCTCTAATTGGATCTCCTGCCACCAGATCTTTGCATGACCCTTCAGTCTGGCCTTCGCAAACTTGACCCGATCAGGATCCTCAATATCTTCATACTCAAAATATTATTCACATTCATTGATCTAGTCAATCAACTCCTCTGGGTTAATATTCCCTGAAAATGTAGGAACCTCAATCTTAGGTCTGTTCCCAATCTTGGAAATGGCTCAGAAAATCCTTTCTTCTTCTGGATTCAAAACTTCAACTTCTTCTTGATCATCATTTCCTTCTTCAGCTTCATCCTCACTTTCATTTCTAACATTAAGAGTCATTCCTCTACAAATCTCTTCTTGCAATGCTCGCACTTGTCTCTGGAGCTCTCTAACCTCAGGTGTCACAACACCATCTCTTCTGCCACATTCCCTTCATCGAGGCATTTTTGTGATGTGCACTGAAACCCTAACCACGGTCCTGGTGCAAACTGCCTCACAGTCGGCAATCTATTTACACAAAAACCCTAACCCACGGTCCTGGTGCAAACTGCCTCACAGTCGGTGATCTGTTTACACACTCAGGAACTCCTTCTCTAATACCACCTTATGAAGGGTGCTCTCCTTAATTCCAAAAACACATAATAGAAATAGAGAAGCAACAACAATTTGCAAGAATATAAAATGGGCTTCTTATTATCTCCACAAATGTGGAATTACAAACTTTCAGAATTACAATATGCAAAGCCACATGGGCATTCCCCTTACAATATTTTGTAGGACAAAGCCTTGAATTATTACCCAGATCTATCCAGAACTGCCCTAGATAACACTATAGGCCTACTTTATATAGGAAATTTCCACCGCTCGAGAAGGTTCCAGAGATTTAGCCCATAGGGCCGACCAAACTTAGAATTATTTTATTTTTCAATTTATTACATCATAGTCGGCTCAAAATAACTTTTGAAACCCGAACAAAAATTTTGAAGGAAAAAATATTTTTTGCCATTTCAAGTGACCCAACTTCCGAAGACCATAAGTCATCGCCAGTTGACCTGATTGACTATTATGACCCCAATCTGGAAAGGCCATGAAGCGCTCTATAGGCCATGCTAGTGCAAGTGCCCGTCACCCATATTGTTGACCTCATCTAGGGCCTCTAAAGCCTTCAAAACTGAGTTCAAAGTTTCTGTACCCTACTGCCGATACCAAAAATCTTTAATATCTTCAAAACTAGACCTGATCTAGCCATGAAAATTTTGGCAGGCTGGTAAGACTGAGATGAACCTCCACATGTGAAATCAGAACATTCTGAGATCGTATGACCAACTTACTAAAAATAGCAAGTTTCCATAAGTAGCAGCTCTGCACAAGATAGCCCTTATTGAAAAGCAAACATAAATATTTTTGGGTGATGCAAGATTGCCCTTACACCCAGGATGCTCCTACATCAAATGGAATGGTACTCTCTCACTCGCGTAGGTTTGAAGAAAGTAAAATGTTGAGCAGCGAGCCTGCGACTAATGAAAGGAAATATGCTATCGCTCACTCGCACAGATTTTAATGTAGCTGATAAAGGGATAGTGAGTGTGTGATTAGTAAATGATCAAGTTGTTATTTAGGTCATCACTCAATCGTGAAAGATAAAAATCTAGAAAAATAAAGACCGTGAGTGTGCAATTGTTTGTAAAGAAAGGTCTTGTTGCTCACTCACAAGGACATTTTTTAATACAAGTCTCGTACAATGAGTGAGCAGCAAGTTGACAAGTGGCTCATTCCTGGGCTATGAATAAAAAAAGGTAAAAAGTGCGTACTCTATTCTAGCAAGGATGAAGGAGTGTGAATTAATGGTAGCATTAGTTTCAGAAAGATGATTGTATGGCACTGCAAGTGCGAGTATTCACATTCAAGTGGACAAGATGCCGATTTGATGGCTATATATATGAATGATTGAGCATGTTTTCTATACAACTCTCATTTTTTCCTTTGAGAATTTCTGAGAAAGCAACAGAGCTCATTTCTTGAGATTGCATTATAAGAGAGAAATGAGTCAAGCTACTACCAATGTAGCCTCACAGGGGTCTGAGAAGAAGAAAGTTGCTATAAAGAAATATGTGGAAGAATTCACTGAGTTGTTGCCTGGAACGTTAAATACAAATAGTGCCACTTGGGATGAGTGGAAGGATAGATGGTGCTAGTGTAGAAATCTTGTTACTCCCAATTGCTCTGGTAATAATTGTATGTGCTGAAATCCTACCTATTGGGAGCACACTCAGACATGCAAATGTTAGAGATAACAATCATTTAACTACACTGAACATGTCTAAGAAGCATACTACAAAAAAACAAGTGATTTCATCACAACCTCCGATGAACTTAACAAGGGCACCCAAGGCTTTGTTGAGTTTCTTTTAGAGAATTTTTGGTGTGCTCTCCCAACACAATATAAAAATCCCACTAGATTAAAGATGCATGTAATGGATTGAAGCTATAATACAACTAATGGATATGATAAAGAGCTCAAAAACAAGTATGAGGAACTTGTCTCAAGCCTTCACCAATGAAGATGAAAATACAAGAACTAAACTAAGATGAAGATGCAAGAACAAAGAAACAGAGATTCATTCCATGATTACCTAAGATGTGATTTCTAGATTTCTAACATAAACATGAAATGCACTATAAAATTCTAGCACTAAACTAGCATGATAACAATGCATAAATGAGAGATATTTTCTCTTGACAATGACCTCTATTTATAGATTTTTTGGAGGAGAGATAGGGCTTGGATGAGGTGGAACTCATGTGCCTTCCACATAGGTGCCACATGAGGGACACATAAGCCATGCAAGAGGCCCACTTTGTTCACACATGTGTGAGCAACTTTGGATGTGATGGGTCAAAGTCTGCATAAAGTACACATGTGAAGGATCTTGTAAGAGGTGTAAGAGGGTGTCATCATAGGTGTAAGAAACCTTGTTGGCACCAAATAAGTATTATTTGGAAAAGTGGATATTTGGAAATTTGCTCACACATGTGTGAGCAAATAATTAGGACTAATTAGTGTAGGAATCAAGAAATTAGCCTAATTAACCTTAGTTAATTAGTGGGTAGGTTTATTTGGTGAGAGTGATGTGAGGTAGGATAGGATCTAGGTTAAAATTAGCTTAATCCAAATTTAAAATTTAGATTAATTATAGCTTAGTAGAATTTAAGTCATGTGAAAGAATAAATAAATTAAAAATTTATTTAAAAGGTATTAATGAGGGGTAATGTATATAAATGAAATTTAATACATTAAAGGGATAGTATTTAAATTAAATTTAAATACTAAGAAAAGTGAATTATATTTAATTAAATAAATTTAATTAAATAAATAGAAGAATATAACAAATATAATTAATTAATTATAATTAATTATAATGCTATGGGAATATTAATTAAATTAATAAAAGGATGATTTTGGATGTCTCCATTTTGCCCCTCTTTGATGCGGCATCAAAAGTGGCGTCATGTCAAAGAAAATAAAATAAGATGCCCCAGAGACAAAATTAATTATGGTGGGAGATGAGATGATGCCCCCTCGAGAAAATAATAGAAAAAATAAAATTTGTGGAATTTCCTCGAAAAAAGGAAGAAGAGAGGAAGAAGAGAGAAAAGGGGGAAATTAGGTGGTGTCATGAGACACACCCTTGGGGGGGTAAACCTAGGCTAGATCGCGGACATAATGCTCCAATCAAGATGGGGGATTAAATATAAACCTTGCCAAGAGAAAAATGCAAAGTGCAATATGACCTAGCTAAAATGCAATCCTAACTACATGATTACAGTGGGATTTATACCGTGTTAATGTTGGAGAGCACACCCTAGTTTGATTTTGCAAAAGGATTTATGAACCATGTGCTAGAAAACACAAGTGGCATGGTTCCTTTGCGTGGACTAGACTCTCAGACAAATAGGTTTCTAAGAACAATAATGTAAGATATCAGGTATGATGAGACCTATGAAATGTTTCTCATGAGTAGACACAATACACCCATATCTTTTTAGGGATTTAGGATGCATGAATCCTGCCCCCAGTGAGGCATACATAGTAATAACTGAACATCAAACATAAATGCACTAACAATCTATGACAAGTAGATAATACCACAAATGACATGTATTCCAATAGGTACTCATCATAACAAACAAAGATATGAAAGATCAAGGTTGTGACAAGAAGGACACATTGAAACACAAGATAAAATCAATAAAAAGGCATCCTGACCAAGTAGTGATTCAGTCCAAATGTTCTTGCCATGAACATATTTGATGTGAGAATTGATAGAAAAGCTGACACCAGAAGGATGCATCCTAATCGGAAAAATATTGATTGATTGAAACATGAATTCGCTGGCAATTGCTTGTGAATAGAATGAAACTAGGAAAGTCAATCTATCTACTGATTTGTTGGAAATGTTTGTGGTCACTATGTCTAGAATAAAGCTCAGTGTTGATGGGGTAAGCTCATTCGTGCGGGAATGTGATTTTATAAGAAGATGAATTAGATGGAATGGGATTGGAAGATAAGAGGAATTAGATAGAAGAGGAAGGTATTATATTAGAAGAGGAATGAATCGGATAGAATTGAATTGGAAGAAGATAAATGAATTGGAATATAAGATAAATAAAATAAAAGAGGAATGGATTAGATTAGAAGATAGAATGGGAGAGGAATGGATTGGATTAGATGATAGATAGAATGGAAGAGGAATGGATTAGATTAGAAGATAGATAGAATGGAAGAGGAAGATAAGATTATTGGAAGCTGGAAGGAAGAATAAATAGATGGGAGGAGAAGAAGATAAGAGGAATTGGAGAATAGGAGAGAATTGGAAGATAAGATAGATATAAATGCAAGAGAAATGGATTGGATTAGAAGATAGATAGAATGAAAGAGGAATGGGTTGGATTAGAAGATAGATACAATGGAAGAGGAATGGATTGGATTAGATGATAGATAGAATGGAAGAGGGATGGATTAGATTAGAAGATAGATAGATTGAAAGAGGAATGGATTGGATTAGAAGATATATAGAATGGATGAGGAAGATAAGATAGTAATGGATTAATATGAATTTGATAGAATGGGATTCAGACCAATGACAAGGGAGAACCAAGGAATGGTGGAGATGGAGAGATGGATTAGATGGGAGATAAATGAAGGGAATGGATGGATATGTAATATTGGATGGATGGATATGGAATGTGGGATGAAAGGATGGAGATTCAAGAACTATGTGGTAAAGGAGTGAAATGCCTCACACTAGTAGTAGGAGGAAAATGAAGGATGGGAAGATGGGGAAAAGGATGCATGAAAGAGAAGGATGGTGTGTAAGGGATGTGAGTGGAAGACTAAATAATGGGGATTGAGTGGATTAGGATCCAAGGACTATGTTTCAAAGGATTCCCCCATACTAGAGGTGGGAAGAGGAAGGATGGAGAGATTGTGGATATAGGATAAAGGAGATGGATAGATATTTGTGAAAAGGATATGAATGGAGGGGAGGAAGGCCTGTATTGTCCAAAGCATGTATGGTTGTATCATTGCCTCTAGTTTTGTAAGGAAGATAAAAGGTATAAAAAGTGGAATGTATTTGGAGAAGAGATATGAGATGGAGTTTATGAATAGGATAGGGGATATGATATGAAAAATATGGATATAATAGAATAATGGATAATGTATGGAGGAAATGAATAGGGTAATAAAGATCAAAAGACATGCGAAAGAAGGATGGAATTATATAGGATTACGGAAGGGGGATTGAGGAAATTTATAAGACAAGTACTATGAAATGGAGGACATGGATAGGATTTCAAGATCGAACATGGATAGAGGATGATGGATAGTGAATATGAAACATGGAGTATATGAGTGTAGGAAAAGTATAGGATAGTCAAGATCAAAGAGGGGAAATGGATGATGGACTTAGATAGGATTTTGGATGGTGGATAGCGTAGGTGGAAGATATGTATGGTAGCATAGGCATGGATGGAGCTTTCCCCAAAGTATAGAGTGCAATGGAATGAGGATAAGTAAATGGGTATATAAGTGGATTTGGACGACAATGGATATGTGATAGGAAGATGGAGGAAGGACTCAAGCATATAGTTCCATGGATGATATCCCTTGAGATGTCTTTGATCCATTATATATATATATATATATATATATATATATATAATGGATCAAGGACTTTTAGATAAATGCTCATAGACATTGGTAGGACGGTGGGAGGGTAGATGAAATGGATGGGGGGATGGAGGAGGGATAAGGGTTTATGAATAGGGTTGGATTAATGTGATGGGAGGATAGGGAAGGATTGGTGGATAATGGATGGGAGGTTGAAAGACTTGTGAATAAATGGATAAGGGAGTTATAAAGATCATCATTGGCACACACCTTGAAGGGTGGTGGAGTAGTGGATGAGGAGTAGTGGATTTTGCGATCCAAAATAAATTTGAGAGATGTGGTATTTTTAAATGGAGGATAAAATGGATTTATGAAGCGAAGAAGTTTTGGATTAGCAAGGTTGGACACCAACTTTGATTTTTCCTTGAGATTCATTGCTTCAATAGGTAGCTTGGGAATCCACATGATTTTTGAATTTTATTTCTTGTGGATCATATTTTTCTTTTCTTGAACATGTCTTTTAGATGGGACATGTTGATCCTTGGATTTTATTTATTTATTTATTTATTATTTTTTTTTGTGGATTTTGGCTTTATGCAGTTTATCTTTGGCATCCAAATTGCTTCCAATAGAAATGGGATGGGCGCATGAGGGTAGATAGTTTGGAGAGTTAATGGAAGGAATAATGGAGGGTGGATGTTGGAAGGAATACAAGGATGTGTGCCTTTGTTGATATTTATTATGGATTTGAGGTTACGGGGTGGTGGACTTGGATATGGTGGATGAAGGTATGTAAGGACCCAAAATGGATGGAAGGGATGAAGGATTTGGTTTTGGGATATAGGGACCTAAAATAGACGTGGATGAGGAAGGGATTGAGTTTTGAACATAAGGGCCCAAAATGGATGTGGATGAGGAAGGGATGAATTTTTGGATATAAGGGCCTAAAATGGACGTGGAGGATGGGGGATTGGAACATTTGAGTTTAGATGGAGGGATTTTGGATTTAGAAGGGGTGGAAGATTTACCAACATCTTGAGACATTATTTTTCCAATGGGATACTTTTTATTTTGAACACAAGATGTGAGACCATGTGAATGGGGTTTATGAATGGATTGGATAGGTCTAATAGGATTTTGTGGAGGATTAGGATCATGTGGAGGGATAATAGTATTTTGAGAGGGATAGGAATTATGACATGGATTTGAATGTGCAATTTGATCTTGACTTTGGGGAGGATTATGTGTTGGAGTGAGTGGATCTTGAGATGGAAGGGAATCATGCACTAAAATGGAGGGGATGGAATCATGAGATGGAGAAATTTTATCTTGACACGGAGGGGGTTTAGTGGATGGGATACATGGAATAGCTTCATAAAGTGATGGGGAAGTGAAGGTTAACTCTTGACATGGAGGGGAATCATTGGATGGGGTGGAGGGAATGTCTTGATCTTGATTAGGAATGGGATCATGAGATGGGTTAAGGAGGATAAGTGGATCTTGATATGGAAGGAGAGGATCTTCATATGGAAAGGTATCATAAGATGGAGAGATGTCATAAGATGAAGGAATGTTTAGAGCTAGAGGAGAAGAGTAATCCATGTTATCATGCTTTGGAACAAGTTCTTGACATGTGTGGACTTGTGGGGGGTAATGTGATGGAAGCTTTAACATGATTGGATGGAGGGATGGGAGACTCGTAAGGATTAGGAGATTGAGGTATTTATTGATTTAGAGGGGACGGTGGTAGGTTCATGACTTCAAGGGATTTCACAACTTGATTAGGGGATTTTTATTTTTCTTCTAGCGCTTGGATCTATTCAATGGAAAAGGTAGTGTGGGATGGGGACGATGTAGGACTTGGAGGGTTGGGATTATGTGGAGGGTAAGGATTATGATTTTGGACATGAAGCTCAAAATTTGGGGGGTTATCTAAAGGATTGGGATTAAATGGTAGATGGGAATTATGAATTTGGACAAATGGGAAAGGACATATGTCTTCAAAGGCAAAAATTTTCTTTTAACCCCCATTTTGTAGGCTAAGGACAATGTTTTGGAGTTCTTGAATCTCTTTAAAGAGGTGGCTATGGGGGGAATTATGTGGTGGTGAGGAATAATGAGATTAGTTTCCCTTGTCAAAGGTAGAGGAAGGATAAGAAATGGTAGATGAATTTGGATTGGATATGATGTGTTGATTATTGATTTGGTAGGTTGGTTGGATTGGAGGTATGGTTTGAGGATTAAGGTTTAGCACTTTATATTCCTCAACCATTTTGTGAAACCAATACATATTCATGATGTTTGAATGAGAGGTTTTGGAATTGAATTAGAAGATGATGTGGAAGAATTTTTAGATTAACAGTGGATGAAGTGACAGATTTGAGGATGGATGAAATATGAACTTAGGACTTAGCAGCAATACTTGGACTTTGCTTTGATTTAACAGGGAAAGGCCTCAAGGATTTTCATTTTGATTGATTTTGATTTGATTTGATTTGATTATGAGGGAAGGGCCTCAAAGTTGGATTTGATTTGATTTGATTTGGATTTAAAGGTTTGAGACAAACCTAGGTGAAATAAAACCCTATGATGGTGCAAACAAAGGATTGGTTTAGATGATGATATCTTCTTCTACTTGGAGATAGACTAATGATCCCAAGAAAAATAAGATATGACTAAGAGAATTAACTACTTGAGATAGATTGATGTTCTCAAAGCAATATGATTCAAATAGATGTTTTCTAATGATGAGAGTGTATGAAACACTTTGATAAATCTTTCAAATCTTGATGAAGGTCTAAAAGATAAAGTTTGATTTGATGTGGTTTAATCTTGCCTATGGTTGGATGTGGGTCAATCAAGATAACTTGGATTAAAGTCCAAATATTTTGATGGTGCTCCTAAGCCACAAGTAGAATATTTTATGAAAATTGGAATTAGAAGGTGATGTGAATGAAGATTTTGAAGTAAGAATGGATGAACTTTAAAAGATCAATGGGGGATGTTTGAAGACACGGGAATAATTAAGGGTGATTGGTTTGGATGCAAAGGAAGATGAATTAGATTAGGATTTGATAGAATGATATGAGGTTGACAAGTGGATTGGATTAGAAGAATTATGATTAGATTAGGTTGGAGGAAGATGAATGACTATATTAGATTAAGAAAGAGGATGTTGATGTGGATTAGAGGGATGATTAGGATGAGGATTAGGAAGATTGTGGATGTTTAGGATGGAATGATTAGAATGATTGAGAAGAATAAAAATGAATTTGAAGAGGTGATTAGGATAAGAAGTATGATGATGATGAAGAAGTGGGTTGATGTAGAGATGACAATGTAGGATTCTGACTAATTTTGGACTTCTTAGGTCAATTTGTTCATTGGCGAGGACCGATTTTCAACATATATTAAAGGTATTGACTACGCTAAGTATACCTTGACTTAGATTTTGGGCAAAATTGACAATTATTGAAAACACGTATCGTAAAATAGTCCTGGAATGGACAAAGAAACCTTGTAGGAGACAAGCAATTGTGACTTTGGGGATTTTTGATAAAATTGTGATATTTCATTTGAGTGTGTTCAAGTGACTCTTTCAAGCCACTTATGTTTTTATGTGGTTTAACACAATGAAGATAGTACAAACAATAGCTACCTTAAGCAATTGGCTTTGTATGAAATATTATAGGCCCATTTCTTGGTAGTCCTTTGGCTCACACATCAGTGTCACCCTTGGAAGGGCACCCATGTTTTTTCCTTTTTTCCAAGTATTTTTGTCGTGCTACGAAGATCTCTTTTGCAACACAATACTCTAGGACACGTATGATGGGAATCTTGGGGGGAGAATCTTCCCTCCCCTTTCACTATAATAAGTCACCATTCGTAGGTGAATCATGTAGGATACTAATTTATAGTTGCTAATGAGATTCGTAGCATCCCCGCAATCAGTTTGTACGGTGTGAGACACTTAAGTCTCTAGTTCAACCATGCTAGTATGTTGAGGATATTCACTCAGTATGGACTACCATTGAACATGACCTGCCTGAGCTTGAAGGGATAAAGTAGACCTTTGGGTCACACCTTATTTCTATACCGGCCAAAGGGATTTACCAGTTTGAAGTCATCCTCTAAAGGGGAAGTGCGCCCTCTAGATAGGCCTCTTTAGAAGCTAGATTAAGCTAATCTTTCTCTTCACCCAAGTTCTACAAAGGTGAGGGGAGAGGATACAGCTATAGTTTAATCATAGCGTTATGTAAATTAAGGGATCTATCTAATGACAAATATCTCGAAAGAAGTGTTGAAAAACACTTCTTCAAACACACCAAGAAGAGTTCATTTTCCAAATTGAACCTAATTAGAACAACTAAGTGTTTTATACCTAAGAAAAAGATGCAATAGTATGGTTAAGCATGTAATTTCAATTTATTTTCCACACATCAAGAAGGAAAAAATGTAAGAAAGGTGTGATTGTTTTGCCTTAAGTCAATCAAGATTTTGTGAGGTTCATTCCCTTATGCATTCAAGATTAGATGAGGTTATTTCCTTTAAGCAACATGTATTCAAAGACTAGTGTTTAAATCATACATGTTCATTCCCAAAATCCATTAAAATTCAAGGAAATCTGCATGAAAAATATTAGTAATCTTTAAAGTCTTCAACCCTGAAATGTTGCAAAAAGGAAAACATATTACTAACACTTGATTCCTGACAATATGTTGATTCCTGATTCTTGAAATTTGGCTAAGTCTGAAATTTCTTAAAAACCCTCAAAAAATAGATTTTGTACCTTAACTCCTATGAAGTTGAAACCACTCTCAAACATCATGAAAGTATATATTTAAAATATATCTTAAAGTATAAGAAAGGTTTATACTTAAATGATATATTTTAAATATACACCTGGTGCTGAAATTGGTCTAGAACATACAAAAGAGTTCTCAAGAAATCATTCAATAAATACCCATCTCTAAGAACTAGTTTAAAATGCAAGAAATATGGAGATGACAATGACAGTGCATAGATGGCAATCTACGCAGACGACGATCTATGTAGATGGTGAAGTTCTACACAGACAACAATTTTTAAGCGCAAATGCCCATTCTATGCAGATGAAATTTTTTAAGCACAGATGGCCATTCTAGGGAAGAGACGGTGATCTGCGCAGATGATAGTCTTGAAACACATATAGTAATATCAAAGCGGAGATGGCTCTGCAAAACGCTTTTCCAGAATCATGAAAAAATACAAAAATTTTGAAAATTTTGAACAAATAAGGGACATGGGTCCCACCGGGTGTGCCAAAATGTATGTGCTAAAATCCTACCTATTGGGAGCATGCTCAGACATGCAAACATTAGAGATAACAATAATTTAACTACACTAAACATATCTATGAAGCATACTACAAAAATAACAAGTGATTTCATCACAACGTCCGATGAGCTGAACAAGGGCACCCAAGGCCTTGTTGATTTTCTCTTAGAGAATTGTGGGTGTACTCTCCCAAAACAATATCAAAATCCCACTAAGAAAATAAACATGAAATGCACTATACAATTCTAGCACTAAACTAGCATGATAACAATGCATAAATGAGAGATATTTTTTCTTAACAATGGCCTCTATTTATAGATTTTTTGGAGGAGAGAGAGGGCTTGGATGAGGTGGATCTCATGTGGCATCCACATAGTTTCCACATGAGGGACACATAAGTGATGCAAGAGGCCCACTTTTCTAACACATGTGTGAGAAACTTTTGATGTGATGGGTCAAAGTGTACTTAAAGTACACATGTGAAGGATCTTGTAAGAGGTGTAAGAGTTTTGGACCAATGAGACACTTTTAGAAAGTGTAAGAGGGTGTC
>MU225738.1:549956-596567 GCA_018584345.1 Thuja plicata | reverse complement strand
AATTGGTGTAGGAATCAAGAAATTAGCCTAATTAACCTTAGTTAATTAGTGAGTAGGTTTATTTGGTGAGAGTGATGTGAGGTAGGGTAGGATCTAGGTTCAAATTAGCTTAATCCAAATTTAAAATATATATTAATTTAAAATTCTCAAAAACCAAATATGTAGCATATAAATTTTTCAATCCTGGGACCGCTAGGGCTTTTAAATCTAGGAATGTTCCAGTTTTTAACTCCTATGAACCCCATTCTGCTTTGGGGGAAGGCGGATTTATAAATGCTCAGGTGTCTCCCAGGTGTTTGAAGGGTAAAAAGTATGAATGGCACATGGTCAAGGAAAAAAAAAAGGTAAGAGTTATACCATCAGGTCTCAGTGATAATGTTATATTATTGCATAATTCCTTTGAATTGCTTAACAAAGAGAAATTTTCTTCAAGATCTGGATTATATACGCCCCCTCACAAAAGAACTAGGGTTTCTCTAGGGTACAGTCACATTTGAACGGTGCTAAATCACACCCCATCAGAAAAAAACCCTACCCTTACCTTGGCAAAACCCTGGCTTCACATGAGGCAAAATCCAAAAATACTGATAATAAAGTAATATCTAATCTTGACAAATATGCGCAAAATAATATGCAAGAAGGTTTCAAACTGAAATCTATCAGCAATCATGAATTTTATTACCCTCCCCATCGAAGATGGAAGAAAAAGAATCTTCCACACAAGACACATCCAAAAGTGGGTATGGTAGACTGTGATTTAAATTTGTCTCTTAACGGACAATGCAAGGCAGTTTATTTGCCCCCTCACAGGCGTAGTAGCAATCTCAATAAAGATCATCTTAAGATTAGAGGAAATTATGGCCTGAATTCTGATGTGCTCTATTTAGATAATGTAGGCATTAAACAGCAACAGGAGTATTTTGCAGAAACAGGTATTATATGCAGGTGGAATGGAACAGGAGCTTCTATTTCTGACATTATTGAAGAGCTGATATCTCAATTACCCAGTGAGGTAAGTACTACAATTCTTATGGATAATTTAATTTTTATAGATTGTAAGAGTAGTAAACTAAAAAATATTATTATGAATGATAAATGCATTATGTTTAGGCAAATTTCCTTCTCTATGTTTAATTGGGTTCCCCTCTTCAATCCAATAAATGTTGAAGACTTCAAGGTTGAAAAAGCTATCTCTCTCTGAAATTTACCTTTGGAGCTATCTAGCTAGGAAATTATCAGTAATATAGGAAATAAGATTGGAAGCTTCATTAGAATTGTTGAATATAAACATAATCAATCTGAAAAGACCATCATTGTTGAGATGAATTTTCATCAGAGATATGTTCCTTCCATACATTTATGTTTCAATTATAACTCAATAATAGTTAATCCTATCACTATAGAAGATTACATTGAAACTAATAATATTAACAGAAAGGATGCTTATCATACAGTTTTTTAAAATACCTCCCTGTATAAACAGAATAGTTTGGATATTGAGGTAAACTTCTATAATGATAAGGGTGGATTTATTATTACAAATTCAAAGGAAAAGAACACAGTTATGCTCTATCCATCCCCCAAACATACCCCATTGGTTAAATCTAAATGTATGATTAATACTGAAGGTACTTATTCTCAGGATATCTGGGAAGTAATATCTCCAGTTCAGAATTTTGAACCTGAAATGGACAAACATAGTAACAATAATAATGTCAATCTTAATATGGAATCATTATATGCCATTGATGATAAAGAAATATGTCTTCAAGATGTGGAAGTTAATGTGAATAGTACTTCCCCCTTACAGACTCTGTATGCCACTGAGAAGGCCCCTCAGTTGGATCTCAATATGAAAGAAATTAATCAGACAATATCAGATCAGGGATCTGAAGAAGAAAATCGTAATCAGGAAGACAAGATAATCACTAATTATTTAGGAGAAACTTTGACTAATGAGTTGATGGATCTTTTCATTGAGGAAATATGTGACAAGGAAGAACTGTTACTATAGAAAGAACTTTGGATAGAAAAGATTTTGTCAATCAGAAAGGATGGAAAAATCGAAGAGGCATCAATGATGCAACAACAAGAGGGGGTGGGAATAAAGTTCTCAATCCCTATAGAAATGGAAACCCTGAATAAGGACATATTTGATAATATAGATAATTTAGTAGAGATGTATGGACAAGAGATCATAGATCAAGAAGACTCCCTTGTTCTTGAAGAGGAAGATCAAAGGATCATAGATCAAACTAATAAAACTATCAATAGTTCTCTATATATTGAAAACTCAGAGGCCAATAAAGACTCTATTACTGGCCTATTTGGGATAACAAATGAGGGCAGACAACTTAGAATTGCTATAAATAAGGGAGGCTTAAGTTGCCCCAACATCAACAAAATTAAAAAAAAGAGAGGAAGGAAATCCTCTATCGAATTAAGAACCTTAGCTGGCAATGCGGGTAACCAGCAGAAAATTACTGACTTTTTGAACAATGGGAAGGGGAAGCGCCTTCCCCATGATCAATGAAAGTCACATCATGGAATGTTAAGGGATTAAATGCCCCTAACAAATAGAGACTAATAAAAAGATATTTAAAAAACTTTGAATCAAAAATTATATTGTTACAAGAAACTAAACTTAGTAAAGATGAAAGTGTCAAGTTCAGTAGTAAATTAGGAATCTGGAGATCAGAAATTGTTATATCTAAAGGATCTTCCAAAGGCCTAGCTGCCCTATGGGATCCCCGGAAATTCTCAGCCCAAATTAGATCCAAGAATAATAATTGGATGGTTTTGGGAATTAATAGCCTTAAATCCAACTTAAAATTTAAGTTAATCAACATATATGGGCCTATTTAGAATGAAGAGAAAAGGAAAGTATGGCAGGAAATTCAATCCATACTGCAAGCAAACAAAGTAGAAACTCACATAATAGGAGGTGACTTTAATGCCATCCTAGATATCAAAGAAAAATTTGGAGGATCACAGTTTATTTCACAAGCACAAAAATATTTCAGTCAATGGGTTATAGATAATCATTTAATCAATATTAACACAAACAATGGCATTTTTACTTGGAACAATAGAAGATCTGGTTTTAGCCATATTGCAGAAAAACTTGATAGATTTTTGATTAGCAGGGACTCTATTAACTTCAATCAGTTAGTAAATGCTGAAATTCTCCCAGAGGCAGGATCTGATCACTATCCAATTAGGCTCTCTATAACAGAAAGATGCAAACCATCTAGAAACCCCTTTAAATTTGAATTTATGTGGTTCCAAAATCAGGAATTTATTTGCCTCTTGGAACAATGGTGGAATCAAATTTTGATAAAAGGATCTAAAATGTATAGTTTAGTGGCAAAACTCAAAATTATCAAAAACAAAGCTCTACAATAGAATAAGAATAATTTTAATAATATTTTTGAAGAAAAAACTTAAATTGAACAAGCATTAGGGAATCTTAATAATATAGTAATATCTCAAGGTATGAATGAAATTAGCTACCTCAAAGAAAAAGAGCTTATGTCTAAATATAATGTGATTCTACTTAAAGAAGAAATCTTCTGGAAACAAAAATCCAGAGAATCATGGCTGAAGGAAGTAGACAGTAACACGAAATTTTTTCATAATACCACTAACTTTAAAAGGATCATTAATAGAATCTCAAAAATTAAGAATGGTGAGGGACAATTCATTGAAGACCCAAACCAAATCTCAACCTTATTCACGTAATTTTATCAATCCCTTCTCAATAATACTGAAGCTATTGACCTCAAAGCTCAAAATGAAATGCTAGAGGCTATCCCAAAATTGACCTCAGATGCAGAGAAAAAGATGATGAATAGTAAACTATCTTTGGAAGAAGTCAAAACAATGGTATTCCAACTTCGTCCAGATAAAGCCCCTGGACCAGATGGGTTTCGGGTGAGTTTTTTTCAAAAATGCTGGCACTTTGTGGGTAATGAAGTTTGGAAAGCAGTAGAAGCGACAAGAAATTTGGGATCCTTATTATCTAAAATAAATAACACTTTCTTTACATTAATCCCCAAGAAAGATGATTGCATGGATCTAGGGGACTTCCGACCTATATCTCTTTGCAACACCATCTATAAGATTCTATCAAAATGTTTGGCCAATAGACTCAAAACTCTCCTTCCTATTATTATCTCAGAAGAATAGACAGGCTTCGTTGCCAATCGATCTATCTTAGATGGGATTATAATAGCCCAAGAAATAGTTCACACTGCCCAACTAACTAAGGATCCAAGTATGCTAATTAAAATTGACATCCAAAAAGCCTATGACAAAGTAGATTGGAGATTCCTCTACAAATGTTTGGAAGCCTTTGGCTTCTCCAAACAATGGATTAATCTTATTTTCAACTGTATCTCCACCCCTAAAATTTTGATTCTTATCAACGGCACCCCGGAAGGTTTTTTTAGTATCTCTAGAGGTATTAGACAAGGAGACCCATTGTCCCCCTTTCTATTTGTGATTATGGCAGAAGCTTTAGGTAGAGCGATAACCAAGAAACAATTGGAAGGTAAAATAATAGGTTTAAAGGCATTGGAAAATATCCCAAATATTACTCATCAACAATTTGCTAATGACACGATTCTCCTAGGTTCAACCAATTGTCAAGAAGCTAAGGCCTTTAGAGATATCATATATCTTTATGGGAAGGCTTCAAGTCAACAAGTTAATCCTAATAAATCTGAAAATTTCTTTATCAAGACCACACCAAAAATGGAAAAGAAAATTTGCAACACGTTGGGTTACAATATTGGCAAGTTCCCTTGTAAGTATTTGGGAATTGACTTAGATAAAGGTCTTCTTTCCTCCAAGATTTGGCAACAAGTGCTTACAAAAATACAAAACAAATGAAGCTCTTGGAAAGGAAGATAGCTCACAAAAGCAGGAAGAACAACTATGATTAAATCATTCCTATCAGCCATTCCCACGTATCACATGTCAGTTCTCCCTCTTCTGATTAACATTAAAAATAGTCTAGATAAAATTTTTAGAGATTTTTACTGGAAAGGCTCACCTGAAGAGAAAAAATTAGCCCTAATTAAATGGGATACCCTATGTAAACCAATTTCCAAGGGTGGTCTGGGTATTAAAAATCTTCAGTGGCAGAACAAAGCTCTAGGCGCAAAGCTAATATGGAGGCTATATAAGGAATAAAATAGTAAATGGGCCTCAATATTATTGCATAAATACATCCTAGATGCGGACCCTATTAATATCTTCAGGGCTCATTCACACGTAAAAGGATCCCAGATCTAGAACTTTACTAAATTTCTCACTTGGGATGTAGGTAAAGGGGATAAAGCACTTTTTTGGGATGATTCCTGGGTTGTTCTGTCCCCCCTTAATAAGTTGGGTTTCTCGCAGAACTTTATGGATGAATGTAAGAATTCTATAGGCCTATATCTAAAAGACTACTTGAGCATCGAAGCAGATAAAACTTGGAAAACCATAGATTGCATATCCTCTTTTAGCCTGGAGGGCCAGAAACTTGTGGGTATTCTCAAGGACAGAGAAATTGTATACAAAAATAGAACAGATAAACTAATATGGGCAGGTTCTAATAATGGAGAATACTCTGTTAAGGAGGGTTATAAGTCTATATTTTTTGAGCACAACATGGATAATTTAGATATGCCCTTGAATCTTTGTTGGAACAAAGCGTGTCTTCCTAAGGCTAGAATGTTTTTATGGGTAGCTTTGCAAAAGAAAATCCTAATAGCGGATCGACTCAATAATTTGGGTTTTGAGGGGCCATCTAGATGCCCCTTATGTGAGAATAATATAGAGGATGTCAATCGCCTTCTTCTTAATTATACTTATACCCAAAATTGTTGGAGCTGGTTACAACAGTGTCTTGATTGGAAATCTGCTCTTCAACCTGATCTTCTAAGTACCCTTAAAGCTTGGCCAGCTCTTTTCAAAGACAACTTATATAAAGATATATAGATTATCTCGCCCTCCATTTTAGTTTGGGAAGTGTGGAAAGAACGGAATAGAAGGATCTTCATGGGTCAAAAATTAGAATGGAAGACTATCATTAATAAAATAGAAACATCAATCATCAAAATTATTAATAGCAAACTTCGAGACCTATTATGCTATGAGGAGTCATTTAAAAGCTAGGATAACAAGATAAGGTTAAAATGGCCTAAGCTCGATATTCCGCCTCTCTATGGTAAAGGAGGTATCAAATCAAAAATAGACAGATCTAATTGTATATGGAACCCTCCTAGTGAAGGGTGGTACAAACTAAACTTTGATGGGCCTCGAGAGGGAACCCTGGTATAGCAGGTATTGGGGGGATCATTAGAAATTGGAAGGAAAAGGTTATAGCTAAATTTTCCCGGCCCATTAACCCCACTAAAAACAACATGGCAGAGTCCAAAGCTGCACTAGAAGGTCTAAAACTATGCAAGAAACTCAATATTTCAAAACTAATCATAGAAAGGGATTCGCAAATTATCATTAACGCTATACGAACCAAAAAGACACCAAATTGGACTCTAAATTCAAAAATAGAAGAAATTAGTCTAATCTTGGAGAATATGCCCAAATATGAAATCAAACATACCTATAGGGAAGGCAATACAGCGGCAGATATGCTAGCAAATCAAGGAGCTAATGGAGTTATAATAATGGATTATTATGACTAAGCTTAATACAAAGAGTAGGATTAATGATGTATCCCTAGTTTACATTGTAGATTCTCCTTAATATTAATTTTAAATCTTGTTATCCGTTACTTTGATATTTCGCTTCATAGATAGATTAAATAAGGACACTGTTATTAGTTTCAATAGTAATAAATTAACATTAGCCACAAATGAGTAATAGTATTTTTTATTGATGTAAGTATCTGGTTCTGTGGTATATGAAAAGTTATATGTTATTTATAGATTTTATTGTGCAATGTCTCATTAGTATTTAGTAGGGCTGAATTTTGTCTGTGGGTAACAGTAGTAGTCATGGAATTATGGTAGTATTAAATTGAATGAATTCAATATCTCTGATATTAATCTCAGTAGATATGGATAATATTTTCCTGAAAAATCTATAAGGGATACTTTGGCTTTTAGATAAATTGTAATCCCAGTGGGTACTCTGTGACCTACAAAATATGGTAAGCATATGGATTTCAAAGCTGGCATATGCATCATAGACCTTCATCATAGACCTTCATATAAAAATCTTTGGACAATTTGGCATATTATGTGAAAAAGATAAGTGAGCTAAAGTTAAACAGGGGCTTATCAACTACTTTCCATTTGGTTAATACTGTAAACACTAAGAATGGCAGTATACTAGCTATTTAGTATTAATGCCTTTTTGTTAAAACTCACATTGTGATCGCAAGGTAGAGATATGTGCACAATGAGCTAGGGTTAACTGAATTCAGGTATCTCCTCCTTTGAAAAATAATAGACATTGTTTTTATTGGATTTAGTTGGAATAGCTCTAACATCAAATTATCATGCAGATTTGATATACGGATTAAGTAATTGAAACAATCTTGATTTAAAATCAAATAAAAAGAGGAACCATAGATAATAGTTGTTCCCTTGACATTTAAAGCTTAAGTAAAGTTATTAAGGATGATTGTTACTAACAATTTTCTCTAAATTTATAGCCATATATATTAGCTCGTCACACCGGAAAGGTAATAAAATAAGGTTTAGAAACTATTTTTAATCCTTTTTACTTATCTTTTAAAATTCTCTTAAAATTCTGACAACATGCTCGGAGGTAGTATTTTGCAGGATTTTTCAGGTATAGGTAGGACGGATGAGGAGGACAAAGGATGGTTTCAACCTAGAACTCTCTAGGAAACACTCCCAAGATGTAATGTTCATTGATGTTTCATTCATGTATATCTGTTTCTACAGGTGTTTGTCGAACCTATGGTTCATACCATGTAATTGAAGAATTTTTAAATTCTCAAAACATTTAAATATTCTCGATAGAATCGAGAAGTGGGTATGCTCACTTTATTTATGTATTAGAAACTGGACTTTTAGTCCCAGGCACGGCTGAAGGTTTTCTTGACCCCGCTCTTTCCTACCAGCGCTTGCACTGAGTGAGGTTTACTTGTATTTTATATTTTGATTATTAATAAAAATAAAATATTCAAGGGCCTCAGCCTTTTACCGATCAAAAAAAATAAAAATTATAGCTTAGTAGAATGTAAGTCATGTGAAGAAATAAATAAATTAAAAATTTATTTAAAAGGGATTAATGAGGGATAATGTATATAAATGAAATTTAATACATTAAAGGGGATAGTATTTAAATTAAATTTAAATACTAAGGAAAGTGAATTATATTTAATTAAATAAATTTAATTAAATAAATAGAAGAATATAAAAAATATAATTAATTAATTAAAATTAATTATAATGCTATGGGAATATTAATTAAATTAATATAAGGATGATTTTGGACATCTACAATACTATTTTCCATTATTTTTGGAATAATAGGGTAAAAGCAGTTCATATTTGCAATCCTTAAGAATTAAATATGACAAAATTAATTGTGCCTAATGTCGATATTGATATAGGCCTTATAAAGGAACTAGCTAAGAATTATTGCCCAGTAGCTAGGGTAATTAGGAAGAAAAAAAAAGAGACCATAGTATCCATAGACAGAAGATCAGTGGCAAAAGTCTTTGGAATCACTGGTGCATTATGCAAGGAAATTGACTTGGAGAAGATACAGGCAGATTACAAAAAGAGGGAGAAACTGATCAAGAAGTATGATATGCCCAGATTCATGCCCAGGGTAGATAGAAATTTGGTGAAAGTCCCAGATAATCTTAAATTGCCTTTTGATTTGTCCATCTTCCACCATTATATAAAATGCATAGTGTATGGCTTAACCAGAGTATTAGGTTTTGATGGAGATTCTACTCTACCCCAGGATGTGCTTATGATGGCTATGAATATCCAGCACCCAGAAGTCAACACACATTATGATTATGTGGGTTACATAGTTGAGGCTATACATGTTGCATTGGTGGAAATACAGTCAGACTCCCCTGTACCAAATTTTAAACATTACTCACATTTAATGTTTATGATTCTCTATTATAACAGGGATTCCATGGATAAAGAACTCAAATTGTTTGATTTAGAGTATGGTGTCACAATTCCAATCCAAAGGTGAACCGAGGTATGGGACATCTCATATGTGAACTCATCTTTTTATGTTTCTGTAATTGGATTGTGGATCCAATTTTTGATTTATTGGGAACAAATAGAGAAAGATTACCAATTGAGGTTAGAAGGATCTTAAGACCTTGGCAATTTGTTCAAAATTGGCCAACTACTCATAACTGGGGTGACTTTTTATTCTTTGACCAAGTTACTATCATGAGGGTATATGGTTCTTCATAGCCACCTCACATCCTCCCTAAATTTGTTCGTCTTAGGGTTGCATTTTTAGAATTCATTTCGAAATTCACCTAGGTGGATAAAGAGTTTTTAGATGGACATAAAAAGGGTACTTTTATCCCTAGGTTATGGGTGGGTTTTGATTTCTCTATTGGGAAGAGAGTTTTTGATCTGATCAATGATTTTCTGAAGTAGTATAGAATGTCCACAACAGTTGTTAGGTTTTGTGATCTAGAACAATTTATAAAGATAGCATTGAAGTCTATGACTCCATGGAAAAAAATTAGAGATCATGAGCCATTGGATGATGAGGATGTTGTGACAAATAAGTCAGATAAAATTGAGTTCCAAGAGAGAAGAAGTTAATGGAAAGAGATTCTAAGGGAAGAAGAAGACTGGAAGGAATCAGACAAAACATTTTCTGGTTTTTTCTCTGACCTCCCATTCTTGCAGAGAATGGAGGAGATGTTCAAATTATATGATACATTGATGGCACAAATACCACAATTTAGTGTTGAAGATGCACAGTGCCAGGGATCTCCTCTTGTTGTTGCATTACATGAGCAAGAACATTTGGAGCAACAGGAAGAACCACATCAAGAAGAAGAGGAGGATGGTGAAGAGGCTACTTCCACTAGAGAGCCACCCAAGAAAAAGTAGAAAATAGAGCACAAGATGGTGTAGGATAGGAAAAGTATGGCCAAAGTTGTGATAACAAAGCACGGAAAATACTTCAAAAAGATGAAAAGACAAATGTAGAAAGAGCCGCAAGTTGAAGGTCATGGAGATAACCAAATGGTACTATTTGGGGAAGCTGATGAGAGAGTGATGATGGCTAATGAATTTATCAAAGATGATAAATTCATAAAATCTAAGGAATTCAAAAGCTTCTTGATCAAATTGAAGAAAAAGGATTTAAGACAAAGCATGACCATAATTGAAGGACAAGAGGAAAAGAATGAAGAGATTGTAAAGACACTCCAAGGTTATGATCCTGAGAGTGAATTGATTACTATGGATCAGGCCAGATTACTGGTATATAATAGTGGGGTGTTGTTGATGCCTGACTGGGACTTACAGTCCACTTTTATTATTGATCGAATTAGGAGGTAGGAAAACTTGTTGTTGAAGAAAGAGTTTGAAATAGGTGAGGTGTTGAAAGGATCAGGATTTGATACTAAATCTAAGACTTTAGCCATTTGGTCCTTGGATCCTGCTACACAGAAGCCTTTGGTTATGACCATAAGGGAAGAAAAAAGAGCTGATAGAATGATTTGGAATTTGCAGAATACTAGTGACACTGAGATTGGACAGCTCATGACTTAGGTGTCTTTCATGAATCTAGCAAAAATAGAGGACATGTCAAAGATATATGAGATGAATTTTGGTCAGATGATGGCTCTGGCCAAGAAACATGAAGAAGTTATGGTTCATAACCACACCCTAGAGGAGAAAATAGCAAGATTGAAGGAAGATTTGGAGGAGAAAAATAAAAATGGAGTCCCCCAGGAAGTATCAAAAGATGAAACAGATGTTGCAGTGGAAATCAAAGATGATTCAGCAATGGTTGAGGGCCAATTTAAATAGCTATCACAGGGGTAGAATAATATTATTATGTTTGTTATATTGCCTGTATTACAACACCAGATTGATGTTTTGAAGGATAAGACTGAAATAGTGAATACACTATATGGATCATTATAGGAAGCCTCAAGAATAGTTGCTGAAGCTATGACATTCTTGGAACCTACTTTCAAGACTTGGTCAGGAAAAGATAGGCTAATGGACAAATTGAAAACAACCATGTTATAAAGTGATGATTTTCCTAATAAAATCATAGATACTATTGATATGATTAATGAAGTGAATGATACTTATGATTTCTTTAATGGCAAAGTTGGGTTGATTGATAACAAACTGCAATTATTTGGTAATCAGTGTCCTTCATTAGTTCCAAAGATTTTTGATGAATCAGGTTTGTTAAAACCACAATTGGATTGGAAAGCAGAATTTGATGGAATATTCAAACATGAAGAAATGAAACAACACCTAGAAAAGGATACCGATGGAGAGTATTGCAATGAATTGATTGATAACCTTTTTAAGGTTGAAGTAGATATGACAAAGTTTGTTGCCAAGGCTAGAACAACTATGGATGCCAGATGGACAGAAGCTGTTACCAAGTTGGAGAAGGAAAAAATATTTGATTGGTCCACCGCCAAGGAGGTGAATAGGTGGGAAGTGAAGCTAAAAGGATAAGGAAGATATTTTCAAGTGCAACAACATTTTATTCAGACTTCGCATACATGCTATCACCCGTGTTCTATTTTTTTTTTTGGTTCTTATGTCAGTTGTAAAAGTTTCTGCAAAGATTTTTTAAATCTTTCCCATGTAGTCTGTATCTTGTTGCATCCTTAGTTATAAAAGGATTCCAAGACTACTAGGAAGAGCATAGCCATTTTTCATTTGGGAGTACAAGTTTGAATTGTACAAAACTTTGGTTTAAGACCAATATATTTTGAGTAGGGTTTTGAAATATTTATTGTTGGATGTAATTATCTTTTATATGAATACAAATGAGATCCATCAATAGTTTCTGAAACATATGATGAGTATTTGTCTTCATTACTGTGTTCTAAATTTTATTTAAATCAAATACTTAAGGAATGTTCAATTTATGTGTATGTTAGGCAGATTTTGGAATTGTCTTAGGGTTCTTTCAAGGAAAGATTTAAAACACCTTGGGGTTATTTCATTAAGGTTTAGAGTATCAAATGAATTTGATGAATTAGTTTATCATATGTGTGAAGGTTGATATGCAAGGTGCATCTATTTTCATTTTAGATCTATAGTTGTTTTAAGTTCATATTCATAGCAAATTAGTTATAAATATTCATAGTGACTCCATGCCCTAGGATAAAGCACTGGTGTTTTCTCCATTGGAATAGGTGACTATAATATTGAAATTGATCTTTGTTATTATGTTAGAATCTGCCAAATAAATGTTGTAGAGACTGATCTCTGTAATTCCATTTTTTATCTGCTAGAACTATTTTGTGATTTAATTTTTCTGAGTTAGAAGAGTATTCCCACCCGAGTTTATGGAGCTCAAAGTGTAGGAAGTTTAAAAACGCTATTTATGTTGTTTTGCATCTTGCTTGATTAGTGTTTTGGGACAAATAGAGCAAGCTCATCAAGAGTATTTCATATGTTAGCAAGAAAAGGAAATAATAGGGCCTACATCCCTAATAGGAACTTTAACCTTTGACTCTTTCACAAGTGTCTTTTTGGGCCTTACTACTAAGGCATAACAATGTGTATCCCTTTCTTTTAGTGCCTTCATGAATTCCTTTTCCCCTATATGTAAGACAGTGCTAGTAGCATGTTTTTCTTTCTCACAGTTAGGGAGTGGGTTCATCACATACTCAACACCATCCTTAACTATAGTGTAGATATTAGACTTTCCATCATGCTTAGCATCTACATCATATTGCCAAGGCATACCTAATAAAAATGACATGCATCCATCTCTTTGATATCACATAGAACCCTATCTGTATACTCCCCTATCTTGAAATCTACCCAAACTTGTTCATTGACGATGGTTTTTTTTTTTTTTTTCAACCAAGAACCCTTATATGGGAAAGGATGAGGAATTACATGCAAATTTATCTTATTGAATAACTCCCTAGATGCAATATTATCAATGGATCCAGAATCAACTATAACTTTGCATACCTTATTGTTCACCTTGCAGCTTGTTCGGAACAGTGACTTTCTTTGAGGTGGTTCTACAGTAGTAGGTACTCTTAGGAGTGTCCTTTGCATCATGAGACATTCTCTTGATTCTAGATTTGTAGGTCTTGAAGTTGTAGAATGGTATGATGATACACTTTGGCTATCATCTTCTTGGGTAAGTTGTACTTTTCTTTCCCCTGCTTGTCTACTGGTGCCACTCTTTTCAGGACATCTAAAGGACTGGTGTCCAATTTGATTACAAGTAAAGCATTTCCCTTTGAAGATACTAGGTCCTCTTCCACCAAATCTCCCTCTACTATTTGATCTCCTACCTCTGAAGCTTCCTATATTATCATGCTCTCCTTTTGACTCATGATTACTAAAATCCCCTTGACTCCTTTGAAATGGACCCCTACCATTGAACCTACCCCTACCTCTGAAGTTATTCCCTCTACCTCTGTTAATTTTCTCTCCTCTCCTCTTCTGTTTTTCTTTAATTTTTAGTGCCATTTGAAAACACTTATGTATTGATTCAGGGTTGAATAGGCTCATTTCATCTTGAATATTGTATTTTAGTCCATTTAGATACCTTGCCAACCTGTGTTTCTCACTCTCTGGAACTCTATCCTTCAAGGTCATCTTGTGAAACTCCTCAGTATATCCACTCGCATCAAGGTCCTTCTGTCTTAAGTTTTGCAACTTTTTATGAAGGGTAATCTTTTATGAAGGGTAATCTCATAGTCTTCTGGCACAAATTGTCTTTTGATCTCTACTAACATATTTTTCTATGTTGAGATAGGATTCTTTTCCTCTTCCATCCTTTCATTTTGTAGAAAATTCCACCAACTTAATGCAGGACCCTTCATTTTGGATTTTGCAATTTTGACCTTCTGATTTTCAGAGATATTATCACATTCAAAATAATTCTCCAAGGCTTCTACCCAATCTATACATTCTTCAAGATCCATTTTCCCACAAAATATGGGAATGTCTGATTTCTGATCTCTTCTTCCAACTCTCTCAAGAGCTTCAAGAAATTTGACTTGCTCTGCTGGTATGTCTTTTGTTTCATCTTGCTCAATATCTTCTTCTTCTTCAGAATCTCCTCTCTCCTCCTTCTCTGTTTGGAGGTCCTTCAACTTCCTTATCTCCTCCTCCATCTTTTTGTTCTTGGCTACTTGTTCTCTGATAATTTTAGCCAACTCCACATTTTTTGATTCTAGTGGGGACTTCCTCGTCTTGATAACTTTCTATTATGTCACCCATTCTTCTCTTCTTCCAAGATCTTAACAGGCTCTAATACCACCTAATGTAGAGAGCACTGCAAGAAGACCTAGGTAAGCTCTAACTCCTTTTCAACTCTTCAAACTCCTTCCTTGGACACCCCAACTCCACCAATTTCTTCCAAGGGTTTCTTTTGATTGGCCAAAGGGATCAATATGCTTCCCCTATCCTCTCTTGACTCTCCAAGCCAAGTTGTAGAACTCTGCAATTCCTCCTTTAGGGACACCTTCCCTAAACCAATAAAAATGGCATAAACCTTCTACAGAGACTTATAAATCCTTCCCTAAGTGATTGAAGACTTCAAATAGACCCCAAGGGTCAAGAATCCACCAATAGATTTGGTCTTGTAGACCCAAAGATAGTCGAATCCCAAATGGCCTAGGATTCCTTGTAGCCCTAACCAGAGGGTTTTTGGACTTAAAATTCAACTGTATAAGGATCCAATAGATCTGATTGGGTTTCTAGACACCCTTTATGTAATTTACAAACCCCTCAAAGCCTTAACACTTCACTCCACTCCTGCACCCCTGAACTCTCACAAAGCACACGGGCCTAATTACCTAGTTTAGGCTTGGTTTGTTAAGTAAATGGTCAAAGTTGGGTTCATGGAGTTAATGAAGAGAATTAGATGGATTCCACTACCCCAAAATGGTCTAGAACCACTCTTATTTTGATCCTTCCAAACACATGTCACACATGCATGTGACTGTACCAAAAATCTAGGCTAATTACATAGAGATAAATAGCTTAGGGCTTGGTCTCATAAATAGTAGTACTAACATTGAGTGTCTAAGCTTTAGGATTATTAAAGAACATGATTCTAACTTGTATTTTTCAAGTGGCCAAGAAGATCCACTAGATAAATCTCAAGTTAGGATCACATCTTTGTGACTAACCTACTAAACCTTGGTTTCTTAGACAGTGAGTAAGTAAAATGTATAACTTTTAACAAACTTATAAAAAACAACACAAACCAACTAGAATTCTGAAGATACTCAAGAAATCAAAAATTTATGCTACTGGATCCACAAGATAAATTTGTACCAGGCCATACACTATCAAAATGACTCAAAACACTCTTCTATTTCCTCCTTTGAACATCAAGCTCCATACACTATAAGTTCTAACCTTCATGGAAGGCATCATATCACCTAATAGAATCATCTAGGAATTACATATTTTTCAAGAAGTGGGTGAGTTTGGTTACAATGAAGTTGTCATTCTTCGAGAAACATTTTGCAAAAAGACAACTTTTTGGCAACATACGGGAAAGTTGCTATTTTGGGCAAATGCTATCCTTACCGACCCCCAATGATGTGGGAGGGGTTAAAAACATGACAAGAACCTATCTAAGGACATAAAATACAACTTCTAACCAAACACTAAAATCACCAAAACTAACATGGTCTAACTATGGTTTCAAGAGCCTAGGTTTATAACTCACCTTAGGTCCTTCACCTTACCACATAGACCCACAAAACCACACACACACAAGGGAGATCTCAAGGATGCACCTTATTACAAACACAAAAGAAAGAAAATTAAGAAGTTTAGGAGGTGCCCTACACCAGAAGGAGTTCATAGAATTCTTTCAATCAAAGCAATTTAACTTTGCGTGGTCTTATATCGACATGCCAGGATTAGATCCAATCTTTATAATGCATCATTTAAATGTGAAAACCGTAAAGAAAAAATTGAGAAAGATGCACCCTCATGTGCCACTTTTAGTGAAGGTAGAATTGGAGAAGTTACTCAAGGCTGGATTCATAAGAGTGATTGCATATGAAGAATGGATATCAAACATTATACCGGTCACAAAACATGACAAATCCATTAGAGTTTGCACAAATTTTAGAGACCTTCATCTTGCTTTCCCAAAAGATAATTTTTTTCTACCTAGCATTGATGCTATAGTGGACTTAACGGTGGGTCATTCTATGTTTTCCTTAATGGATGGATTTAGTGAATACAATCAAATTCAAATTGCACCCTAAGACCAAGAAAATAAAGCTTTTACATGCCCATGGGGAACCATTTGTTGGAATGTGATTCCCTTCGGTCTCAAAAATGTTGGAGCAACTTACCAAAGAGAAATGACCACTATCTTCCATGATATGATGCATACCTTCCTAGAAGACTATGAGGATGATATTATATCAAAATGACATGAAAGAAAGGATCACTTACCAATATTAGAAAATATCTTCACAATGTTAGAGCAATTCAAATTGAGACTCAATCCCAAGAAATGTGCTTTTGCGGTACAATCTGGCAAACTCTTAGGTTACATTGTTTCTGTTAAAGGAATTGAAGTAGATCCTAAGAAAGTGAAATAAATAATGGACATGGAAATTCCCAAGAATATTAGTCAAATGAGGTCTCTTCAAGGAAGACTTCAATCTATAAGGAGATTAATTTCCCGATTGGCGGAGAAATGCCATTCATTTACAAGATTGCTACATAAAGACACCATTTTTACATGCGATGATGAGTGTGACAAAGCTTTCACATTGTTGAAAACATACTTGGTGAACCCACCCATCTTGATGCCACCTATTAAAGGAAAACCTTTATTACTTTACATATCAGCAACGGAGAAATCTTTAGGGGTTGTATTGCCACAAGAAGACAATGAAGGAAAAGAAAGAGTCATTTACTACTTGAGTAGAACATTGATAAAATATGAATTGAACTATAGCTTCATTTAAAGGGCTTGCCTAGCAGTGGTGTTTTCCTCTCAAAATATTAGACATTACATGTTGATGCATAAAGTGAAGTTAATTGCCAAAATTGATCCATTGAAGTATCTACTTAGTAAAACATCTCTAACAGGAAGGATTGCAAAATGGGTAATGGTGCTTAGTGAATTTTACATTGAGTACATGGATAGGAAAGCAATAAAGGGACAAGTGATTGTTGATCAATTGGCTGAACATCCTTTAGAGTCTACACATCCAATTCAAGTAGAGTTTCTTGACTCAGAAATTGTTAATGTGGAAGCAAAGACATGGACCTTATATTTTGATGGATCCTATACTCAAAGTGGTTCAGGGGTAGGAATTATTTTGATAACACCTCAAGGATACACAATTCCCAAATCTTACAAATATTTTTCCATGCACAAATAATATTGTTGAATATGAAGCTTTGGTCATAGGTCTCAAAATGGCCTTAGAATGGAGTGTCACAGAATTTCAAGTTTATAGAGATTCTCAATTAGTCATCAACCAAATTAATGATGAATACAACACCAAAGATGAAAAATTGATGCCATATAAAAGGATGGTGGATGGTGGATGATTGGAGAAAGTATTTTTCTTTGATAACTTTTGAGAAAATTCCATGAGACAAAAAAAGAGCAGATGATGCAATGGCTACTTTGGCTTCATTACTCCAAATGTCTAATCAAAATGCAAGGTATGAATTCTTGCTGGAAGAGTTGGAAAAATTGGCATTTAACTTACCTGATACCCAAATAATTTCCCTTATTAATGGATAGGACTCACCCTGGTATGGACCAATCTATACTTATCTTAAAGACCAAACCTTACCTTTGGACCAAACCCGAGCTCAAAAATGACATTTCATAAGACAATCGGCACATTATACCATCCTATCAGACACATTGCATTGAAAAGGTCTTGATGGAATGCTCCTTAGGTGTCTAGAGGAAGAGGAATCAAGATTATCTTTAAGAGATGTCCATGAGGGTATTTGTAGGTTGCATTTGAGTGGATTAAATTTAGCTAAGAAAATCCTTCGCATGGGGTATTTCTGGAAAACCTTAGAGAAAGATGCTTGCCAATTTGTGAAAGTTTGTGCAAAATGTCAATATCATGGAGACATGATTCATGCACCTGCACAAGAATTACATCCATTTATTACACCATAGTCATTTTATCAATGGGGTTTTGATCTAATTGGCATGATTTACCCACCATCTTCTAATGGGCATAAATACATCCTCACAGTGATAGAATATTTCACTAAATAGGTAGAAGTCGTTCCTTTTACAACTGCAATAGGAAAATAGATTTTCATGTTTATCCTTAATCACATCATTTGTAGATATGGTATTCCTCATTCCATCATCACGGAAAATGGAAAAAAATTCAAGAACAAAGTTGTAGATGAACTCTGTGAAACATTTCATATTACTCACCATTCTTCCTCCATTTACTATCCTCTAGGTAATGGACAAGCTGAGGCTACGAACAAGAACATCCTCAAAATATTGAAAAGATCAATGGATAAATAAGGAAGAGATTGACATATTCAGATAAACTTAGCATTATGGGCCTATAGAACTAACATCTAAACACCAATAGGAGCTACACCATTCTCCTTGGTTTATGGGGCCGAAGTTGTTTTACCCTTGGAAATTGAGATTCCATCCCTAAGAGTTTCACTACATGGATTTATCACTGATGAGGATTATAGGTTTGCCTGACTTCAACAATTGGAATTGTTAGAGGAACATCAAACACAAGTATATGATCATTTGAAGGTATATCAAAATAGAATTTAAAGAAACTACAACAATCACATTAAACCAAGAACCTTTCAAGTGGGAGACTTAGTGTTAAGAGAAAACCCTAAAAATCAAGCTGATAGAGAAAAGAAGGGAAAATGGGAAGTGAATTGGCTTGGACCTTTTGTCATCACTTCTTCCTTTAGAATGGGAACCTACAAACTAGCTGATTGTGAAGGGGATGAGTTGAAAGAACCATTAATAGCATCCATTTAAAGAGGTTTCATACATAATTAGATGAAAGGGTATCAGACAAGTGTATCAGATGAGTTAGCATCTTATTTGTACATGAGAAAATTCAAAAATCCAAAAACAATGAGAAAAGATCAAAAATCTAAAAAAATCAGAAAACATCAAAAAATCAAAAAATAATGGAAAAGAAGAAAATCAGAAAAAGTAGACAATTGAGCATGAAGAAAGAAAAAACATTCAAAAAATAGAGAAAATGGTTGTCTTGGTGAAAACCTAGCAAATAGGCGTCTTGATGATATCAAAAAAAAAAAGAGAAAAGAAAAAAAATTGAAAATTTTGAAAAAGAGAAAAGTGCCTTGGTGAAAACCTAGCAATAGGCGCCTTAGTAGAAAAAAAAACAAAAAAGAGAAAAAGAGAAATAAACCCAAAAGGTGAAAACCTGGAAACAGATGCTTTTTGTTCCCTTAGGTCTTTCCTAGTTGCATTTGTACATAATTCCTTTTCACCATCTCATTTGTACATATCCTCATTTCATCTGTCATTTGTGCATAGTGATAATAATGTCTCTCAGTTACATTGTCACTTACGAGGTTTCATTTTCCCAAGCTTTACACATGGTTTCACTTATCACTTAGTGGAAAATCATTGGTTTTTGGTACAAATTAATTTAGAAGTGCTACATCTTTGTCACCTGACAGAAGTAGATTTTTAGAATTTCAGAGGAGAGATATTTTGGAACCTTTAATGGATATCATTGTTCAACCTACATAGTTTGATCGTATAACTTGATCCTTGACCTACATTGGCCTATTTTATCAGGATTAAAATTTGACAACACCCTAAATGATCAGAATGTTCAGAATTCTTATTGAAAATCTTGATACATTGCAAAACACTTGAAATTTTTTATAATTTTCATTGACATTTTCAAGTCATGTTCTTTTTAGCTAATCGATGATGTTTCGACTAGATTGGAGATGATGAAGACATGA
Source organism: Thuja plicata (assembly GCA_018584345.1). Taxonomy (NCBI): domain Eukaryota; kingdom Viridiplantae; phylum Streptophyta; class Pinopsida; order Cupressales; family Cupressaceae; genus Thuja; species Thuja plicata. The sequence goes on along the minus strand of MU225738.1, from coordinate 576,399 downwards.
TGTTTTTCTTGACTTTTGTGTGACTGTTTTGAGGAAGATCCCCTAACTTGTGTGAATTCTTCTAACGACATGATCATCAAAGAACCATCAAGGACATTCACATGGGAAGGAGGGTTAACCTTTGTTTATACAAAAGGATACCTTGGCTATTTATATCTTCCATAGCTTAATACCAAAATCCACTTGCAACATTGAATCTGATGAAACCAGTATTCATACTCCCATAGTTGATCATTCAACTAGTGAGGGTTGTACTAGTTCCTAAAGAGGTTACCAAATGAGATGAAAGTCATATTCATATTCTTATGGTCGTAGTGGAAACAATAAGGATTTCATCTAATCCTAGTTCCACATTGCTCAATGATGAAAATATATCTCTTTTGCATCTATTTCACAAAAATCAATGACAATTAGTCGCATTGCATTGCATTTTCTTGTTAGATTAATTGCACTATTTAGAGGATTTTTCCAAGTTACAAAGGGGTTAACCAATTTTTGGGAGTTCCATCAATTCAATGGTTTCAAATCAACAATGTGAGATTATCTTTTGCATCCATGAATTTATTAATCATTAATCATTATCTTTATACATCACAAAAAAAGAAAAGAAGAAGCATTCATTCATTTTCCATCCTTAAGATTGCATTTCATCAATAAAAGCTCCATACATCAAAATCCAAAAAGAAAGTTGCATTCATTTTTCAAATTGCATTGCATACACCATAACATCATGATAAGATCAGAAAAACATATAGAAGTAGTTAAATATATCATTTGCATCCATTTATCTATGTCATAACATAAGACATTGCATCCATAGCATAAAGAAAGAAAGTAACTACATCATAGAAATCATGTAGATCTGCATATAAAGAAATCTCACATCAACATCAACATCATAAAATGGGGAATCAAAGAGTCATCATAGATAAATGTCCATCATCAAATAGTATAACAAATTTGTATATCAAGATACATCGACAAAATGATCCATAATCAAAGTCCTGATCAATAAATAGAATGATACATCAATGCCATATCAAAATGATAAAAATCTTAGATTTGTATCAAGACCCAGTAGGGGCACCCAATCCATCACCAGTAGCAGCACCTAAAACTAAACTTGTACCCCCTGTGCCATCTAGATCCCTATCACCTGGTCTATCCTAAGTAGTTGGGGGTGCTTGACTAGTACTAGCAACCCAAGGCAACTGTGTCATCATCGTCATGAACTCCTATAACATAGTGGTTATATGTGCTGGAATCTTACCTATTGGGAGCACGCTCAGACATGCAAACATTATAGATATAAATCATTTAAAACAAACTAACATATCTAAGAATCATACTACAAAAACAACAAGTGATTCCATCACGACCTCCGATGAGCTGAACAAGGGCACCCAAGGCCTTGTTGATTTGCTCTTAGAGAATTATGTGGGTGTGCTCTCCCAACATAATATTTAAATCCCACTAGATTAAAAATGCATGCTATGGATTGAAACTAAATGCAACTAAATGAAGAACTCAAGAACAAGTATGAGGAACTTGTCTCGAGCCTTCATCAAATATGGATGATGAAAATGCAAACCTAGACTAGAATGATATGCATGAGATTCAAAGAAACTAGATTCAATCCAAGGATTACCTAAGATGTGATTTCTAAATGAACTAAAAGCATGAACATGAAAATGAGCTATAAAATTCAAAATCTAAATTAGGATGATAACAATGCATAAATGAGAGACAATTTTTCTCTTGATAATGGCCTCTATTTATAGATTTTTTGGAGGAGAGAGAGGGATTGGATGAGGTGGAGCTCATGTGGCATCCACATAGGTGCCACATGAGGGACACATAAGCCATGCAAGAGGCCAACTTTGCTCACACATGTGTGAGCAACTGTTGATGTGATGGGTCAAGGTGTACTTAAAGTACACATGTGAAGGGTTTTGTAAGAGGTTTAAGAGTTTTTGTCCGTTAAAACACTTTTAGAAAGTGTAAGAGAGTGTCATCAAGGTTGTAAGAAACCTTGTTGGCACCAAATTAGGATTATTTGGAAAAGTGAATTTTTGGAAATTTACTCACACATGTGTGAGCAAATAATTAGGACTAATATGTGTAGGAATCAAGAAATTAGCCTAATTAACCTTAGTTAATTAGTAAGTAGGTGTATTTGGTGAGAGTGATGTGAGGTAGGGTAGGTTCTAGGTTCAAATTAGTTTAATCCAAATTAGATTTAGATTAATTATGGTTTAGTACAGTTAAGTCATGTGGAAGAATAAATAAATTAAAAATTTATTTAAAAGGGGTTAATGAGGGAAATGTATATAAATAAGATTTAATACATTAAAGGGGATGGTATTTAAATTAAATTTAAATGCTAAAGAAGGTGAATCATATTTAATTAAATAGATAGAAGAATATAACAAATATAATTAATTATAATGTTATGGAAATATTAATTAAATTAATATAAGGACAATTTTAGACGTCTATATTTTGCCCCTCTTTGATGCGGTGTCAAAAGTGGCATCGTGTCAAAGAAAAGAAAATGAGATGCCCTAGAAAGGTGAGGAAAGCCTAAGGTGACGAGAGTGGAGGAGTGTGCCCCCTAAAGAAAATAATAGGAAAAAATTAAAAAATTAAATAAAATTTTCTCAAAAAAGGCAAGAAGAGAAGGAAAGAAGACCAATTGCATAGCATGTCTAAAAGAAATAGAGGAAAAATGAGGACCAGAGTGGAAAATGGGAAAAAGGATGGAAGAAATGGGCCCTAAGGGTCTATAAATAGTCCACCAGGGCCCAAAGAGAAGTCATTTTCACTCACAAAGAGAAAAAAGATGGAAGAAGACAGAAGCGATGGCAGTAGTTTGAGAGTGTGCACAACTTGGAGAGCGAGTCAGGATCCATCAGTGACCCACAAATTCCAGACCACCGGTGAGTAGTCGAAGGCCTCCTAGTTGATTATGCATTTAATATTTTTTATTGCATTTATGGCACCTAAAACGCACTCCAAACCGGCCCACAATGCAGACGGCAGTCGCCTGACCACCGACTGCATAGACGATGATTGACAGATCACCATCTACGAGGGTAGGGGGAAGGGTAAAAATAGGGTGGAGACAGCAGAGTAACAACTCCACCGTCTGCATGAAAAAGAGGCAGCGGCCTAAACTGCCATCTCTGCAGATCGATGACTGTGAAGAACCGCCGTTTGTAAGGCTAAACCGACGTCTCCATCAATTGACTCAGGAACAGAGGGAAAAGAGGAAAGAAGAGCTAGGGGAGGGTCCAGGAGAATTTTTCAATGCTCCAAATTAGGCTAGGGGCATTTTTTGATGCCCCAAAATGCTATCTAATATCTGATATGATAATGGTGGATGTAGGAGGATACTATTACCTTCCAAGTGAGGGAGTGCTTTCTAGTGACGATGGTGCTGGAGCATGAGCTGACTACAGAAGATTGGGGGATTGTGTCATTGTAACACTATGTGGATTAGAGCATGTGCACCTATGGCCTCATTTGATAGTGCATAATGCACTCATGTCAGCACTGATCAAGAGGTGGCATAGTACCACATCAAGCTTTTACTTCCCTACAGGGGAAGCCACGATTACCTTCACAATGTGTGGAGGATTTATAGAGTGTTGATTCGGGGGTTGATACCCGAATACTACTTTAAGGGGTCAGAGCCTCAGATGGAGATGACCTTTGGGAGGAGATATGTGGATATACTAACTTCATGGTAGTGGATTTCATGGGCTAAAGTGATGGCGCTATAGCCACGGTTGCAGCGGGTGGAACTATATCTGGAAGGACTAATTAGGGGATGACTGATACCTGATCATGCAGGTAAGGGATTCCGAATTGGTTGGGCTCAAGTGCTGAGCAAGATGGTAGAGGATGGCGACCAGTATTGCTGGGGATATACTATCCTTGGGAAGCTTTATTATGATTTGCACATGTACGCCTACTGTAAGGGTAGGGCACTAGGACCAAGATGCACTTTGTTACTTGTATGGGCGTGGGAGCATATTGTTGTTATACAACCGATCCAGACACATGAGACTAGATAGACTTATGATTCCTTTTCATATAAGTATAGGCAACCCATTAGCTATGAGTCTATAGACTCAGTTGAATACTAGTGATGGACTATAGACGAGATGGGTGACATTCACTAGGCACCATATGTAGGGTGCAAGGCATGGGGACACCAGGTCCCACAGTAGGATGGATATGTGGAGAATGAGTATTATGACTCCTATTATCTTAGATTCATATAGACTAATTGCTAGGTGATCAGACAGACCTCTTATATGATTTCCAAGTATATGTCGTAGAGAGTATGGAGTCAAATGTGCCAGATTCAGGAGGTCATGCCAGATGGATTCCCATATCCCTTGGTTACGTGTGAGGTAGGCAGCATTTGGGGGATGGGAGTGGACCTGTGGATAGCTCAGGGGTCATGGATGGGAATGATAGAGGTGCCATGGATTAGGGCACGGGAGTCATTACAAGATGTTGGAGTCATCCCAGCATATGCATAGTTGTGGGTGGCGCACAGGTCGATTAGACTGACAGTGCTAGGTGTGGTGCAGCTGATGAGCACTCTAGGCAAGGAGGGGATGGAGGAGGGAAGGACGGGGATGATGATGATGAGGAGGGAGGGGATGGAGGAGGGGCTAGGAGAGGAGGGTCTGGCCTAGGGTAGCAGCATAGAGGCGACAAGGACAGGTAGAGATACCTGCAGGGAGGAAGCCACCAGTGGTTCCAGGCATATAGGGATAGGCATAGGGGCAAGGGCCATAGGTATATGGGCCACTAGGGCCACTAGGATAGGGACAGGGGCCACAAGGGCCACCAAGATAGGGACAGGGGCCACTAGGATAGGGACCACTAGCCGGGCACATAGCCCAGGATGTACATGATATAGTAGTGGCAGAGAAGGACAGTCTACAGACTGAACTTGGGAGAGTACAGGGGTTACTAGTGACATCTTAGGAAACTAAGGTTAGTGCATAAACAGAGATCCTGTGATTATAGAGGTTATTGGCCACCTCCTAGGCTACAATTGTCAGTCTACAGATAGATCTAAATAGAGTACAGGAGAGCTAGTATCAAAGACAGCCCACGGTGACAATGCTCAAAGGGCTCTAGACCTATTATAGGCCTAGGTGGACAATGGTGAGTTTTGGATGGGAGGAAATAAGGAGGGGGAAGGAGAGGATCTGGCAGAGATTTCAGCTCAGATAATAGCTTTGACAGCAGAGCGAGACCTAGCACAGAGGCAGACAGAGGATTACTGAGCTGAGCGAGACATAGCTCACTAGGCAGGAAGGGTTGGAGGGCTAGGATAGGTGCTAGAAGATGCTTTTGCAGCACAGAGGGATGCTGGTCAGAGAGGAAGAGAGGTTGCATATTATATGGGACTCTATCATGGCACAATGCTAGAGGGAGAGTGGCAACCTGCATACTTAGAGAGGGAAGTTACAGAGAGCATAGGGTGGGATTCACATGGATCGGTGGGGTTACCACCGCGTCCGATCAGGGGTGCAGGGCCAGCACAACCACCACCATGATTTGTCTCAGGCCATTTTTGATACATGACAGATATTATTATATATATATACATGGACTTTTGTGGTGATCTATTGGACTTTTGGTATATGATGCTATATGATGTTTATATGATTCTAGATGATGTGTATAACTGACATGCAAGATGAGATGAATTTATATGATTATAATGACTTATTTGTGATGTAGGGATGGGATGCGTATATGTTATATGTTATATGTGTAAATGCTTGTAATGATGCGATGTGATAGTAAATAAATGAATAATGTGTAATGAATGGACTTAAAATGAATGATTTTAATGAATTAACAATGCAACTATATTGATGAATGTAATTAATGGATGGAACAATATGTAATTATAATGAATAATGAGTAATGGATGAAGTAACTATAATGATTGATGATTAATGAATGAACTTAGTGAATTGTAAATTAACCTAATGAATGCAAAATGTGACATATGAGGACATTGTTTTTGTGTGTATCAAATAGGTCTAACAAAATCACTTAGGTGACTGGATAGGGGGAATAAATAGAAACCTTTCCAAGAAAAAAATGCAATATGACCTAGCTAAAATGCAATCCTAACTATATGATAATAGTGGGATTTATATCATGTTAATGTTGGAGAGAAAACCCTAGTTTGATTTTGCAAAAGGATTTATGCACCATGTGCTAGAAAACACAAGTGACATACTTCCTTTGCATGGACTAGACTCTCAAACAAATAGGTTGCTAGGGATAAGAATGCAAGATATCAGGTATGATGAGACCTACGAAATGTTTCTCATGAGGAGACACAATACATCCAGATCTTTTAGGTATTTGAGATGCATGAATTGTACCCCCAGTGAGGCATACATAGTCATAACTAAATATCAAACATAAATGCACTAACAATCTATGGCAAGCAGATCATACCACAAATGACACATATTCCAATATGTACTCATCATAACGAACCAAGATATGAAAGATCAAGGTTTTCATGTGAAGGCCACATTGAAACACAAGATTAAATCAACAAAAAGGCACCCTGACCAAGTGGTCATTCAGTCCAAAAGTTCTTGCCATGAACAATTTTGATGTCAGAATTGATAGAATAGCCGACACCAGAAGGATGTATCTTGATGGCCAAGAGATTGATTGATAGAAACAAGAATTCACTGGCAATTGCTTGTGAGTAGAACGAAACTAGGAAAGTCAATCTATCTACTAATTTGTTGGAAAAGTTTGTGGTCACTATGTCTAGAATAAAGCTTAGTATTGATATGGTAAGCTCAGTCGTGTGGGAATGCGATTTTATTGTGAAAGTGGAAAACGGTCAGGGAACTACCTGTACAAATATGGGTAGTGAATCTATTATGGAAGGTGATGGAGGCTGGAGGAAAGATGGTGGAAATAGATGGTGGCTCTGACTACACATGGTGCCTGAAATAGGTTTTCACAATGGTACTTATCCATTGTGCCACCGAAGTGTTTTTCACAGATGGACGGATTTATTTCTCTTTCTCTTTTGCTTTTTTTTAGGATACTTTTTCAAGCTTTAATAATTTTTTATGCTTTTTAAATTTTTTTATGTTTTTGGATTTTTTGCTTTTTTGATTTTTTTTATTTTGATAATTTTTAGTTGTACAACGGACTGTTGAAGGATCAAGCATAGAAGTGCTTGAGATGTACAATATTTACAGGATCAGGGATTGGATCTCTCTCTGGTGAAGCAATCTGATAAGTATCAGACCCATACTTTGATGTGATGATGAAGGGCCCCAACCAATTGGGTTCAAATTTTCCATTCTTGTTAGGGTTCTGGAGGTTCTTCATATTTTGCTGCATGACAAGATCACCAACCTCAAACTGACAAGGATTAATAATTTTGTTGAACTAGAGGCGGAGGTGATTTTGATACATGTAGAGGTTTTTTAGGGCACTGAGGCATCTCTCATCAAGGAGTTCTATCTCTTGCAAGTGAGAAACTCTATATTCTTCTTCGGACAATAAAATCTTGAGAGAAATTCTGAGGTAAGGGAGCTCAATTTTGATGGGTAGAATAGCCTTAGTGTCGTAAACAAGGGAAAAGGGGGTGGCTCTATTTGGGGTTTAGATGGAGGTGTGGTAGGCCCAAGGGGTGGGATTGAGGCGAAGGTGCCAATCACAGCCAACTTCATCGACTATTTTCTTGAGGATTTTAAGGATGGTTTTATTCGTAGCCTCTGCTTGACCATTTCCTTATAGAAAGTACTTGGAAGCGGTATGGTGGGTAATGCTGAATTTCTTATATAGCTCTGCGACATCCTTGTTTTTTAAAGGTCCTCCATTATCAATAACAATGTCCTGAGGAATACCATAGCAACATATAAGATAGTTCAAAATAAACTTTAAGATCTATTTTCTAGTGGTATAGGTGAGAGGAACAACTTCAACCCACTTGGTAAAGTACTCAGTAGTGGCAAGGATGTATTTATGGCCATTGGAAGAAATAGGGATAATCTGGCCCATGAGGTCAAGACCCCAACAGGAAAAAGTCCAAGGGATGATGGTGGGCTGGAGGGATTGGGATGGAGCGTGTATCAAATCACTGTGCTGCTGACAAGGCACACATTTATTCACATAGTTGTAGGCATCATGTTCCATAGTAGGCCAGTAATATCCAGTACGTAATAAATTATTGGCCAAAGTGAGTCCACTAGAGTTAGCCTAATAGATTCCTTGATGTACCTCCTCCAAGGATGTTTGTGCTTCATCAAAATTCAGACACCTTAAAAGACTTCCATCAAAACACTTTCAGAAAAGGGTATCACCAAGGATTGTGTATCGGGAAGTGTGGCAGATGAAGGTTTTACTTTAATTGGGGGTTAAAGAAAGTGGGGTAAATCCATCATAAAGTTAGGAGTATACTTCTTGGTACCATGGGGAGTTAGGATCAGCAATTTCACACACCATTTTAGAATTAAGTTTGTCACAGACAGGGACCGTAAGATTCTCAATGAGAAACTCACACCGTGTACTATGTTCTGGCATGGTGATCAGGGACCCAATAGTAGCCATGACATCAGCTACTTTATTGTTTGTATGGGGAATTTGTTTGAAGACCAAGTCAGTTAAATGCAGTTTGAGGTCCTCTATTGTACGATGATATGGAAGCAACTTATCATCCTTTGTTTGATATTCATCCACAACTTTCTTGATAACCAATTGTGAATCACCTAGTACTAAAAATTTGAGAATCTTCCATTGTATGGTATGATAGAGTCCAAGTACAAGGGATTCATATTGTGTAATATTATTTGTACAAGGAAATTGTAATTTATAAGATTTAGGGATGAGATCCCCTTTTTGTGTAACAAACAAGATTCCTACCCCTGATCCTTTCTGAGTAAAGGATCCATTAAAATAAAGTTTCCATGGGGTACTCGGGGCAAGATTGAGGACTGATTCATTTGGAAAATATATTATGAGTGGATTTTTACCATCAACAGGTGCTTCAGCTAACTGATCTGCAATAACTTGTCCTTTTATAGCTTTTTGATCCACATAAACAATGTCAAATTCACTAAGGATCATAACCCATTTCCTTGTACGACCAGTAAGAGCGGCACATGTTAGGAGATATTTGAGTGGAACAATTTTGGCAACAAGGTGAATCTTATGATTGAGCATATAGTGTCATAGTTTCTATGTGCAAAAGACAATATCCAAACATGCTTTCTCAATGAGGGAATAATTCATCTCATAACCAATAAGAGTCCTGCTGAGATAATAAATTGCTCGCTCTTTGCTGGTATCATCTAATTGTGCTAGAAGGTCTCCCAACGCCACCTCTATAATAGATATATACAAGATCAAAGGATGACCATCAATAGGTGGTACCAACATAGGTGGATTAGCTAGATAGCCTTTTATCTTCTCAAATTCATTTTGACATAAGCAATCCCATTGGAATTCGATACTAATACACAAGAGATGACAGAACGGATGCACATTATCTGCCAGCTGTGACATGAATCTTTTGATGGATTGTAGCTTTCCTTGTAAGTTGCACAACTATTTCAATGTTTTTGGAGGTGGAATCTCGAGCATGGATTTTACTTTCTTTGGATCCACTTTGATTCCATGCCGTGACATAATGTATCCTAGTAGTTTACCAGATTGTACTCAAAAGACACATTTCTTGGGATTTAGCCGAAGCTTATATTTCTCCAATTGCTCAAAAATGGTAGTGAGGATAGGAATGTGTGATTCTCATGTCTGGGATTTTCCCAAAAGATCATCTACATAGTCTTCCATGATGACATGCAAAAGGTCATGAAAGATAGTAGTCATTGCTCGCTGGTAGGTGGCTCCAGAATTCTTAAGGCCAAAGGGCATCACCTGATAATAGAAGCTACCCCAAGGTGTTGTGATTGTTGTTTTGTGCTAGTCTTCTGGAGATATCCTGATCTGATTGTAACTAGAGAATCCATCTATGAGGGACAACATCTCATGTCTAGTATTTAAATCCACTATAATGTCAATATTTGGGAGTGGAAAGTCATCCTTAGGAATTGCAAGGTTTAGGTCTCTAAATTTGGTGCAAATACAGATGCCCCCAATAGGTTTTCCCACTGGTAAAATATTGGAGACCCATTCAGGATAATCTATAGATCTGATTACTTCAGCATCTAGCATTTTCTAAAGCTCTACTTTGACTACCAGTGTGACTTGCGAATGCATCTTGCAGAGTTTTTTTTTAATAGGTTTCACACTAGGATCCATAGCAAGATGATGCATGAAAATATTTGTATCGAGCTCAGGCATGTCCTTGTAGGTTCAGGAAAATTTAATTTTATATTTATGAAGTAATGTTGTCAATCTTTCTTTTCTTGATCATTGAGAGAAACTGCAATGTAAGTGATGTGTGGATTTGCTTCTGTTTCCAGATTGATCAAGATAGTGTCTTTGATAATCATAGAGGAAACTTTTATTTTTGATGATATAAATGGCAGGTCAGATTCTCCCTCCTCTAGCACCTCAGAAAGGTGTATATTTCTATGTATGCACCATTCACAGAATAGTACAGTTAGCATAACTCTTGATTAGGGATTCATCAGAGGCTCTAAATTAGTGGAGGTTATCCTTATACATGCCCTCACATGTTCCAATTATTACTTTGGGCATTGGATGCAAGGAAGGAGTACTTGTAGTGTAAGTGTGATCCAAATTAGGGCTAATTGCAATAGCCTTTTCGTGTATCTTCTTGCTTTTCCTTCACCTTCATGTTTTGGTGCTTAAGTCTAAGATCTTAGGCCATAAAGGGTGTTTGAATCCCTAATCCATTCTAGGGGTTATGTGGAAGAATCTTATTTAAGATCAAATATCCTTCGGGAAAAGGCTACAAGCCTAGTATTGAGTTTGTGAAGCAACTATGTCTTGTAGGTTGCAAAGGATGGAAATAACCATTGGAACTATTTTTTAGGGACCTAAATAGACCACACCTATGAGTATAGGTCACCCCTGGTCCTATAATTCACTTTTGGGGTATTGTTGATAATTTGGGTCAAGTGCTTGAGAAGCCAACCTTGGTAGTTGGTGTTTTAGGATTGGTGAGACCTAGTGATTAGGTTACCCTTGGGGTATTGGGTTGTGATAACCTTAACCAAGTCATTTCCCACACTTGTGATAAGTGTAAATAATTTTGGCCTAAAGAGTTGGGTGTTTAGGGGTGTATTGCCCTATTTGAGTCCTTTGGAGGCTTCCTACTGCCCACTCTACATCAAGTGGTATCATAACCATGTCTGCTCCTAAGGATGAAGATGTCCCTTCAAGGGTTACAAACATTGAACTAGAAAATATGGTGAGAGAACAGAGGACAAAAAATGTAGCCTTGACAAGAAGACTCCAAGAGTTGGAGAACAAGGTAGAGAGGGGAAAAGAAGACACCTCTGGTGGTGAAGAAGGGAGTGAAGTGGAAGATGAAACTCCTGATCAGGATGTGAACATTCTTGCAGGCCAGAGACCCCTTCTAAATGCCTTGAAATCTATGGGGAGAAGAACCATGGAGGAGAAGTTGGATTTAGCAACTTTCAATGGGAAGATGAATGCAGACTTGGCCTTGGATTGGATAGAGGCCTTAACAAGATTCTTTGAGTGTGAGGACATCCCTGAGAAGTAGAGAGTGGAGATAGAAAGATCCAAGTTGAAGGGAGCAGCCCTAACTTGGTGGAACTTCATCCAAACAAAGAGGGTGAAGAATGGGAAGAGTATGATCTCTTCATGGAACAAAATGATTGCAATTTTATGTGCCTGAAGACTATGGGGTACAACTCCATAGAAGGAAGAAAATTCTAAAGAAAAAAGACATGGATGTAGGTTCATACACCGAGGAGTTCCTAAAACTATGCATGGAGACAAATTTGGTAGAAGATGAAGAAGAAAAGCTAGCAAGGTACATGAATGGACTTAAGGTATACATTCAAGAGAAACTTAGCCTACACTGCCCTACCACAGTAAACAAGTTTTATCAAATGGAACTCAAGGTAGAGGAGAAGTGGAAAAGAAAATAGGATTTGGCAAGGGAAAGAGAAATGACAGTGGAAAGAACTTCAAAGGAAGAGGTACCTCTTGGAATAGAGGACAATACATTGGTAATAGAAGTAGGACCCCTGACCAAGCAGACAAAGAAAATAGTGACTCAAACTTCAAAGGAAACTATAGAGGGAGAAGACCCTTCAATAGGAAAGAACAAACACAGGAAGAGGAAATGGATGACTAAGGTGTTACTACTACAATCAGTTGGGACACCATGCAGGAAGATGCCCTGAAAAGAGGAATAATAACAACCAAGGATAAAGGAGAACACAACTCATTCAAGAGGACAAGAAAGAAGACAATGCAAATGCAAGGGACTTAGAACCAGAGGAAGGAACATGCCTAATGATTAGACAAGTCTTCCTTCAAGTACCACAAATCCAAGAACCTCCTCAAAGGAAGAATCTTTTCAGAACAAAGATCAAATGCCATGGGAAGGTATGTAATTTTCTTGTATATTCTGGTTCAACTAAAAATTTAGTATCTAGTGAAATGGTTCAAAAGCTAAATCTTCTTAAGAAGCCACATCCTTTTCCCTATCATGTCTCTTGGTTAACAAAAGGCCAAAAAACCTTAGTAACTGAACAAGCTTGGATAGATTTCTTGATAGCATATTTTAAGGACAAATTACTTTGTGATGTTGTTGAAATGGATGCCTCCCACATCCTTATAGGATGCAAAAATAGAGAAAGAACCCACTGTTATCACTTTGGGAGAAAAATAAATGTTAAAAGTATTGAGGGAGCCTAAAACTGAAGCCTTTGTCCTAATCTCCAAGCCCAAGGATAGCATAAGGTATGATAATAATGATCATATACCAGATGAAGTTCAGAAATTACTCACAAAATACCATGATGTCACTACTAGTGACCTGCCCACAAGCCTCCCTCCCTTAAGAGATATCAATCACCAAATAGACTTGATACCTGGTTTCTCCTTACCTAACAAGGCCCCATACAAAATGACACCAATTCAGCATGCAAAGATTGCAAGCCAAGTCAGTGATTTGTTAGAGAAGGGACTAATTCAGAAAAGTCTTGGTCCATGTGTTGTCCCATCAGTTTTAGCCCCTAAAAAGGATGGCAAGTGGAGGTTATGTACAAACAGCAGGGCCTTAAACAAAATTACAATAAGATATAGGTTCCCCATTCCAAGAATGGAAGATTTACTTGACTAATTAGGCACTGCTTTTTACTTTACAAAGATTGATTTAAAATCAGGCTATCACCAAATTAGGATAAAGCCAGGTGATGAATGGAAGACAGCATTTAAAACAACTGAAGGTTTGTTTGAGTGGCTTGTTATGCCATTTGGCTTGAGTAATGTGTTGGAATAGTCCCAAGGGATAACTGAGAGGGGGGGTGAATCAGTTATCAACTAGTTTAATTCTTTTCTTCAATTAATTATAAAACAACATTAATCATTAACACATTTAGATAACACAAGATAGTACACAACAATTTTGGTTATGAGGAAACCAAATAGGTAAAAACCCCAGTGGGAATTAGCACCCTCAAAGAACTGTTCTTGAGTATAATTATCCCTATTAGGAGATCTTGCAACCCTATTAGGATTTGTTCTCTACAATGCAATAAGTACAGTGACCTGGTTAAGGGTCTGACCCTATTAGGAGTCTTTAACAAATAACCCTGTTACGGGTGAGGACTTATTGTCCAAAGATCTCACTGCTAAAATGATGAAGGCTGCAACCTTCAGTAAAACAGATATGCACTATAACTGATAAATAAATTGTTTGAGTAGACATGTTGTCTTGATCAATTCCAGTGTGTTGTATGCTTTCACTTCTTCTTCACATAGATATTTTCTTGATGGATGAAATGTCTCTACTATCCCAAAACAACAGGCATTTTGTTCTATACTTTTACTATCTCTTCTCTTATCATTCACACTTAGCATTCACCAAATGAACTATTATAAGTATCTTCCCCAAAAGATGTGATCTTAATTGGATTTAGGAGTCCCTTCAATACTTCTTTAGTCTGCCAAATCAAGTACACAACCTGATTAGAACCACACAACTCAAACTGAATAGATGCGACACTTCACATAGTCGGCTCTACCAAATTGACTCAATCATTCCACTTATGTTATAAAATGTTTAGCGCCTTTATATAATTATCATTAACTCATAACTAAACATGAATACAAACATGCATGTCCCGAAGATAGGCACAACTCAAGAAACAATGTAATTACATCGGCTCTTCATAGATAATCTTCAGTCACTGTAACTGTCAAAATAGACTAACATAACTCAACTAAAATTGCATATCTGACTCTGTGTGAATGCACATAGAAACTAGAACATGTGTACACCATGGAAATAAACATGCAAGGCTCCAAAACAATTGTACTAATAATTTCTTACAGGACACTGCTATATATTATATGTTGTCATCAATGACAACCATACAATCAACAATTTGCACAGAAGCAAATCTCCAACAATCTCCCCCTTTGACATTGATGGAAAAATATGATATGAAAAACACCATCAACCCAAAGTATCCTCCTTTTTACAATCTTCTCAATATCCTCATAAAGGGTTCCTATTTACAGTCGTTGCTCTTCTGACTGTGTTTTTATTTTCATGATTATATACTCCCCCAGAGTATATTCACCCCCTTCCCCCTTTGACATCAATGGAAAAGGGTGCCAAACATCATGAAGCACAGGTACTTCTCCAGAAGTAGAGTAGTCAACCATTCATCAGTCACCAAGGACTGATGTTCTTTGCTACAAATTCTAATCAGACTCAGGAAAGGGAATTACTCCCAGCCTCTCCCTGAGATACTCAAAAGTATCTTTTGATAAAGGATTTGTAAAAATGTCTACTAACTGTTCTTTAGTGCTCACATAATCTGACTTTACTTCTTTGTCTGCAACTTTTTCTCTTAGAAAGTGATATTTGATCTCAATGTGTTTTGTCTTTGTGTGCATCATAGGGTTCTTTGACATATTGATAGTGCTAGTGTTATCATAGTGAATAACAATAGGATAATCAATCTGAATACCAAATTCTTTAATCATCTGTTTGATCCAAACCATTGTTGAACAATTCAGTGCTACTGCAACATACTCAGCTTCTGTTGTTGACTTAGAGATATAGTTTTTCTTCTTGCTTGTCCAAGTAACCAGCCTGTCTCCAAGAAATATTGCTCCTCCTGAGATACTCTTCATGTCATCAACACAACCATCCCAATCTGCATCTGTATACACATGAAGTTGTATGTTCTTTGAGTTAGGATACCATAAACCATAGTCTATAGTCCCCTTTAAGTATCTGAATATTCTTTTTTATTTCCATAAGGTGATTTTTTTTAGGTTCAGCTACAAATCTTCCAACAATGCCAACTATATTGGAAATATCTGGTCTAGATTCAGTAAGATATATGAGTTTTCCAATAATATAATTGTTTAGTGACTTGTCAACTGCTGTGGAATCATTATCTTTAGAATGCTTGCTTCCTGTTATCATGGGGGTGCTTATTGGTTTGCAATCTTCCATTTTGAAAGTCTTCAATATCTCCTTCACATACTTAGACTGCTTTATAAATATGCCTTTGTTTGTTTGTTTTACATTCAATCCCAAAAAATATTTGATAGGTCCAATCATACTCATTTAAAACTCACTTTGCATCTCTTTGGCTAATTCTGCACTAAGCTTGTCATTACCTCCAAAGATAATGTCATCAATGAAAATAGCAACAAGTATTAATCCTTCATCTGTCTCTCGTATGCATAAGTTACAATCTGTTGTTCCTTTTCTAAATCCTATCTTTGTTAAGTAACCATCAAGTCTCTCATACCATGCTTTTGGGGCCTGTTTAAGTCCATAAAGTTCTTTCTTTAGTCTGCATACCATGTATGGTTTGTCTAATAGATTAAATCCTTCAGGTTGTTCTATGTAAACTTCTTCCTTCAAGTCACCGTTTAGAAAAGATGACTTGACATCCATTTGATATACTTTGAAGTTCTTGAATTTTGTGTAGGCCAAAAACAACTTGATAGCTTCTAGTTTTCTCACAGGGGGAAATGTGTCAGTGTAGTCTATTCCTTCTCTTTGTGCATATCCTTTACATACCAATCTTGCTTTGTTTCTTACCACTGTACCTTCTTCATTCATCTTATTCCTGAATATCCACTTTGTTCCAATCACATTCTTGTCATGAGGTCTAGGAACCAGTTCCCATGTATCATTCTTGATTATCTGATCCAATTCTTCTTGCATAGCACTTTTCCAATCTGAATCATTTAATGCATCTTCAACACTTAAGGGTTCAATATGAGAAAGTAAGCATACCTCTTCATCAACAGTTGAACCTTTTTCTCTGGATCTTGTCAAGACTTTAGTGCTCTGATCTCCAATGATGTCTTCCTTAGAGTTGTATTTAGATGTGTATTTTGAGTTTTTAGGAGTGACACTCTCATTTGTAATCTATGATTCTTCTTGACTTGGTTCAGGATTGTTGCATGAAATATCAATACAGTCAAACATTTCTTCAATAACTGTGTCCTTACTAATAGGTCTGGGTTCATCTTCAATCATGGGAGCACATTTATAGTATCTTTCTTGAATCATAAACTTCTCATCAATATTTATATGAGTACTTTCAATTATCTTCAATCTTAGATTAAAACATCTATAGGCTTTGCTTTTAGTAGAGTAACCAAGAAAAATACCTTCATCGATTCTAGCATCAAACTTGCCAATACTATCATCTCTCTTGATGTAGCACTTGCTTCCAAAGATTCTAAAGTATTTTACAGTGGGTACATTACCAAACCAAAGTTCATAAGGTGTCTTGTTTGTTCCTGGCCTTAACTGGATTCTATTGATAGTATAAACTGTTGTATTAACCACATCTCTCCAATAGGTATGGGAAACCTTTCCTTCAATCATGATAGTGTGTGTTGTGTCAAGTATTATCATGTTCCTTCTTTCTTCAATCCCATTCTACTGAGGGTTTCTAGGAGCACTTAACTATCTTTTGATTCCATGTTCTTCGCAGTAGTCATAAAACTGGTCAAAGGTGAATTCTCTTCCTCTATCTGATCTCAGACATTTTATCTTTAATCCGGATTCATTTTCAACCTTAGCTTTGAATACTTTGAACTTCTCAAAAGCTTCAGAATTATCTTTTAAGAACGCAACCCACTCAACAAACAAAATAAAATACCTTTCTACATAGTATGATCTTGTTTGAGTAGGTCCACATAGGTCTGTATGTATCAGATCTAATTTTTTTTCTACAGAGTTCTATTTACTTTTGAATGAGGTCCTTACATGCTTCCCCATCACACACTCCTTGCATATAGTATCCATTGGTCTTGCAATACTAGGGAGGTCTCTTACTGCCTTTACATTACTTATCTTTACTATGTTGTCAAAATTGATGTGACAAAGTCTCTTGTGCCATAGCCAACTATCATCCACTTTTGCAACAAAACAACTTACTTCAAAGTTAAGTTGAAAGAAATTACCTTTGGTCTTTGAGCCTGATGCATTCATGTCTCCTTCTTTTTTTTTAATGCACTTGTTGTCTTTGAATTCCAACTGATATCCTTTGTCAAGCAATTGTCCAACACTTAGAAGGTTGTGATGTAAACCATCAACATAAAGAGCATAATATGTTTTGTTCTTTCCATCTAAGGTAATAGAACCTCTGCCTATGATAGGTTTGGGAGTATTATCTCCAAATATAACCATGCCACCTTTGTACTTATCTAGATGTACAAATCTATCTTTGTCACCTGTCATGTGATGTGAACCTGCTGTCTATCATCCAGTCTGTTCTTATGTCTGCTTTGGAAACTAATGCTAACTCTTATGCTTCTTTTTCATCTTCAATGTCCATCTCCTCAAGCATTTTCTCAATGTCTTTAATCACAACAAATCCTATTTCATATTCTCTTGAATCATCATCAGTTACACCATCTTTAGCATGATAGCATTCCTTAGTGTATTTGGGCTTGTAATCTGATCTAAACTTTTTGACTCTTGTAGGACACTTGGATGCAAAGTGGCCAACTTTGTTGCATGAAAAAAATTTGACTGGTAGTTGTCCTTCATATTTCCCTTTACCTTTTCTTTCCTTCTTAGAAATCATAGCAATGATTTCTTCTAGTTCAGTATCAACTTCTTCCTTCTCATTATTAGAGTTGCTTAAATATTTCTGACCATGGACTGAGGCTTTGAAGGCTGTTTCCATTTTAGGTTTTGTCTTCAATCTTGATATATCAAATGCAGATATTTTTTTGATCAGGGTTTCTCTTTTGAATTCCTTTGAGAATTGCATGGTTTCATCCAAAATGTTAATCTTTCTTTCATAATTTGTCGTCAATGTGGTCATCAGTTTGTCCATTATATCATCTTCTGAAATTTCTCCACCATTGTTCCTGATACCTGATACTACTTCATTAATCCTTTGATTGTAAGCTCTAATGTTCTCTTCAGGTATCATCTCTAAATTATTGTATCTTTTCTTCCATGTCTTTCTACACACATTCTTTGCTTGGATGTCTCCTTAAAACATATTTTAGACACCTAAAATTGACCAGGTGTATCTTAAAACATTTAAAATTGTAAATCTCAGCCATTTGCCTCAAATCTCATCTCAATACATTAAAATGGATCAAATCAAATGGATATTTATCAAGAAAAGTGGACAAAAATAAAATTAAATCAAAGGATTAAATAATCATGAAATCAAATAGTTAAATTCAAGCCTAAAATGGATTAATCAAATTATGCAATTGATTTTAAATAATTAATTGTATAGTTTAAATCAAAAGAATCAAATCCAACCCATTCACCCTTACATGGATAAATTAATTAAATGATTGAATTATATAATTCATAATTTCTTTGAGACAACCAACCAATTTTCCCTCCATTTGAAAACACCTCAAAGCTTTTTACTCAACCAAAGCTTGATCATGATCAACTCACTCTACCCCCTACCCTTGGAAAATTGCTATAAATACAAGCCATTTTCTTTGTGTTTGGGACCCAAGGATTTCAAGAGAAAAGCATCCTTATTATAGGAATTTGGAGAGCATTTGAGAGCTTTTTGATAATATTTCAGCATTTGCATAGCATTTAGAGTATCATCTTTAGAAGCATTTGTTGGTTTTATAGCATATCTTGGAGCATTTGAGCTAGATTAGAGCATTATTTATCATTTTCTTCTCATTCTAGGATTGTCCTTGAGAGAGATTAAGAATGATATCTCTCTTAACAAAGCTTAGATAGAGAACCATGAGATGTCATGGGTTTAAATTCAATTCTTAGATTAAATAGCATTTTCTTTCCATAGAGTTGTTGTTACTAATCCTAATTTCATAAAGGTGTAATCTCACACACACAAATGACGCCCACCGTGGGGCTTTAGGCCTCATTTCTAACATTTTTATCTTGATATTTTGTGTTTTGCATTATTCTTTGTGTTATTTTGTAGGAAAACAAGAGAAGAGCCGCCTATGAAGTATTCAGAGCCGCCTGTGAATAGTAAAGCGCTGCGTACAGAGTTTCTTTCATCTCCGTCTTTCTTTCTTAAGTCATCTATGAGATAAAGTGGGCTACCTGGAAGATAAAGTGTGCCACCTGTGAGATAAAGTGTGTCGCCTGTGAACTTCTAAGAGTCGCATTCCAGCAATATTTGACCACATTTTATATGTTCTGTGCCGCCTGTCATTTTTATTTGGCCGCCTGTGGATTTTCTCGAGCCGCCTTTTAAGATTTAAAAGCCACTTTGAAAGTTTTTATTTACGCATAGTAATAGTTAAATGCCACTGATTAGCTATTAAATGTCGCGTAGGTCTTTCTACTTTAAATCAAGTTTTTAATGGTCTACTCACTGTTTTGACTCTCTGTGTTTTTCTTTGCTGCAGATGAAAAATCAACTGAAAGTGCAGAAACCAGATAAATGAGTCACAAGGCCTAGCAAAGAGGTAAGGATTAAGGCTAAATATGATAATAAAATACGTGCATCTAATCTTTTAGAGAGTTTATTTGAAGAAGAACACCTTTATGATCATTACATTAAAGTGTTTTTTTCTTATAAAAGAAAATTTCCCGCTCTTTGATTGATTTTCATGCCTAGTTCTTCAAGCTTTGATTTGACAAAATTTGATTAAAAGAGATTTTAGGAATGAAATTATCATTTTAATTTACAATTTTTTCTTCACTTTGTCTCTATTCATGTTATATAACTTGTTGGAGGATTCAGAGTTGGAACGATCACCACTAGGTGAGTTGAAATAAGCCAAATCGATCAAAAATGCGCCTAGCCTTCGCTAGCTTCGAAAATAAGGTATTTATCTTATCAAGCTTGCATTGATTAAATTGTGGCATTTCATTTAAATCTAGTATAATTAGGGAAATCCTTCTAATTGTCTAAATTGAACAAGCATTAGGCATATGCTCTTCACTTTTCAAAGTGAATAAAAAAGCCAAACCTGCAAAGTCGATTTAGTGCAAAGAAAAGGATAAAGAATTGAACCACACATCTCAATTTTAAGAACCTCCTTGTCAAGAGGTTGAAAATGAACAAATATTGCTTGAGGTGTTTAGAACAAAGGAAGACAATAGGGATATGCTCTTCACTCTTTGAGTGAATCAGATTCCCAAACTTGTTGTACTAAGTTCAATTCTTGCTTTCCATATACATGTTAGATAGATTAGAGCTTTAAAGGGCCTGCATCCTGAGATTTTCCTTATGAGGACGGTGAGAGGGAGCGACCCAAAGTGGGAGATATTCACTTTTGCCACAATTTCATATGACCCACTATAAATAAATGCACTTTACCTTAATCAGAAAGTGACTAAACCTTGTGCAAGCCATCCTCACTTCCTCGACTAGTCCTTCAGGATTGCACAAAATTGTACTTTCATGCGTGTGGGAAGCTCGCAAGGGGGTAAAGGATCTTGGAAAGATTTAGAATGGAGGTGATTTAAAACCTTGATAAAATAGCAAACCTACCTTTTTAGAGCCATTGTTAAAATCCAAATTTGTTTGACTCTAAGGTAGATTGTTTGGAAGAAATTCTTGTGCATACCTATAAAAACATCCGAGAACATACACTTTAGTGTTTTTTTAGGGATATGGTACAATTTTGATGTGTGTGTTGAGCTTTTACTCTATTTTCACGCAAGATTCTTTTTTGACAAATCTGATCAAAGTCTTTAAAATTTTAAATCTAGAAAATAACAAAAAAAATTGATAAATTCAACTTTGATCAGTAAAGAGCCGCGTACCAACACTTCAGAGCTGCGTACAAACAAAACCAGGCTGCTTACAAATTTTAAAATGTTGCCTATAAACATTCAATAGCTGTGTAAGCCACTGAAAAGTGTCATGTGTCAACAGTCTAAAACCACCTATCAACAGGAAAACGCTGCCTGATAACTGCAGAGTGTCACGTACACAAATTCCAGTGACCGCGTATTAAAAACTAAAAGCCACCTACACATAGGAAAGAGCCGCCTAGAAACAAAGAAGGGCAAACAGTGGATATATACCAAGGATTTGAAAACAAGATTACTCCATTTTTGGATACCCTTTTGGACGTTTTACCTCTGTGTATACTCAATTGGATCAGAATCTGCCATTATTGGACATTTTACAAAATCATTCATGGATTGATCACTTAAGTGAGATAAAAGCCTAGGATCTTCACTTGATTTATGTTAATTCCAATTTTTACTCGATCTCATTACATTAAGGCTACCCTACAACCAGACGGATCTTACCTAAGGCAAGAGTGTCCTTTTCTGGGTGATCCTTTTAGTTTTTCAAGACCATTACAAGAACCCATCAAGGAAACATAACCAACAATATCTTTCCCATTTGGCCATATACATCCCGATCAAATCAACCATGTAAACAAGGATATGAACAAAAATGGAGGGGGAAATGCTAACCCTAACAACAAAGGATCCAACAACAATACCAATGGAGGAGCAAACAATGACCCTAACAATCAAGGGTCGAACAATAATAACAATGGGGGAAACATTGACCCTAATGATGAGGAGTTAACTGATGAAAAGGTTAATGAGGCTATGCAAAGTCCTTTCTTCATGAAGCTTATGGAAAAAGTGTTGGAAAAAGACAAGGAAAAGTACTTTTTAGACCTAGCACAAACGGGTCTCAAACTTCCACATGATTATGATGTCACAAAACTCAAACAAGAAGAAGCTAAGGCTAATCCCATTGACATCATGAACAAGCAATGTCAACTTTTCCAAATGCAATTGGACATGATAAAACAAAGTGGGGCTCCTAAACCCTTTTCTATTGAAGCTTTGTGTCCATTTCCATTTGATAAGTTTTTAATCATGGTTCCATTTCCAACAAATAGTATTTTTCCTAAATATGACAAATATGAAGGAACATCTGATCCTCAAGATCACTTAAGGGAATTTTTTGCATTAAGTCTAGAGTTCATGCATGACACAACTTACCTTATGAGGTTATTCCCTAGAATTTTAGGAGGTATGACAATGGAGTGGTTTTCAAAGTTACCCTCTGGCATTCGAACCTTTGAAGAATTGGCCTCTAAGTTTGTAACTCATTATTCCTATAACATCAAACATGAGGTTACAATTCTTAATTTATGTAACACCAAACAAAGAGAAGGAGAGGGATTCCTACTTTTCCTACAATGATGGAGAGCGGTGTTTTCTAGATACCCTCGAAGTGTACCCAAAAAGGAGAAGATGGATATCTTTGTAAACAAATTGAATCATGAAATGAACTATCGATTAAGGCTACAATGTCCTAGGTCATTTCAAGACCTAATTGAGAATTGGGTGACAACGGAAGAGGTATTGATTAAAAGTGGAGAAATCAAACTTTACAAAGATAACAAGAATAACAACAACAGTACCTCCAACACTAATCAAAATCGCAATTCCTCTAACAATAACTAATTTTGGATGAAGAATAACAACAATAAAGGAGTGGTTAACGATGGAGTGGTAGAGGCTAACACTTTAAAGGATACCCCTTTTGATCTCACTCAAAACTCAGTTCAAGCCAATAATGTGAATCAAGCACCCAAAGTGCCCTTTAACAACAACAACAAGACTAATAACAACTTGAGGAATAATCAAGGGACTTACAAGCCTAAACCTATCTTTGCACCTACACCCAAAAGGACATTCACTAATTTGGGTGAGCCATTGGAGAATGCATTAAGGACACTTATTGCAAATAAACTTATTGACTTACCAAAGGCTCAACCATATGAACCTCAAGTCAAGCCAAATTGGTGGGATGAAAATAACCATTGTGAGTACCATATAAATTGGGGACATAAGACAAATGATTGCATGTGTCTCAGACATGTGGTACAAGATCTCATAGACAATGGTGTGATAAAAGTAGAAGGCCCTCAAACTAATGAAGATCACATAGCCTTTAAGACTCCTTTCTATAAACATGAAAAAGGAGAATCTTCCAACTCAAACAATGGAGGAAATAGTGTGAATAATGCAAGAGGAAATCATAATGTTAACTTTGCTCATACTTATGACAATACTATCAATGTTTTTGTGATCAAAGATCAACCTATTCAAGAGACCGCTAATTCTATCACAAGGGGGCAAGCCTCAAAGGTTACCCTACAAGGGGGTACTCCTATTACTATTGGCCCTAAAACACCAACTAGTTTGGCTAAACAAACACCACCCACAACAAAGCCTTATAGTTTGGTAGATCAATTACAAAAGACCCCAGCACAAATATCAATTTTGGAGTTGTTGAAATTATCTCCTAATCACAAAGAGATCCTGGAAAAATCCTTGGTTGAGACCATTGTTCCTATAAACTTGGAGGAAGACAAATTTCAGAACATGGTAGGACATCTCATAGCCCCTCATTGTCTTTCCTTTTCAGAGCAAGACGACATGTTTATCACACATCCTCAAAACTTACCCTTGCATATAGAGGTATTAATCCAAAGACATAGGGTCAAGAGAGCTCTCATAGATCGTGGAGCTGATCTTAATATTTTCACTTTAAACCTTGTCAAGTCATTAGGGTTAACCGAGTCTTCCATTGACCCTAAAAATAGAATCACTATTAAGGTTTATGATGAGGAGGAAAGATCTTCAAAGGTTATGATCATTATACCAATTCAAGTGGGACCTATAAAAAAGGATACCATATGTCAGGTCCTTGATATGAAATTGACCTACAACATCTTACTATGGAGGCCATGGATACATGAAATGCAAGAGGTACCTTCTACATATCACCAATGCATAAAGTTTCCATACATGGGGGAAGAGATCACGATTGGAGAAGATTCAAACCCTTTCCAATATTGTAATGCTTTAAAGCCAAGTTATGAATTGTATATTCCTCATAATAGGGAAAGAGTCATCCTTGATATTACCATGGAAGAAGCCAAGGAGGAAAGTCCAAAACCAACATCAAATGTTACATTGACTTCTAACCCTATTCAAACTAACTCAACTACATCAACTAAGGGAAAAGAAAAGATGAGTTATGAGGGTTCAAATTCAAATGATAATTTAGTTTAGACTTCAACATTGAGAATGGAAACTTCAAAACCCACTAAGGAGGAAAGGGACCAAACTAAGAAAGATAATTATGAAAAGATGAGTGATCTAATGAACCAATTTGAGAAACAATGCAAAATTAACTCAAAAGGGGTAGGGGAATATGTCATTTCCCTATTTGATTTACCCACATCTCCATAGACACATGGGAAGCCATCCAAAGATCATCAACCTCATAAATACAATTCACATTTTGTGAGAGAATGTGACAAACAAGAAATGGAAAAAGAAGATAATGAGGTATTACAATGGCTTTATAAAGAGGACAATAATTCATCTAATTCCAATGAAAGGGTGCAACATATCAACATCCAAACTGATCAATATGGAAAAGGACTTGATATCATGAAGAAAATGGGGTATTGTTAGAGTAATTATATTTTACACTTATTAATTACATCACTTCGGTTTAATTAATTAAGTTATTACTCTTTAGTGCTTAAGCTTTCTCTTAGGTGTATTAATAATTAATTATTTTATTAATTATTAATGTGCAACCTAGCTTTTTTAGGCTTTAGGGTTTTGTTCACCTTTATAGGTTGAACCTTGTAATTCTTTTTTAATTAATTCAGATTATAATTTTGCTCTCACTTTTTGAGTAACTTCTGAGTTCTGCTTTTTCCTCTTTTTGCTTCTCTCTTGTAATAGGTTATTTGCATGCAGGTATTCTTGGCATTCTGTGGATTTGTATTTCTCAAATCCTATATGGTATCAGAGCCACACTGCCACTGCCTGGTCTAGGGTTTGTGAAGCTGCGATTCGAGGGCAAAAACCATAACTTTTTTGGGGTTTCTTCTTCATTCTGGAAGATACACTTTTCTCTAGAGAACTTTGAGCTAAAACAGACTCTACCATCATCTCAAAAGGCCCGGGAGAGTTCATTTTCATATAAATTTTGTCATTTTTTGCCACATTAGCCTCTGGGAAAAAATTTCTCTCTGGCTCAAATTTTGAGGTGAAAAATTAAAAAAAAATTAAAAAAATCAATTTTTAATTGATTTTTGCGTTAAAAACTAACGCATGCAGTGTTAAAAATCAATGCTGCTTTATAAATGGGCGCCACCGTCAGTTAACTGCTAGTGGTTAACCTCTAGCGGTTAACCTAACCACCAGAGTTTTCTCTCAAACCTTCTTTGGGGCAGTTTTGAGCACTTTTGGTATTTTGGCCATATGTTGAGCATACGGTATTGGATTTTTGACTTCCTTATATTGTCAGAAAGCTCTTTCCGAGCTCTATCTTATCATGCAGGTTTGATTTTCTGGTTTTTTAGTTTTGATATCTGTTTTTCCAGTCAAATTCAGAACTTCTTTTTTTCACTCTTGGGGGCATATCTTTTGCATCCGAACTCCATTTTGTGCAAACGAATAGGCATTGGAAAGGTGTTGTAGTGATTTCTCTATATTTACTGTCTATTTCATCAGAAATTTCACCAAGTAAATTTCATTCAGCTTTGTGTTTTTTTACACTTTGCTCAATTACTTGGACGTTCTGGCACCTACATGGGTTCTTTTTACATGGGATGGATAATATTAATTTGATCTAAATGCTCTAAGGTCAGATTTCTAATTTTGTTTCATTTTGAAGAGTTATCATGGGTTTTTCTACTCACCCTTCAGTTGTTATTCTGGAACGGGGTAATTATGAGTCATGGGCAAATGGTATACTTACACATTGTA